>KK500014.1:424318-443248 GCA_000688715.1 Glossina pallidipes | reverse complement strand
TGGCGGTCAATACCAAAAGAATCATTCAATATTTCTTACAGTAATTTTACTATGTTTTTTTTTTTTTAATGTGAGATAATGGCCCGTCTTGCTAAGACATCAACTTTTTCTTATTTTTCAGACAGGTAATCCTAGATCTGAAACGGTTTTGCATTATTTCTCAATAATTTATTGAAAGTCAGGCGTTTAGAATTGGGTGTCACACCTATACCTATCATCGAAGATGATTAGTATTATCAGATATCAGTGCCAAGCTCCTTACTATTTATATGTACCCTAGTTCGCGTCCTTATATGCCTTTCGTTAATACGCCGTTTATTTATTCCAAGTTGTTGCATTTCTCGAATTTAGGAAAATTGATTTTGAAAAGTGGAAAGTCATACTCGGTATGAACCTAATGCTTTAATATTGCGCGAATTTTTGGCTAATTGTAAGCGTGTTCTTGACTCGATTTAAGCAACTTTTTAACGTGACAAAAGAATTTTATTATGGAATTGAATTTATTCTTTGGTTAACTTATGAATCCTTTCAGCTAATCGGCATATTTTATCAAACCATTTATTTAAACAAATCTAGCTTTTCTTTGGAATAAAAAATGATTGTATGCTAAAATTTTTTATTAAAATCGTTTCAGTTAAAAACTCTTCATCACTGGTCGTTTATTTTCGTATATATAATGTGTGTTTGTAAGCTCAGTATATATATAAAAGTCATGTATGAGTAGCCGAATAGGTGAGAACCGTTTGTGAATGTTCGCAAACGAACGACAGGCATAGTCAAATCAATTCAGAAAAGCATTCTGTATCGGATCTATTTGAGGTCCTTCTGAAGACCATAAACTTCATTTACACTTTACACAAAAGGCTAAGTTTGCGTCTGCGGTTCTTTTTGCAACAATGAATCATTTAATTTGGCCTATTGACGCCGGTAGATATCGACAGTAACAGTTTCATTCGATTTCAGCAGTTCATAATACACTGCATCTTGCTGATTCCACAATATGCTCAGCAAAACCTTACGGCCATAAATATACCGCTTCGGTATCGATGTACACTAACGCCTGACTTGTTGCGCTTGGGATTGCCGTAGTAAATCCACTTTTAATCCTTTTTTCCTTCTATTGGATCTCTAAAAGCAGTCAATTTATCAAAAGGACGATCTTCGTCCGAAAGATCTTTGAGAGTTTGAACTGGGTTTTCGTCGAATAAATCTTGCAGTTCATTGTCTTTGAATGTTTTTGGTCTTCCACGCCATTCGCATTAAATATTTTTTTATTAATATCAAAGTCGATAGAGTCTGTTTTGCTACGCGTGAAGTGACACAAAGTATGTTTATTCCCGTTTCAAGCGTGCCGATTCTTCCATTGCTCTACATATATCCACGGGTATCAATTATAGCCGTATTATGTGTACTGTGTAGGATAGATAATAAACAGTCGAACACATGCCGATTTTTTTGATTTAAGGAAAAAAACTAAAATTTTTATGGAAAAATTTCCAAGTTTTTGGATTTGCATGAAATTTTCTAAGTTTTTGGATTTTTATGGCTAAGCCGTACTTGTTGAAATGAACGAAATATGATTGGAAAAAATCGCCACGCTTCGTAAATCTCTCCCCGAATCCTATGTATAAGCACCACCAATACTCTCGATATTCAGGCGAAGATTCTTTTCGAGGCGTTAAAATTTATTTAATTGCCTGTCGTAGTATAGCAGAAGAAATCTCATTCATTTCCGAGATTTTGGATCTATTATCTAACACATTCTTACCAACAAATTCTTTATTTGAATAGGGAGACGAGTGATTAGTACTCATGCTGTTTACTACCTTTTCCTTAGACAGCTTGTACTACTCCCCTGTTCGTTTTTAATTTCGTTCTTTCGCTGTCATTGGTTACACAATTACCACTTTTACACCGTTGGAACCAAAACCGACAATTGGGATATGATAGAGCAGCACCACCTTTTAAAAGGGTTTAAAGGGCTTCGGCAACAGATTTCTTCAAATTGAACAACAAAAGTAATTAATGTCGAAAATGCACCTTAAATGTCCCACGATTAGTGTAGGGAACAACTTAATAATATTTCATGAAAAACTGTTGTTTTATGTAGAGAAAAGTCAAAATCATCGAATTTAGCCCTTGTGTATATTAACACATCGCATTACTTTATCATTTTCACCAATAGATGTCGCTGATCAATATATATGCCAGCAACCATTAGTTTTTGTATAACGTAAAGCATGTGTCTTTTAAAGTCCGTAAACGGAAAGGAGAGAGAAAGAAAAATTATCGATTATCTGGATGAACCCACACACTGATTTTCAAACTTACACTAACTAAAACTGTCTTTTATATAGCCGACCGATAGAGAGCTTAATATGACAAAATTGGTTTCTGCTAGCAAGAATAGCTCAGCTTTATACGTTTACGGATATCTATATGGAAAATAAAAAGAAATAAAAAAAAACGAATGAAAACATTATTGCCACGATTGTCCATTAAATATTCTATACCGTTTCATCTAATCTAATTTTTCGTATAATAATTTTCGTGATAAAATAACGAAAAACGACGCGTTGTTTCCCCACAAATCCATACTTTTCATGAGGGCGCTTGTCTCAAACCGTGAACTTGCATCTTGCAAATTTGGTATATTTAAGTGTCTTGGTAAAGATCTTCTTATTCTGCACCTATCTGCGTCACAAATTATACTTTTTGCAATATAAAACCCGACTTTTCATAGAGACTTTTATACGGGGCAGGTTTCAAAAAATAAATCTATGGTTTGCAAATTCGCCAAATTTTACATCAAATTACTGTTATGGACAAAATTGCCCGCATTAAAAGTTTATTTTTCATAAGAGTCTCCACGTGGAGTAGGATCCAAAAAATCGATCTACATAGTCCACATTTAGGGCAGTTTTACAACAAACTTGCACAAGGAAATATTAAAGATTAGGCCCTCTCCCCCTTTACTTTCCATAGGAATCGTTGGGTTATTCAAAACATTGGTCCGTCGGATTAAAAATTTTCACATCAATTTTTTTTACCGAAATATTAGTTTTCACCGATTTTTTTCAGAAATTTTGAAAATCGCAATTTTTCTTTTTCGTATGATGACTTCTTGCAAATGAGAAATTATGCGAGGACTAAACGTAAAATTTTCAATCCATTCCAATAGTAACGTTATAATAATAATCTAAAAAATTGCGACCTGTCAGTTGAACATAAATATAAGAAGAGACATTAGACAGATGGTGGTACAAGCGATTTGGAAAATGACTGGTCTAATAAAAGCTATGTCGACCTTGAGTCGTTATGGGTATTGCATCCTGAATATAATGTACTCTACATCAGAAGTGCTGTAACTAGTGAATGTACTGTATGTAGTGAATATCAAATTATTCGACGCAAACTGAACATTATGTCACTGCTATATATACCTACGCTACTACTGCTATGTATACCCTACGCGACCTGCGGTATAAGGGTGCATACAGGTGCGGATGCAACACCCAGAGATAGAGGCAACTTTTATTATACAGAAAGATCCCGAATCACTATCTACACCGATGTAAGCTTATCTGTCCGTCTGTCCATTTATTTATTTATTTTTTTTGTTCAGTCTTTGGTCCTCAATTTTCGGGATATTTTTAGAAAATTTACAAAGCTGTTGAAGATGGTTCGGATGGGACGACTTCTTCGGCCAATTCATACGTAACACCTTCTCTTTAAAAGTCGTTATATGAATGGTTGTATTAAGCAAATTAGAGTAGAGTGTTTAATTGTGAGTCGTGTGCCAGTATAGTTTTTTTTACTGGTGGATCTGCTTCCCGTTTATTTAACATGACAATAAACAATAGAAAAGTGAAAACTTTACCTAAGAAGTAAATAAATTATGGCATAAGACAAACATTTGAAAACAATAAATTTATCAATACATTATATGTGTCATCATTTTCTGACACATTTCCTGAAGCATTTTAATTGCTTTTAGTCGTTTTATTTAAAGCTTACTTTATATAAATAATTTGATGCCAGAAATATGTGAAGCTTAACTCATACGTAAATTAATAACTTCAGTTCAACGTAGGAAACAGATATTATTTAATGTGACGTTAAAGATCGTCGGAAAACAATTGTGAATTTCAACGTAATTGATTAATAAAAAATTTACTTTCGTTTGTTTTTTAAACGATTTTATACGAAATGCAAATTGAAATAATGGAAGAAGAAAATCGAGTTATGTTAAACGATTACAACGAATCGAATGTTAGCGCACGTATTGAGCGATTAGAATATTTACGCAATGAAATACTGAAACGATGTCCGGGTGAAATTGGTAAATGGCAAATAAAATATTGCAGCATCTTAGCGTTGGTCCAAGTAGTTACAACACTTCATGTATACGCCTTCGTGTTTCATGTAAGACTGAAAGTTTAACTTGATTTTTTCTTTAATTTTTTTTTATTAATTCAAAGTGAATTCGCTTAACGTAAAGGCAATCAAGTCGGACGAGTTACCGCCTTAGTCGTGCAACTTACTTAGTCAGTCTAATATTTTAAAAGAAAAAAAAAGACAATCCGTTGTTAAAACATCTTAGATTGAAGATAAAGTTCTGTCGCTTTCATACCCACTTAGTGTGGGATAAGAGAATATTAAGTTTGTATAGATGTATACAATTCCCAAGAGGACTTGGGATGGATCCACCGTTTATCATAACGATTAATTCAGAATTACTTTTTGAATCGATCTAGGCTCCTCTGTTCCGTCCGGCTGTCTGTACGTCTACAGGTGGCAATTTTTAAGATGTTTTGATGAAATTTGGTACACTGAAGTGCTTTAACCCTAGAGGGAGTCCTATAGAAAACGGTTTGGATCGGTCCACTTTTTCGACCACTCCCCATGTAATGCCTTATTTTGAAAAGTCGTTATATGGAATTTTCAAAATTTCTCAAAAAAAGTCGCTCTGTTATAATATTTGGAAAATCTACATTCCGCCTACAATATGCTTACTCGTTTTTAGTTATTTTCCAAATTTGAATTACAAATGAAATAAGAAACTTAGTTAGTTCTTCCCACCGAAATTGTTAATAAAATTGTAAAACAATTATTTAAATTTTTTTCTATATACATTGTAGTTAATTTTACGACCAAATAAGGGAAAAATTCATTAACTGTGTTTTCCATTTTTCAAATTTATGATTCGTGTTCCTTAACAACAGCTTTTATACTAAACAATAAAGTAACTGAATGTAAATCATTTCGTTATATGAAGAACTCTATTAAGCGAAGAGTTGTAGGCTCTTCAATGGTTTCGCTTTCCACAATGGTGCTTTTACTTTTTTATGTCAAAGAAACAATTTTTCATAGCTTCAGTTCATTTCTTTTGCTATACATTACAGTTCATTTCATGCCTCATGTCTCTTTTNATCTACATAGTCCACATTTAGGGCAGTTTTACAACAAACTTGCACAAGGAAATATTAAAGATTAGGCCCTCTCCCCCTTTACTTTCCATAGGAATCGTTGGGTTATTTAAAACATTGGTCCGTCGGATTAAACATTTTCACATCAATTTTGTTTACCGAAATATTAGTTTTCACCGATTTTTTTCAGAAATTTTGAAAATCGCAATTTTTCTTTTTCGTATGATGACTTCTTGCAAATGAGAAATTATGCGAGGACTAAACGTAAAATTTTCAATCCATTCCAATAGTAACGTTATAATAATAATCTAAAAAATTGCGACCTGTCAGTTGAACATAAATATAAGAAGAGACATTAGACAGATGGTGGTACAAGCGATTTGGAAAATGACTGGTCTAATAAAAGCTATGTCGACCTTGAGTCGTTATGGGTATTGCATCCTGAATATAATGTACTCTACATCAGAAGTGCTGTAACTAGTGAATGTACTGTATGTAGTGAATATCAAATTATTCGACGCAAACTGAACATTATGTCACTGCTATATATACCTACGCTACTACTGCTATGTATACCCTACGCGACCTGCGGTATAAGGGTGCATACAGGTGCGGATGCAACACCCAGAGATAGAGGCAACTTTTATTATACAGAAAGATCCCGAATCACTATCTACACCGATGTAAGCTTATCTGTCCGTCTGTCCATTTATTTATTTATTTTTTTTGTTCAGTCTTTGGTCCTCAATTTTCGGGATATTTTTAGAAAATTTACAAAGCTGTTGAAGATGGTTCGGATGGGACGACTTCTTCGGCCAATTCATACGTAACACCTTCTCTTTAAAAGTCGTTATATGAATGGTTGTATTAAGCAAATTAGAGTAGAGTGTTTAATTGTGAGTCGTGTGCCAGTATAGTTTTTTTTACTGGTGGATCTGCTTCCCGTTTATTTAACATGACAATAAACAATAGAAAAGTGAAAACTTTACCTAAGAAGTAAATAAATTATGGCATAAGACAAACATTTAAAAACAATAAATTTATCAACTCATTATATGTGTCATCATTTTCTGACACATTTCCTGAAGCATTTTAATTGCTTTTAGTCGTTTTATTTAAAGCTTACTTTATATAAATAATTTGATGCCAGAAATATGTGAAGCTTAACTCATACGTAAATTAATAACTTCAGTTCAACGTAGGAAACAGATATTATTTAATGTGACGTTAAAGATCGTCGGAAAACAATTGTGAATTTCAACGTAATTGATTAATAAAAAATTTACTTTCGTTTGTTTTTTAAACGATTTTATACGAAATGCAAATTGAAATAATGGAAGAAGAAAATCGAGTTATGTTAAACGATTACAACGAATCGAATGTTAGCGCACGTATTGAGCGATTAGAATATTTACGCAATGAAATACTGAAACGATGTCCGGGTGAAATTGGTAAATGGCAAATAAAATATTGCAGCATCTTAGCGTTGGTCCAAGTAGTTACAACACTTCATGTATACGCCTTCGTGTTTCATGTAAGACTGAAAGTTTAACTTGATTTTTTCTTTAATTTTTTTTTATTAATTCAAAGTGAATTCGCTTAACGTAAAGGCAATCAAGTCGGACGAGTTACCGCCTTAGTCGTGCAACTTACTTAGTCAGTCTAATATTTTAAAAGAAAAAAAAAGACAATCCGTTGTTAAAACATCTTAGATTGAAGATAAAGTTCTGTCGCTTTCATACCCACTTAGTGTGGGATAAGAGAATATTAAGTTTGTATAGATGTATACAATTCCCAAGAGGACTTGGGATGGATCCACCGTTTATCATAACGATTAATTCAGAATTACTTTTTGAATCGATCTAGGCTCCTCTGTTCCGTCCGGCTGTCTGTACGTCTACAGGTGGCAATTTTTAAGATGTTTTGATGAAATTTGGTACACTGAAGTGCTTTAACCCTAGAGGGAGTCCTATAGAAAACGGTTTGGATCGGTCCACTTTTTCGACCACTCCCCATGTAATGCCTTATTTTGAAAAGTCGTTATATGGAATTTTCAAAATTTCTCAACAAAAGTCGCTCTGTAATAATATTTGGAAAATCTACATTCCGCCTACAATATGCTTACTCGTTTTTAGTTATTTTCCAAATTTGAATTACAAATGAAATAAGAAACTTAGTTAGTTCTTCCCACCGAAATTGTTAATAAAATTGTAAAACAATTATTTAAATTTTTTTCTATATACATTGTAGTTAATTTTACGACCAAATAAGGGAAAAATTCATTAACTGTGTTTTCCATTTTTCAAATTTATGATTCGTGTTCCTTAACAACAGCTTTTATACTAAACAATAAAGTAACTGAATGTAAATCATTTCGTTATATGAAGAACTCTATTAAGCGAAGAGTTGTAGGCTCTTCAATGGTTTCGCTTTCCACAATGGTGCTTTTACTTTTTTATGTCAAAGAAACAATTTTTCATAGCTTCAGTTCATTTCTTTTGCTATACATTACAGTTCATTTCATGCCTCATGTCTCTTTTACTCACGATTCCCACGAATCCTTAACAATCCTTGCAAATCTTTCTAAAATTCTTAAACCACTAAAAGGGATTCAATGTACGGAATTCTTGCATAGAAATACGTATGGAAAACACACCACTGTCAATGTAAATAGAGAAGCGAACAGACTCTCTTTTTATCAAGCCATGCCGCTTATTATTGTGGAAAACTTACAATTTTCTGTTGTCAAAATTGTAAGATTTTTATTTTAAGGATTTCCTTAATACATTTCTCATCACATCACGAGTCTCTCAAGGCAATCAATAGAATTTTTTCTATACATTAACGCCCTTCCATTCTCTATTAGATCACCCCATATCCTTATGTACCTTAATGATGTCAAACTATTTCCCTTCTTTCATTGAGAACCTTATCCAAGTCATCTCTAATTGAAATAATTTAGTTAAACAGTTAGGCTCATTATATGATGATAATTCAAAAGAAGCTCAAGCCAGAATTTCCTCTTCACTGAATGCCTAACAGATTCACATAAGTTGAAAAGTGTGGGCTCGCTCTTTGATCCAGGTTTTGTATTTGATCAAAAACTGGACTTTAATTTACTTAATGAAGAATGACTAAATGATGTTAGATCAAGGTCATAAAGATTGATCTGGAGAATGTATTTATTCGCACATAACCAAAAGATAATATGTGAGAATATGACTCTGCTTCATGGAATAGAAGTCTGTTCTATGGACCGGATTAAATAGAATATGGCTCTGTTGTATGGTCTCATTCTTTCAAGGTTCTCATCTTGCAATGCTTACTCAATTGAGTCTTCACAGAACAATTTTTGTTTTTCGCGCTAAACAATTCAAGTCGATCCCACTTTCCCGTACACAAAAAAAGATCATTGCTGGAGAAAGATAGATTTGTCCTAAGCATAACCTTAGCATACCCTTAGTCAATGCAAATCCAATTATGAACTCCTCAAACAACCCAGAATTCTTTATCAAAATTTAAAGAATTCTCATAACTCTCTCATCTCTTTATCGGCATCCTTATGTGTCATTAACTTAACTCGCACGTTGACTATGCAATATTTAAACTAATTAAATAAATAAAGTTCTAATGTCGCGCTGCAATGCTTCAATATATTAAATAGTTTTGCGATAACGAGTTGCACAGCTTTCGTTTGTTTGCTCAGCTTAACGGCACACTCCTAGCTTGATATGTAGCGGCTGTGAATGTGTTTTTAATATGGACGTTATCTACAATTTTTTTCTCAGCTTTTAGATTTGCAATAAACTTCTACCTCCTCCAAGTATTCTCTTCTCACTTCTACTAATTGATTTACGCAAAGACGATCTCTTATTGCTTTTAAAAATTTAACATAATCTTATAAACTCAAATACGACTAAAGTCGTCTTGGCAATTCGGACATCCAAATATTTTGTTTTATCACTAAAACTTTAGGGGGTTAACCTAATCGCCAGATCAGAGCACTGAAGGATCTTGATTCTTCAATCGGAATCGTAAAAGTTCATTTATCGTCGGCTACGGCAACATCAATCCAAATTTATTAACTTACTTTCTCTGGGTATATACACAATAATTCATATCAGATCTGCATGGTTTCACTCATAACATTTTTTTGTAGATGTCTTCGCAATCTTGTACTCAAGCGTATCTCAAGCTACACTTTTAAGAAATTCCAATAAAACAAAAGTCATTCCGATTTATATTTGAAAGGAATTATCTTTAATAGAAGCGTCTCGCATCTATTTGCAGCACGTTTCGTCTTTCATTAATATCTCTTTAGCCACTTCACTTGCTTTCACGTTACCCGCTACAATTTCGCATATTTTCAAAGCAAATTTCATGGCTGTACCAGGTCCTCGACTGGTTAACAATTTTCCATCCTGTACAATTATTTCATCGTCCACATATCTATTAAAAATCGGTTCACAAAATAAGCGATATTGTGACGCAATCAGAAAAATATCACTTACTTATAAATTTTCTCCAAATCTGGTTTGCGGGCGGGATAAGAGGTTAAACGACAACCCGCCGCGATCTGATTGGCCGCTAAAACTAAGGGTCCGCAACAAATGGCAGCCAATAAGCGTCCTTCCTTATAGTGCTGTGCTAGATATTTTCCCAAGGTTTGATTTTTGGCCATTGTCTTCGCACCTTCCAAGCCACCTGGTATTATGACCACATCGTATTTGTATTTGTGTGCTCGATATATAGAAGTTTCAGGTTTTATGACAACGTCTTTACTACACTTTGTTGGTGCGCTATCACATAAACCACAAACCGAGACTTCGATCTGAAAGCGATAAGTGCATTATATAAACAGTGGAATCTTGGAAAGTACAAAAGATTTCTTTCTTACTCCCGCTCTACGTAAGATATCGCTTATTACGGCTATTAATATTTCACCTGAACCCTCTGTAAATACAAGCAATGCAGTTTTTCCCGATTTAACGGTTTCGCATTTCTTGCTGAAATTTCGACTGTGTTCACCATTAACTAAGAATCTAGGGATAGCTCTAACAGAACAGTTGCACTGTCGGTGAAAACGTGAGAAAACGCGATAAATATTCATTTTTAATTTTGATTATTTTCCTGAATTTTTTTTATAAAAAATAAATTTTATAAATTATTTCAATAGAGGAAAAAGTAAAGAAATAAAAATTTGTATAATTATTTGTGGGCCAAAAATATTTGACATTGTGGTGTTTTTTTTTTTTTTATACCTATCACCGAAGAATGAGTGGTATATCCGTTTCGTCGAAACGTTTGCAACGCCGAGAAGGAAGCTTCAAAGGCACCACCCCGCCCGTCTATCCGACTGGCTGTCTGTCCGTTTGTCCGTCTAATAACTATCCATGTAAATTTGCATTCAAGCTATAGGTCGCAATTTTCAAGATATTTTGATGGAACTGGTCACTGATTCTATTGAAAATCGTTTGGATCGGCCCACTTTTTCCACAACTCCCCATGCCCTATTTTAAAAAGGCGTTATATGGGAAAAAATTGCAAATTTTCAAAATTCCTCGACAAAAGTCGCCCTGTACTAGCTTTTGGACCTTCAGCATTCCGACTATAATTTTTTTTTTGGTTATTTTCTAAGCTTGAGTTACAAATGAAATCAGAAAATTAATAAAAAATATTGTAGTTAGTTTTACGACCAAATAACGGAAAAATTCATTAACTGTATATTTCATTTCTCAAATGTATGGTTTGTGTTACTTAACCGTAACTATTATACAAAACAATAAAGTAACTGAGTGTAAATCATTTCTATTACTAAGGGTTACATAAAAACTTTCCATTTTTAAAAATTGAATAAATGTTGATGAACTCTATGAATTTGCTTATAAGTGACACGCGTGTGTTGTTCACCAATTCATATAATTTAGATGAAAAAGAACACACTTTTAAACATACGCACTATAAACTATGTAACGCATCTTTTGATATCGCATTTTTCGCATTAGTGTAGAAGTGGTTTTCTTTTTTACCTTACGTTTACATCTGAACTGTAACGGCATCTTCAGGCATGAATCTTTTCATACGTATGTAGGAAACTTGAAAAATTGGTTATAGATCCGATACGTTCGACATAACAGTTGCAAGTAGGCAATCTACTGTTGCTATCGTTGTTAGCAAATATATAAAAATCAAAGAAATTATTGATTTTGCTGATTGATCATAGGTGCGCCAGTAGTGTACACTGTTCAGGATTATGTTTGCATTGAATTTTTGAAATCTCTAACAAGCAAACTTCCTTTGACCTTCGCCTTGGTGTCTCAATTTTGGGGGACATATAAGACCTCAGAATGGACGCCAAAGAGGCAGGCGGACGGTCAAATTTATCCAAAATATCCAAAAGTTCTCAACCATTTAAAGGCCTCCTCTGATGCAGCGCACAAGCCAACTCTTCATCCTTCTTGACTACGTGAAAAAAAGCTAATATTTTTAATTTAAATCGATTTATGAATATGAATATCGGTTTTGAGCAACAGATGGCGCAGCAATGCAATGTGAATTGACCCATATTTTGTCTGCAGCACATTTTCCATATGAACACACACTAAGTCGTAAGGGCTCGATGAGAAGGAAGAAGTTCACGGTCGCCCAGGACATATTTAAGTACTTACTTTAGCGAATCCCTGATGTGTGATTCACATCGGTTTTACAAGTAAAATTACATGTGAGGTAGCCCGAGGTACATCTGCTTCCTTCCTTTACTAATATTATAAGGAGATTATATTCCCTTCAAACAAAATTTGTTACTCGTATAAGCACAGATGGGTCGATCAAAATTATTGCATCTATCAGACGTTTGGGGTCTTGCAAAGATTTTGCTTTATTATTCTATAAAGGATTCGAAGAGAATTGTATTTTGAAGAAATATTAATGGATTTATATTAGTTTCTCTATGAAGACCGAAATCAAATTTGCTTATAGCAAATTTTCGTTTATACTATGAAGCTTTCATGTTTATATGGATGCTTTGGCTTTAATATTTCTTTGGCCACTTCATCGACTTTCCATTTACCAACTAATGCTTCAGATATTTTTAACGAAAAATCGATAGCTGTACCGGGACCAGGACTAGTTAGAAGCTGGACATCCTCCATCCATGGCGTGTCATCGACATATCTGTTCAAAATTAATTTTGAAAAGAAAAATTAAATGTCGTAATAAAAGACAAACACTTTTACTTATAAAATCTTTTCAAGTTTTCTAAGCCTTCGCAACGCGGATAAGCAGTTACACATTTGGTCATAGCAATGCCATGTGCGGCTAAAACAATAGGCCCACAACCAATAGCCGCCAAAAATCGTCCTTCTTTTTCATGCTGTTCAAGATATTGACCTAAAGATACACTTTGACACATCGCGCGGGAACATTCCAAGCCAGCCGGCAATATGACGGCATCATATTTCTTTTTCTTGGCTTCTTCTAGAGAAGTGTCAGGTTTTATGAGTACATCCCGACTACATCTTATCGGCTTATCGTCGCATAAACCGGCCAGAGTAAGTTTCACCTGAAAGTAATAGCTGTGCTACATATATACATAAATTATTAAAACGCTTTTCTTCTCTACCCCGGATCGACGTAAGATATCAGTCACTGTGGCTACTAATATTTCCTCTGCATCGTCTGCAAATACAAGTAAGGCTGTTTTTTCCTTATTTTTTTCAGGTACATGGCTTTTGATATCACATAATTCCGTCACAAGTTGATAGCGGTCAGCTCCTAGAAAGTGTCTTGGAATTTGTCACGAATTGTTTTTAAAAATTTGCGTTAAATTTATGGACCAATTACAGTAACGGGGGAAATGTAACAAAGCGCGGCTAATATTCAAGTTTGATTTTGATCTTTTTTTCTATTGCAATTTTAAGGAATGAATGAAGGATAGGAAAAAGGAAAATTATTGAAAAGAAGTTAGCCCGGAAGAAAAGTTAACATTCCCATCTTTCTACAACAATTCTATTTTATTTTCATTTTTATTCCATTTGAAAGCAGATTCTTAAGAGAATATCCGATATGAAATGAGCGACCGGGTGGGAAATGTCAAATCTTCTCCTTCAAATAATTAATTATTGATGATTTATTTAAACTTCAACGAAGACTCGAGAGAAGGAAGTGAAAAAAAAAGATGGCAAGTCTAACTTCTTCTTTGCTAATTATTAGCTCTAGGTCTTCAAAATGGCGGGGCTACCGCTCAGCCGAGGGTATAAGACAACTGCCAAGACGACGACCGCGATTTCAAATCTCCGTGCTGTAGACCATACATTGATCGCTTGTTAATACTTTTAACCTAAAATGATTGCATGCTGCTTGCTTCTGATTGACATTAGGTTCACTTGTTTAGTACTTTAGGCCCAAAAAAATATTGTAAAAAACCTGTGTTTACTTTGAACTAAAACTGTTGACGTAGACTCTTCAATTTGAACTTAGCTATGCCTCCGTTCGATTATCTTCTCTTTTCAGGTAGTTATTCACGCCTTCTAATCTTGATAGAGTTGCTTAACCCATTTGCGGGCAGTAAAAAACTCAGTAAGGTACAAAAAATGACAGTCAGTGTATTTTAAAACTAGTTTTGATATCCGAAATCTGATCGAATACATTTTCTAAGGGTAGTTCGAAGATCATATTTTAATTTACATACGCAACGGATGCCATAGCATTCACAACCATGTAGATTCAATTTGTCAACTGGAATGACGTGAATGCTAATGCATTTACAAAACAAGAGAAAAAGGGACAATGAGAGAATCTGCTCTCTTTCTAGAGTGAAGAAATTTACGAATTTAAAAGAGATTTAAGAAAATTTGTAAATGCACAGTGAAAAAATAAAATAATATGAAAAAGCCTAAGGAATCAGTTAATCAAGTGCGATATAAGTACAATAATTAAAAAACCCCAGGGTTATATTAAATTTAAATGACCAAACGATTTTCTATAAAGAATGAATATTATAGTCTTCACGTCCGCGAACGTCTTAGTTCGCCTGAGTACATGTTGTTGCCAGAACTGAATAAGTAAATAATTAAGTCAAAGTAAATTTAAATCCAAAAATAGGCACAAGTATCCCTTCATGTGTATATATATTTGAGCTCAGTTGTCTATTTAGGTATGTTATTTAAATCGTTACTCCTTGATTTTGCGGTCTTAAGTTTTCAAAACATATACTGCCCCCAACGTACACTGTCGTTGTTAGTAAACAGATTCAAGTATTTTCACAAAAAGGGAACCAAGAAATAAACTCAACCGTAGAAACGATTTCGATGTAAAGGGCGCAAATTCATTATACGATATAATGTACAATATAGAAAAGATGTTTGAAATCAAAATCTCATAAGAAATTTTGCTGTATTTTAGCTATAGCTTCCGACTAGTAGCTGTTAGATCAGTTAACTTTTCCTAAGCCTTAGTCGAGTCGGAAGCGCTGCAAGCCCTCAACTAGCTATGTTTGTCTGACAATTGCACTCACAGTAACGTTTTAAGCTTTGGCGAGAAGAAAAAATTGAATTTAAATTTTAATTTATTCCCTCTTACACGGTTAACTTATTTATTTTTTTCTTAAATTGTAGCTGGAAAACTTTTGTCGAGATAATAAAATTAATATTTGTCTCCATTTGTTACAGCAAAAAACTTTGACTTATTGCGCTTCTTATCAAAAATATGAAAAACTTCGAGTTGGCAGGTGCGGCATCAATTCGGCCAAGTTCTGCCCGTCCCTACTATATGTGACATGATAATCTAATGAAAGAACTTTCACTCTACATTGCTATCGAATTTATACACATAAACTAGTAACAAATGTGAAAAAGTTCGGCCAAAACCAAATGTTCTTGCAACACTGGGGCAGGAAATTAAGCCCATTCTATGTACTATGTTATATCCCTTTCGCGATTTTGAGAATTGCAAAAACCAGGCAGAAGAGCATAGAGACGCATTTAGATGGATCTAACTATAGTGCGCATATCTACTACATCGAGTGCACAGTCATCTTCAGCGTTACCTGATTTGTAAAATATAAAATTTATTGCGCCACAAACTTCTATTTTTTTTTTTTTTTTGCTAAGTAAAATTCATTGAAGAATTTTTTGCCCTTAAGCCGTTAATCTTTTTTACTAGTGTGATTTCAGATTTAATGAGTTGATGCATAGAAAAAACAATAGTAAGCAAGTAAGAAAATTATTTTCGGTTGGGACCGAATTTCTTATACCCATCATCATGGCTGATTTTTAATATTCTTGTAGAATAATTTTGTGAAAATTTTTATCATCGGCAAAGCACACGGCAAAACTGGTCGGCAGAAGACACGGAAAGCAAAGGTGTTCTCAGTTTTGGTTGAATAGATGGTTGGGCGTTGTCAGAGTGTTCCTTGAGCTGCTTGTGACTTTTGCAAAAAATTTGCGGGGGATGTCTTCTTTTTTGCTACCAATGCTTGGTAGACGGATAAATGAACGGACTAACAGACGGATATGCTTCGGCGCATTCCGAATTTGAAGCTGGCCAAGAGTTTGTATACTTTATGGTTTTTTTGAAGCTTGTTTCTGCGCGTTATAAAAATATTGAAAAAAAATTCAATTTTGGTACACTATGATATCGGGTAGGCGTAGTCAATGTTGCCCATTTTTGTGCAGGCGTTAGCATCACTTATACATTCAAATTTTTGTAGATTTATTTGCTGTAGTTGATCAGCAATGAGCAAAAAACCAATTTTTTATTCATTTTGAAAAACATAGATGTTCGCATTGGCCCATTTTCGATACCAACTTGTGTCCAAGAATGTCCAACATTTCTGCCAAATGTGCAGTCGATGGGTTAATTTTCTCAACATTATAACTGACACTACGGACGTAAACGGGCGGACGGCCAGACGGACACACTTAAACCGATTCAGAATTTGATGCTGGTCAAGAATATACAATACAATACAAACTATCGAGATGTAAACTGCAACAACTTGCATAACTTCAGCTGTTTTCCCATTTTACTTACCTGTCGTATAGATTTTGAAAAGTCTGAAGGTTACCCAAGGCAAACTATTTTTTATACATATATAAAAAAAATTATTTTAATTTATCGGAAGCGGCGTGTAGGGTGTTCGTACTATACGTAAATTCTTTGTGAGTGATTTAATATGCCTATTTTACTATATACCGCGAACATAAATTTCTTCAATTCCCATGGGGTTTGATGACAGTATGGATCGGAAAAATTTTAGTTAAATTTTAGTAATTCATTTATAAATCCATTGGTGAACTCACATCCTCTGACGATTTTAAGGAAATTAACATCTTCTCAGGAAGCGAGTTCAAAGCTCTAATTAAAAGTATGCCTCTACAGGGAGTTGAGGTATGCTTTTTGGCCTTTTATCACGACACTAAATGAAGAATTTCATTAATCGATTTGTGCAGCATACGCGGTGATCGGCCTTGCCCGACTACAAATGTTTTTCATGGTTTGTTTGAGAGGAACGTCAATTAGATTTACTTCAAATAGCATTGACTTGGTACCTTCAGAGAACTAAAATCATTTATTTTATTTACAGACGGCTGATAAGGATTTTTGGTGTGCGCGCCCTCATCATCTGCGTGATATTGACGTTAGCTTATGGCGTAATTTGACGCAACCTAAAGATGCTTGTTCTATACTGGATATCGATTATAGTACAATACAGAATTTACATAATCTCATAGACTATACTAAGTCCGCTGGATTGTCGGCTAACTATACGCAATGCTTGGAATTTGAATTTTCTAAAGAGAATGGAGAGGCAAAGACTCTGGTCGAGGAATTTGGCTTAGTATGCAAGCATCGTGAATTGTTAAGTGTCGTGGAAATGTGCTTTCTAGCTGGAGCAGCGATTGGAAGCGTTTTAAGTGGTTACATATCTGATCGCTATGGACGTAAACATACCCTGTTAAGTTTTGCTTTCGTTCAAACAGTTTTCGGTAAGTTTCCGTCATTGTGCGTCGGTCCGTCTTTCTATTGTTGGTTTTTTAAAACTCTACTATTTTGAGATAGAAAATGGAAAATAGAATAGGAAATCACTCTTTATATTAAGCTGGCCCCGAATGAATCAAGAAAACCAGAATATATTTTATTGTAATCTTGTATAATAATATGTGACCCATAGACGACCTTGATATTATATTTGAGAAAATTAGTCACAGTTGCATGGAAATTGGATATAGAAATGATTTAGGGGCATTTGTAAACAAGAGCAACGCTCAGAATAACCACAGGTAGACTCGACTTTTATTGTATTAGCGAATTTCAAATAATTTTATGAATCAATTTAAGTCTGTTTGTGTGCGTGTGTGTCCGATGTTTTCAATGTATTTTTATGTCCGTCCCACACACTGTAAAATGGTTTGCTTCGGGCCACTTTCGTGACAGCTCCCCACACAACACTTTATTTTTAAAGGATAGTGTTGTGTAAGGTACTTAACGACCGACCCCGCTTTAACTATGCCGTTTTAACTTATTTTCCAATAAATTAGTTTAGCAACAGCCGTAAATTAACCGAAGTAAATCTACTTTAAATATTTTAATTTGCTAACGATTATTATACATGTTATTATTAATAACAAGGTATTGTATACTCGTGATAATTGTTTATATTAGAATACACTGTTGTAACAAATTATTGAATTAAATTAATGTATGCATACCTTTTTAATCATTACAACGTTATGCACTTTTACGGCTAACGCAAAAAAGGTTGACTAAATTACATAATATAAAGGCACGAGCACAGTTATACGCTACAGCGTTTGTGTTAAGAGTCTATTCTTGACATGGTATATACAACATCGTGATGATATCTTCTTCTTATTATACCAACCTATTCACCGTTCCGTTAAGCAAGTTATACTATGGAAAAAATTGTTCATCATCGCCAAAAGTCGGTGGGAAATACTATTTTGACACACTAAGTAAATGTGAAATGTCTGAGAGGTGTGGCAATGCGTCTTGAAAAACCTTGTTTTATAGTTATTTTTATACAAAAAAAGTCTTCATAGGACAATAATTTTATACTTAAAAGTTTTTTATGGCGAACATGGATACAGAATGGTATTAGGCGATATGATATAAGGTATTTGGTAGTTTGCTAGAACTTTCCACTTGTAAAGTTTCAACTCATTTCACATGTGTCATGTGTTACGAGTTGAAAAATATCTGAGCTATTAAGAGTTTGATTAATTATATGCCTCCCGAATCAAAAAATAAATGCCCTTTTAACCACAATGAGAGAAACCTTATCAACACCTAAGCAATTACTCTGAAAAGTTGTCATTTGAACTGAACATAGCGTAGAATATATGCACATCTGTTAAATCATTGCTAGTCTTTGAATTGATTTTTTTGACCTGGAAGGCCCCTAAAGCTTTTTCATTTCAAAGAAAGTGTATTTTATTTACCCTTGTAAAGAACGAGGGCCGATTTATGGTTTTTGATGTCG
>KK500014.1:380414-404470 GCA_000688715.1 Glossina pallidipes | reverse complement strand
TTGAGGAGATTACTATGCATATATAGAAATAGTAAAAAAAAAAAATGATTTCTGAAAAATATTAAAAAACCCAGACACTTCCCGCGAATTGGCTTTATTTGGGTTAAATTTGGAACTAAAAAACAAAAAAAATCCTTTAATCTACATGCTTACAACAAAAAAAAAGCCTAAGATTTCTTAGAAACACTGATCACGTGATGCTGTGAAACACTTTGTTATCTTCTGTGCGCTTGATACTCCTTCCCTCCATTCATTTCTCAATTATTAACTAGTGTACCTGATATATATATATATATATATATATGTATATATATATATATGCATATAGGACGTAAGCCGAAGACTATTACCTTCTCTGATGTAGACTTGCGCTTAAAAAAGAAATCAATCTAATCATTGAGGGGCTAATTAAAAAGTACACTTAAAAACAATTGGTCTAATTAGCCATGGCTAGGGCAATGAGTACAATGACCCCAACAGCGCCACACAAGTTGAAGACAAAACAACAAGTAACACATCGGCCGCAAGAAAAAACTTAACAAAGCAAAATGACAAATGCAGTAAAGCAGGAATGTCAACGAAAAGTCCCGGGACTGGTGTATAGATGACAAACCGAATTATTTTTTTCTATGTTTCTTTCCTTTTTTCAATACTACCTTAACATCATCCAGTGAAGTAATTACTTTCCACTTTTTTTATACCAATCATTGAAGGTTAGGGGGTGTATTCATTTTGTAAAGACGTTTGCAACGCACAAAAAGAAGCTTCAGCGGCCCCACAAATCATATATATTCTTGATCAGCATCAAATTCTGAATCGATTTATGCACGTCCGTCCATCCGTCTGTGCAATTTTTGTTGTAAGCAGTCTCCTAGACGCATGATTTTCGCTAGATATCCATCTATCGGTCCGCGCAACTGTGTAGCATGTGGGGCAAAAAATGGAAACATTGGGTAGGATTTTTGGACTTGACTTAATATTTCAAAGGACACACCTGCAACACCCACGCACCCATGCTACGAAAACTGACAACACCTATGCTTTCCGTGGTTTTTGATGGCTACTCATAAGCTACAACAGAGACACGACTTCCCACAAAATTCAGTCCTCCTTTAAGATAACGGTGATGGGTGTGAAGAATTCGATCACGACCGAATATGATTTGCTCAGTTTATGTTTTTTTGCTTATTGAACAAAGCCTTGTGCTTAAGGGTTTAAGGAAAACTGTTTACATTTATTTAGTCCTTAAGCATTTATGCCACAGAATCATTGGTCTTGGATTACAATAGTTGGGTAACAACAATTGATAATCTTACGGCCAAATAGATATGTACAGTTCACCCATTGTTATGGAACAATAGATTTGTAAAGCTTTCAGTTCTTTGAATAGTTTCTTAGCAAACGTTAACTTGTTCTTACATATTCAAAATATCGGGATCAGTATAGCAAGAAAACATAATTATTTTCAACTTTTATACATGCCGCCTAATGATAGAGGTTTACTATATTTGTTCTAGCGTTTGTAACATCATAATATAAAATATATAACATAACATAACACATATAATATAACATAACATAAAATTTACATAGAAAAAATCGTACACTAAAAAATATTCCTAAGATTTTGAATGGATTTAGTCCTGTTTAGCCAGACCGTTCGACTATCCATCTATTATTCGTGGCAATAAAAATTTCCATTAATCGATAAAATCTTCCTCATACACATTCTCCATTCATAAAGTAATAAATGATGTTTCAAAATAAACCAAATTCGTGCACAACTGATCCAACAATCCATAACCGACATTAATACTCTTTCGTGCTACAACAACAAATTGAAAATTGGAAACCAATTTCACCTTCGAAAGGAAACACTGGTATAAAATTTTTTGTTCTTTGAAAAAATATTTCCTTCTTCGTCTTGTGGAGACCCTCGCCACTAACCGTACTACGGACTCGGTATTAATAAATCACTTGTTTTTCGAGGCTGCAGACCGTTTTTTCACCTCCTTGAAGAAATTATTTTCTACGCTACATGGGATAGGATAGTTTTTTCATTGCCATCTATTTCGATCCAAAATTGTTAAAATGTACGCCAATTAAACGCTCTGCATATTTCCACTCTTGATAAGATTATCCTTGAATATCAACCTTATATGAATGTTAGAGAAACTCCCTTCACCCGGTTCTTGCATTCTTCGTATCTGTAAAGAAATTTGAGTTCTACAGAGTTCGTACAAATGTAACTAAGAAATCTCCAGTCGATCGATATAAATTACCCACAGGTACTTCAAAATCTCGAAAAATTAGAGAAAGTATTCGGTGAAATATTTTTAAATGCAACCAAACAACGTCTCGTTATAGGTCTGCTGGGTAAAAAATATGCGAATTCATTAGGGAAAAATAAAATTTATGTCTATATTCCGTAAGATCGGGTCTTCTACCTTCTCTTATGCAGTTTTCAGTAAAGTTAGTTGCATTGTTAATGAAAAATTCTCTTTAAGAACCGGCTAAACGCGTAATGCCTTAAAATACCAATCAAAATTTTAAAAAAGTGTATTGACTTCTTCTTGAACCAGCTCTCAATGGTTCAAACGACAATTTTTTGCCCTCAAAAGCATATTGTAGCCAATTCTCCACATTCTCGTTTCACTTAATTTTCAAATAAGGTTTTTAAAAAAATGCAACCAAAAAAATTGAGAATAAAATAAAATTGTCAACAATAGGCAAAGGGTTAAAAAAAACTTTGCCGAGCTTACTATATAAAGAGATATCAGGTTTTGAAAGTAGGATCGCAATGCATTTAAGGATTAACTACAAGATGTACGATTTTCGTGATGTTGTTCATTCCTAAACGTCAGCATAAATTGGAAAAATATTAGTAAGACTTGCCAAGTCTTACTTGATGCTATGTTCAATGCTTTGAAATGCACGACTCGCCGTAGGCCTTATGTGAGATTGTCAATGATCGCGCTTTCGAAATTCCATTTTAAATTTATGACAAACTTTCAGGTCAGCCCTTGTTCAACTTCAAACGTCGCCAACGCACTCAAAATTGTGATTAACATAAAGGGCTGCCGATGGTGGTGAAATTCTTAACGATGTCTTAATACAGTGTTGCAAACAATAAAAGTTACGGCAGCCGTGGCTTTGCAAACACCGAAAATGGAGTGAAACTTCGCTTACATTCTCAGACCTGGGCAAGACATTTGATTTAAGAATTAAGAATTAATTAAGTTATATATATAACGTACAAATTTACAAACTAAATTTTTCCCTATATTATTGAAAATTTATACTAAATGTCATTCGCAGGCTTGAAAACACAAGCGCTTCGTCATTTTATTAACCCTCTAAGCTAAAAACACAATGACGCCGGACTTATATTCCCGGGCCTGACGAATATACGTAATTTGCACAGTTTTCATAAAATGGATGATAAAATCAATTTATAAATATTTAAATATATATAAATTTATAAAATATGAAAATAAAATTTATCTCTCAAACTTGAGCTTAGAAACCTCGGCTCATTGTGTCAGTTGTAACTTATACTTCTCTGTCTTAATTCTTGTAAATACAATAAGGCAGTGCCTTTTTCTCAGGTCTGGCAATGTTAGTGGAACATATAAAATCCATTAAGTAAAAAAAAAGCAGCGCGGTTCAATTCTAGTCACAGCTTTAAAGTCTTGAAGTCGTGACTCCCATCGCCTATAACTATGTAGAGCTCCTAAACCCGCCTTAAGCCACTCTAACTGAAAAGTGAACAATTTTATGTACCGTTTATTGCATAGTTCGTACGTCAAAATCCGAATTTCTATAGTTGTTGTCTAAAATGAAAAAAAAAAAGAAAAAACAAAAAGCTTGATTTCTAATATTAAATAAATTTTGATTAATTGCTTTTAAAGACACTACTTCCCATCTTGACTCATGTCAAATTAATTTTACTGTTCAGCGAATTTCCTCAACTATGCACAGATGCGTCGTATTGAGACTGATGTTGATGGATAGCTAAAAAAAGAATTGCAATTCGATGTTAAAAGATACGAAGACACAAATACTAACATAAATCGGATAAAATCAAATAAAAATATTATTAAATGACCTTATGACTGAGGAAAATACCGATAGGAAGATGAATAAAAATATATTGGTAGCTATTTACGTTTAAATTGTTGTTCATTAACATTAAGCATTTTCATCGTCATGGCAAGTCTCTTGCAGGAAAACATTATAACACACATCTATAATTATGGATATGCGATATGCGTATGATTGGAGAAGGGTTAGGCTTTATATATTTACAATAAAAAAGAATGAAAGCACAAAAATAAACAATTATTAAATAATAATACAAATAAATTTCGCATTACAATGCTAAGAGGAGTTAGGGTTAAGTAACATGAACTCAAGTTCCTGGTTTATGTTCATATCGCTAACAGCTAATGGTTATTCAACGTGTAAAGCACCTGAAACGAAAAATGTGCATGTATATGTATTACAAATTGTTCCCAAAAAACCAAATAATGTAGATACATATATATATATATATATATATATATGTATGCGAACAGAAACACCATTTTACTTCAATGATTTTCTAGATTAATTTTTATACAAGAAATCAATTCATAAATAAATTTTTTTTTTTTTGCTTATTTGGCTCGAATAGAAAAAAAAAAAAAAAACAGATACAAGCAAAACGAGTTTTGTAAACCCATAAGATTTGGATGAAAAGCAATTGCATGAAACAGCAACAACAAATAAGTACAGAAAAAATATGGTAAATGGGGTAATCAATCGAGTATGACCAAAAATAATGTTACCAGATACGAGGGCAACTGAAAATGTGAACAGAAAAAGCAGAATATTTCTGTTTGTCTTTTTTTTTTTTTTTTAAATATTCGATTTAACCATCAATTCATTTTATCAGTTTCGATAGGTTTACTTTACAAAAATAATATAACTAGAGGTTGTCGAAACAGCGCCTTAGATTTTGGCCTTCAACAGCATGAAGAACTTGACATGGTTTTGTTCAAAAGAAAATAAATCTATATCATAACCAAGGTTGTCTTTATTGCTTTGAGTTTTCATACCATAAAAATCCATCCGTTTGTTCTAACGTAGAGAAGCTCGTATCAAGGTATCTGGTTTCTCCTCATTACTACGCTGAATAATTAAGTTTCTGTTATACATCTTCTCTAGTTACGATTTCATAAGCACTACATTTGGTGGTTAAGAATGCCTGCTACATCACGTGACGATTTTACTTTACGAACGCGTTTACGATCGCGGTGGCAACGGGTGCAAAAGATAATTTTGCACGCTGGTAAGTGCAAATTGTGAAAAAATCATTAAACTGACGATGCAAAGAGAGTCCGTAATTTTGGTTAACATTTTCAAATATTTATTGCACGCTTGTAAAGTTAGATCTCGTTGAAAATCATAAAAAAACTGTTAGCGACAATGACACGACTTCACTCAATTTTTGTCCTGTACGAGGTTTTCAACACTCGAACCCTAGAACGAAACATTGCGATTTAATATATCGTTATGCACCTCAAGTTGCCCTCGTATGAGTTGACTGCTAAGAGCACAAATCATGAATGAGTGGAAAAAAAATTCTTACTGTTAAAGGAAATTAAAAGTTGCAGAAGAAGAAGAAGAAGAATTTCAAGAATTTTACTTTAAAAGCGAATTTTTATGCTTAAATGTGTGGAAAAACAATGTTATTAACTGAAGTTCTTCTTGCTGCCGCTCGGTTTAAACAAAAAAAAAAAAAAAAAAAAAAAAAAAAGAGAAAAAAACTAGCATTTATTACTACGGCCATGACCATGAAACCTGTATAATATATTGTACGTATGTACGCGTGTACAGTGAACTGTGGATTTGTTTGCGATTGTGTGTGTGTGTGTTTGTGTGTAAAAAAGACGGATGTAAATATTTTTTTTTTCTACTTTTTTTCTCTTCCATACATACTTTGCTTTTGTTCAGACTTCGAAATAAATCTCAAAAATTTATTTCTTTCCAAAGATTACATAACAAAGTTTAAAAAGTTGTAGTGGTCGGTGCATGCATTGAATTACAATATAAACGTTGGTACATATATAGGAATTGCAGTCTAAGCCATACGTTTACATACCAGCCAACAGTCAGCTCTATTGACGGCTATGTGTTTAGGAGTTGAACTAGTTTACGATTTTTACTTTTATTTTCAATTTTTTCGTTTTCTTTGCTTTAACTGCAGTTTTTTTTTTTATTTTGTTATTAGTAATAGCTGCCACAGTGAACTGCAAGTTTTGATATCATTTCAAAAACAAGTTCGAGCTATGAACTGTTAGAAAACAAAGCAAAGATCACACAAATGTTTTACGCTTAGCTTAGAACGAATCTTTTAATACTTATCACGGCAGTGGTCAACTCCTTTTCATACCCATTTCAAATTGGTTTTATGAGTAGGCATAACCGCGAAGCTAAAATTGATCCAAAGTAGGATTGCACGCGTTCCCATAATCGTCCAACAATAATTAATTAATGAAAGATTGTAAGGTTTGTTTTTGCTATCTAGAGTCAGATGACATTCAAAGTCGACCAACGCATTACCTTCATCAGCTATCTTTGAATCTATGAACGCATGCATTTGCGTAAGCTTTCGTTGACGTCTCATTACAGTTGATTAGAAGATGTGAGGTTATGTCCGCTGTCGTCAGTCAAATAGTAAAATTCGATTAATGTCATGCTTCTATCGGCATCGGACGTGACTTACAAATCCATGTCGAACGGTATCTGCGAAAGTTTTGCAAATAGCATTCGCACCGTCTTCTTCGGAAGATAGGAATAAAGGAAGAAGGAATAAAAGATGTGTACAAAACTTTAATGCTTTTGTTTTCTTTTTCTCTTTTTTTTACGTTAAAATTAAAAATAAACTCTTATTATAAATGTTTTTATGTTTGGCTCTCTTTGTCTATCTGTGTGACAAATATGGGAAAGAAAGAGTAACTGACGCGCCCAACCCGCATATATGATAATATTTTAAATATAATCTTAATCTTCCATGTAAGCGTTGAATCAACAGCAGCGTATAGTCCGGCAAATGTAACACATACAGAATAATATATTTAACGTTACGCAATCGAAAGATACTTTAATGTACATAACCTAAAGTAGAAATGGACCCAATAATAAACATATGACAATTTCAAGACTACTTCAAACCGTTGACGAGCTGAGAAAGGCATGTAACTAAGTTTCGGAAAGGATTGTATTAGATTTGCAGTAGATAGAAATATGCTCCCGACACTACAAAATGTGCATACGCACTTGCTAAACGTGAATAAGATTTGGCGAATCTCGTCTTTTTTTTCTTTTGTTCAGTGCTTTATCCACTACAGCGTACTTGATTAAAAACAAAAATTAGCTGAAACCTTCCTATGTATATGTGTTTATGGGTAAGAAAAATAAGCATCCGATTAGGTAAGAATCGCGGGTGTAAACCTTAGCCATGATGGCGTTCACTCTGGTCGTAGTTGTAGTGAGTATTCAGTCGATCGAACTTGATATACACCCACTAGCGTGCGTACAGCACTTCTAATATCTTTTTTTTTGACCGTCACCGTGTCACACGAGTACTTGGTTATATTAAAAAACTAAAAAAAAGGTCCAATTTTCGAATCTTCTAATTACCAATAAACAAAGAAATCTTAGACTCTTTCGTTTGAATCTTTTGAGATTGCGACGTGACATATGTTTAAGATGCTTTTTCCACACAAAAAAAAATCTTATAGGAATTATCGTTTACTAAGGCTGGCCTTCATTAAGAGCACCTTCACGTGCTCTAGGAATTATAATCGAACCGACAAACAAAAAACGGAGCTATATCTCTGTTGATGTCTATATCAATGTTGATATCAATTTTTACTACAAATTGTATATTTTGGGTATTTCGGACATGCGGGATCAACATTACGACATTGTTTTTAGGAATTTTTGTCAAATTTTTCCCTGCAATTGCTTTTAATAGCGACAACGCAGCAAATACCACAAAGTAATTTATTGAGTTAAATGGTTGAAATACAGAACCGAAGCAGTGGACTTAAAAGACAATGGAGTAAGTAAGAAGTAAGATAAGTGGCAATATAGAGCGATTTGTAAAAATGAGGAACACAAAACGTTACAATTTCAGTTAAGAGGCCAATGAAAAAAGTAAGTTGAATTTTTCACTTAAGAATCAATTACTCATCGAAACCCCAAACATGACAATTCGCTTTATAAGGTCGTCGGAGGAGAAATTTAAAGAGCTTCAGATTGTCAGTGTCAGATTAGCTATTAAATAAATATTTAAGTATGAATCGAATATTCGGAATTCATAAAGGTCTTAACTGAGAAAGCAGTTAATAATTTGCATACCTAAAAGTTTTCCGAAATATATATAAAAATTAAATAACTTGCAACGAATAAATAATTTAAAGGCGACATTGTCTCTAAATTACAAGACATTAAGAAAAATAGATTTTCTAAGCATTGTTAGGCATGTTTATACATATATGTTATATGTATGTTAGGGAACTATATCATGTCAAATTTTTAAAATCGAACGCAGACGCCCTATACTGAACTCCAAAAAAAAGTTCATTGCTCTGAAAACCACAGAGTAATAGATGAATAAAGAAACAATGTACGTAAGTCGCGTGAAAGTTTTTAAAATCGAACACACAAGGCCTATACTAAATTCCAAAGAAGTTCCCTACTCTGAAAACTACAGTAATAGATGGATAAGTAGAGAAAAGAAAAGAATTAAACTCACCTTGAATCTGGTCAAAAAAAATATGTCCAATGAAAATTCTTCAGTGTTTCATATGTCATAACCAAGATAGTTTATCCCCATCCTTCGCTGTTGCGTATAAAAAATTTTAATACACTATGCTGCCAAGTAATTGAACCGGTTGTCTGGTCTAATGTAACAATAAAAGAAAAAAAAGTAAGATAGAAACAAAAAAAAAAAAAAAAAAAACTCAACGGTACCCCACCCCAGCAGAGACGGGAATTTTTGCTAAAAATTAAAAACGCACATACATATACACACGTATATACACCAAATTTATACTACACCAACAGAATCAGCCTCTCGCATACGTATAAACTAGATTTTTCTTCATCATTATACGTTAATGCATATAGACATACATGCTGCATATGTACATAAAAATATGCTTTTATAAAATAACTTAACTGTATCTTATTCGTCTAGTGTTTCGACATTAATAACAAAAAACCAAAAAAAAAATCAAAACAAATACAAAAAGTATTTGCTTCTTTCTGTGCTTAGCAAAAATTGAAAAGAAACAACACTTTTTAGTTACACGTACTAACAAACGGTGCCCCTTTTCTTATAAAGCCTTATATGTACGACCACTACTCTTGCTTATATATACGCATGCGTAAATAACGCTTACTGTTCACTTTCCTAAAATGTTACATTTCTAACCAGTTCGGTCAGCCACGCATCAAGCTGCTTTATGCAAGCAGTATAACGCTTTTATGATTTAGATCCAGAATTGGTTATGGTCGCTATTACATTCCATATTTGAGAAATTATGTTAAAAATTCAATTTAATTAATTGAATACCCGGCACATGTGCAAATACATTTAAAGGCATTTTAAACACTTTCCTATTGAATGGAAAAACAAAGTTAAACATAATTAGCAAAATCATTGTCATGCAGTGGAAGAACTAGGGCAAGCAATTTGAGCATACCATCATCTTATGTGTACACCTAAACTTATGCACCCTACGCCCATCATATGAGAATAATACAGCTCCCAAAGGGGATTGTGAAATAAGGAAGAATTCAGGATCGTTGATAGCAGTCGTCTCTTAGAAAATTTCATTCTAATACTTCACTGTCCTCGTGTTTATTTTTGGTATCCTCATCTTTCAGTGCATTTGTGCTGCATGCCCGCAGATTGCTTTTTTTCAGATTCCTGGTGCTATATTATCGATTAAATAAATAATCTTTGTGCAGCTTCCACGTAGTTATTAATTTCATTTATTTTCAATAAAAAAAAAAAAAAAAATAATAAAAAATGAAATTTCATTATATTGAGAAAGCTATCATATTTCTTACAATAGTTTGCCAAAGTATTTTTCAAAATCTTTCATATCTTCTCTTTCATATCGATATTCCTAATATTCCCAGCTAATTATTTGGAGTACGCAAGTTTTTTTGTGTAACTCTGTAAAAACTTATTACGTTAACCATTTTGAAGCCGCTATCATTTCTTAACTTACAGTTTTCATTTTCAGCTCAATATTTATTGTGTTCTTGTATTTCTTGGCTAACATTATTTTTGAGCAGAGGAAAATCCTCATCTGTTTTTTCTGTCCTATTGCCGCGACTTTACAAAAAAAAAAAAAGAAAAGACTTCAAAATGCAAAGTCCATGAAGTGCACAACATCGCAGAGATGTTACATACAGAAAACAGTTTTTTGTTAATGGTTTGCATGACTTAATAAATTTGTTGTACAAATCGGCGGGCGGCCGAATCTCGCATACCCACCACTATGCTTTCCGCATTCTACTCTCCAAGTTCTTTTATTTGATACCCTTATCGTTGATATTATTAGGAAAAAATTAATCGCGGTGTCTGCCATCATTCATTTTGGAGTTAACACAGTTGAGGAATGTACAAAATAGTTTTACACATTTTGTCTTGGTTGCCTTGCTGATGAATAAGCTTAAAACCTCAAAAAAGTGGAAAAAATATAATTTAATCACTTGTAATTTTGTGTGGGCGTGGCCGATTGTTTCCGTTTTGTCACATAAAAGGTAGAATGTTTCGTAAAGTAATTGTGGAAAATTTCAGCCTTCTAACTTTAATAATTTGCAAATAACGAACAGAAACCCATAACTTGACTGCGCGCTTCTACTCTGACCATTTTGGCCCATTTTCAATACCAACTTGCGTGTAAGAACTTCTAATGTTTCCACCAAATTTGAAATCGATATCCTTATTTTTGCGACCAGGAGAGTGCAGACAACAAACACCGCAAAGATACATAGACGGACAGACATGGCTATATCAACTCAGAATTTCACACTGATCTAGAATGCATATACTTTATAGGGTCTCTATGTTACATACGTTATGAAAATAAACAAATTGTGTGGTGGGTATAAAAATGAATAAAAGCGACATTGGAGCGGTAACTGAATCTATAGGGAAACAACGCATATTGATTTCTGTTACTAGTAGTGACTACCGCACCGAGCTAAATATCCATATCTTAGTCTATGTTCATCATGAATTTTCAATTAAAAGAAAATATTTAAAATCGAATTTAATTTCTTAAAATTTCCTTAAGGCATAAAGCTTTAGGATAAATACAGTGTCGTTGCTATTGCACAAATGAAGTTTACGTAAGCACATGTGGTCTTTTTAGTTCTCTTCTCTTCGGATGGTCACCATTAAGTTCACGACATAGACTTTTTTCTTATTTTAGAGTTTTATTTTATCTATTAATTTATCTACTAATTTAATTTCAATATTTATTTATAGTGCGTGTTATTATGGGCCTTACTTTCGACTCTCTATCTAGTCAAAGCTCAAGTGCCACCCCGTTTGTCAATACCCGGCGCAGTGCCAGTTCCAGTAGGTCGTGCCACTTCGGTACGCGCCAGACGTCCTGTATCTTTAAGAGCCCAGCAAAGTTTATTAGCCAACAATATTGCATCGCGTGTTATTGAAGAAGCTAAACCGGTGACAGAAGCTCCCGAAGATGAGTTACCCGATGCTTATTTGCCGCAATTGCTGCGAGATCAACAATTAACTGGCTCTCAACTAACTACCGCCCAACAAATGCAGTTTCAACAAACCGTAGCTGCTTTTCTCAATGGTGAAGTGAATTCTATACCCGATACACCGATTTCTCATCTACTAAGTGATGATGAACCCCTACAAACCACACCTCAGTATTCGACCAGATTTCCAGAACGCAATGTAATCAGTAGCCCGCCTAGTCCCAAACCTACTTTTAATGACTTTGGTATAGGAGCTAATATAATAAATGGTGGCAGTCATCGTTACGCGGCTGAAAGAGCACCACCAGTAGCCGTTGCCCCTCCTGTAGGTCGCGAACGGGTTAACATTATACGTTCACGTCCCGCTATACGTGAATCCCGCCCGCAATATGAAGCTCAAGTAGCTCCAGTACCAGTGCGCAGACCAAAACCTATTCAATCGCGCCCGTTAATTGAGCAGAATCAGTTGCAAGATGACCGCGAAGTAAATCACGTGAAACGTAGACGTCCTGTAGCTCAAACATTACGCAAATGGCGTGAAGAACATGAAGATGGTAGCATTACATGGGGTTACGAGAATGATGACGGCTCGTTCAAAGAGGAAATCATTGGAACCGATTGCATAACGAAGTAAAAAATAATCCATACATTCAGAAAAACATTTGTAATCAATTTTATTTCGATTTACAGAGGTACGTACGGTTACGTTGATCCCGATGGCAATAAACGTGAATATCATTACGAGACGGGCATTAAATGCGATCCAAATAGACGCAACTCTGAACCAGATCTACAAAGCAATGGCTTTATCAATTATGAAGAGAACAGAGCCATTTTACCGAATGGTATTGAAATCGATATGTCTCAGTTGGGTAAAAAGAAATCGCGAAGACCGGCAGTCAATTATAGAAATTAGAATTGTACTTAAATCTTTGTATTATGCTACAATCATTGTAAATTTATCCATATAGAGTTTAAGAGACTTTCGTGTACTATGCCCTTAAATATTTTATGAATTTTTATAAGATTTTTATTCCAAATAAAACACTGAGACACACACAACAAATTTTTTTACAAAACAGTATTTTGATTAAATATATGTTTTCTTTTTTTGTTAATTTTTGTTGACTCCTTGTTATTTTGAAAATATTTCGGAATCTTAAACCTAGAGAAACTTCAACCTTATCTTTGAATAAGAGCAGATCGGAAAAGTTGTACACATTCAGTTTCCACATTTGCTTTAATCCAGTATTGGGTCTTCTTCAAGAGTTAAATTATAACTTTAAAGTTTGGGCATCCTGCTTGACGTTGCACTATAGTCCGCAATACCACTTTTCTTCACCAAAAGTATTAAAATAACAATTTTTAGTACATTTCTGATGTTTTAAATAAAAATTGTAAGAGAAAGAATTGAAAAAATTAAAAAAAATTTTCTTAAATTTCAATTTCAAAATTTGTATTTTAATATTTGAAGATAATCTACATACAACGTTAGACTTTCATTAAGCTTTACTTCAATTTAAATTCAATTCATTATCAAAAATTGCTGAATTTTGTACATAGAGAAAAATTGTTTTCTCACAAACCGCAAAGAAACACAAATCGAGATAAATATATCCAAAGCCTACACACTTCAAACTACTTTCGATTTTTGATCATCCGGTTAACAATCTTTAATAATATTTTTGTTGTTGTGTTAGATAAACTTAGCAAATAAATTAAATTCCAATCATTTAAAAGGTTTCCGGGAAAAGTGATTTAATTTCTTATAGAAATCAAGTTTTGTATATCTTGTACTATAAAATTGACGCATGTACCATCATCTTGATTTTACATATCAACTCTGTTTAACACGCGTTCTTTTCTACTAAATCAAACTATAAAGCAACCAACGTAACACCTGGTTGCAAACGCATCAAACAATTTAAACTTTGACGACTTTTCGTGTAACGGTAAGTTTTATATTACAAAAGCAAAATTACTTGTTTGTTGGTTTCAATTATTTGCTACCAGATTCCAATAATAAAACCAGAATTGGAGATTGTCATGAAATGAACTTTTGGCCCAAAAAAGTGGTTTTGCGAACTATATTGCATTGCTATGATTTTCCTATGCTGTCATCAAAAATTATATGATTTTTTTAAATAAATCTTTTGCTACATTGATTTCTTTTTGTAAAATGTTCTTTCGTTGTAATTTTAGAAATAGAGAAAAGGACTGGCGCGTACCCTATTCAAATACTTGAAATTTTTGCAGTCTGCACAACAAACGGTTGATATTCACACATAACGAAAGAAGTCTTCAGACATATACAACGACTGCTGTCACAATTGAAACGAAATGGAATTACCATAGCTCCATATATGTTTGGTTTTAGGTCGAACAAAGCTCGTCAAAATTGTTCAAATTTACGTCATATCAAACAGTGCGTAGTAATTTCTAAATTAGATGCGGAAAATTATACAAATTTCAATTTAAATTCAAAACTTATGCTTAAATAAGCTATGTAGTGGTATATAGAGAATAGGCTCTTGTAAATTTTTCAAAAAATGATTTTTTTTTTATTGGTCTAAATGATACTGCAAATGGTCAAGAACGACATAGGTATATAACTGTAGGTAGTTGTGGTAAAATTTTACATGAGCCTAAACCTTGATTTTTAAAACGTTATTGTATGGCGGCATACGGGTATTTGAGATTTCAAATGCACTTTTCTCGAAATACGGTAAGCCACGAAATACGCGGCATTTTTTCGATAGGGGAATTTTAAAATTTTTTTGAACTAAAAACTACTTTATTTTTGGTCGAAAATTAAACTTTTTTATTCAAATATTCGTAAATCGTACAAAAAAATCACTAGATATAGGAACGTAGATGAAACGATTTTTTTTTTTTTTTATGGATTAATTTCAAATTTGGGCTAATTATGCTTCTTGCCGCAGGCTCCCTTAAATTGTTAGAAAATTTCATTAATACATTTGTATATAGCTGCGAGCCGTAAAACCGTTAAAATATCAAGCGTATTCTGGCATAGTGTGCGAACGGCAATTGCCATAAAATCAGTAATTGTGTAGGTATGTTGCGTTTTTGCCATGGTATTCCGACACAAAAGTTACAACAAAACTCTCCAACGTCAATTTCGCGTAAAAACAGGGCCGTTAGTTCATAAAAATCACAGGTTAAAATGTAAACAAACGCAGCGCGTTATGAAATGGAGAAAATTAAAGGTAAATTATTGATGTACTACTTTAATGTAATAGTTCTTATCGCTCAAATATTTTGGAAATCGGTTGTGCTGCAGTCTATTAAAGTAGATCAACAAATAATAAATTGTTATAAAAAATATTACGCTGTTTTATGTACCTACCTGTGTTTATTTTCCACAAAATTGCTGAAAACTCTTGCTATTATATATTCTTTCACTTTTTATACATGTTTCTGTTATATTTTCTTTAAACTTTTAAAAGTTTTCTTTTACACCGTTACAATGTACTTTTTTATTATAATAAAAATGCTCAGTTGTGTGTTAAATAATACACCATAAGTACATGATGCTTTTTAAAACCTCCAAATTTTTGATTAAACGTCGGGATACCAAAAACTTACAAACACTTAACAAGATTGGCTTGACATATGTGTGCCAGGCACACATGGTTGATCATTTTTTCACCCATTGGTTCATCCATAGATGTGCCGAAACCTTCACCTCTTCGTGGTGCTCCCTACAAAACATTGACTGCTGCATTATGACCCTTTTGCTTGAGAGTCGCACAGTCAATGGCAAAGAAAGGTTTAAGGCTTACTATCTATAACCTGGCAACAGGTTTTTCTCTTCGGAAGCGGAAGGGGTCTAATCGGAAGGGCCTCTCTTTTCTAAATTGAAAAGGAGCATTTCTTTTCCTATTTGGTTCTCTTGGCGGAGGTCATCTAATGATGATGGCCACCGATACCAAGTGGGCTGGGGCACAGCTGGGCTGTGCGATGACAACCTTTGAAGCATTATTTTCCTTGAGAAAGGATAGTGAAGGATCGGCCTTCTGGGATGTGTGGATAGTCCAAAGGCAAGTGCTATATGCGTACAGTATGAGAGCACCCAAAGCTATATAGCTTGGTGTAAGTTCCTGCTTGAACAATAGAAGAAGAAGAAGTTAAACGGTGCCCACGGGGGTCAGGTTGCCCAAAGTAGGATTGCTCCGGCAGAAAGGTGCATACTATCCATCGGATTGCCACACGAATACCTTCTTGCCTGACTACTGGGTACGGCCTTTCGGGGACCGAAAAAGAATTCCAAATTCATCTATATACAAATATACACCATTTTTAATATAAAAGGAAGAAATAATTTATTTGATTTACTTATTTAGCTTCAAGATTACATATATGTTTACAAACAAGCAAAAAGAAAATATAATGTAATTATGGTTTAGCATTACACAAATCACTTAACTATTAAATTAAAAAGTTAAATGCAACAAGAGGTACAGCGGTATTTTGGTAAAATAATTCTAAAAGCTAGAAGTAGTACAAGACTTGTATGAAAAGGTTTTTTACAATTGTATAATGATTCTTTGCTTGATCTCGATATGTTTTTATATTTATTTAATATTAAGTGCTTTTATGGTAAAAAAAAATGTACAGTTTGGTTTTGTTAAAACTTGTGAAAATCATTCCACATCTTTTAAAGATTTTATCTTTTAATTTGGTTTTGTGATTATTAGTTTTAAGTTTATTTACTAAGTAGATATTTACATCAATTTTTATTAGTTAAATAGTCATTAATATAAATAAGCTTTACTGTCTAGATTTCATTGATACCGTAAATGCATAACATTTTTCAATACTTACGGCTGGCTAATGAATCTTCTCATGTACGAAGCTAATGGAAGCTGATGCACCAATAGATTAAAGAATTTTACGAACGTACGCTTTTTGAAATAATAGAATGAGGCATGGTAGTAGTGAAAGATCACTTCGTGCTCGGTTAACCAGTTTTCTTGTTTATTGTTATTGACTACCGATCTTCGTGTATGTATAACGATTTAAAAAAAAAATATGGTCAAAAACAAAATTTAATCCAAAATTATTTTATGTTCACGACCTTCGTCGATCGATTTTGCTTTTACAATTTTTTTTCTTTTATTCTTTACCTTACTTTTTGTCAGATTTTTATTAAATGTAGAAAAGAGAAATTTCAAATTTCGTGCATTGAGTGAGCAAATCAACGAATTTCTGGTTTAGATAGCTAGTTACCTAGAAAATGAATAGTTCCAGTCAATCCAATATAGTACATACACCCAACTCTTAGTTTGCAAGGCAGATACGCTCATTAGAAAGCAGTGCAAAAAAAATCTGGTAAAAAATATATCCAACTTGGAAATGTGTTCCAAAACTTTAAAAAGTCGTGTATAACGAAAAAACTTCAAATATTTTACTAGAAAACCGTACGAGAAAGTAGTAATGAAATTCTTATTATGTACTTAAAATAAAAATGTATATAACAGACATAAAAAAAAAAAAAAATAATAAAAATTACCGTATAGCGAAAATTCAGCCAAAATTGGAATTGAGATTAGAAATAAAAATCAGTTTCCCAATTTTAAACAACACACGTCTCTAACACATGTGTTGGCGTAGACTGACTGACTTCTGATCACAGTATTCCCTCATTTGTATTTTTCTGCTGTATACATAAGTTATTCCTCGATAGAAATGATCAGGGCGATGATGTAGACGGCCACGATTACGATGCAGATGCAGCCTCTACTGAAGATGATTAGCACCTAATGGAGAAGCAACTTGGTTTGGAGAGGATACAAACACTGAAAATTTAGAAGACGCAAAGATTCCAACTGTCATCAAAGCTACAAAACGTGACAGCTCAAATCCGGAGAGCGGGACGCAGGGTGGCATAATAGAACATGACTCGGATCGTATATTTCCGTTAAGTTTGCTGCCGCATTGGCAATTGGTAAGTCGTACAAAAAAAGTATACAAGTTATTGAATTAGTACATAAAAAAGGAATGATGCTTAACCCAGCAGTCTGTAGGTACCGCTGAGACGGAGTATGAATGCATGTGCGTGTGAATGAGCCCAGGAAAGACGGTGGGCGTTTACATATTCAGTGGCCATCTACTACCTATTCTGGATTTAACAAGCCAAACACAGGTAATAGGTGCATTAGCTAGAGAAATATGCATTTGTGAACCGGCCACTATTGTACCTAAGTTCAACGTGTGGTCAACAGAGGGGGACAGTAAATACATTAAGGTAGACGAGGCGAAAGTATTACCTAGAGCTTTTTCACAAACATACATGGGGCGTTGCTAAACGAATGGCAGAGGCATACGTATGGAAAGAATGGCTTTGAACCCTTATTAAATGTCATCAGTAATGTAGCTCACTTGGACGTGACTGTCATTGTTACGGTGGTGACAAATATATAACAATCATCATGCGCTAATCACTACATTGAAAAAAGTATAAAATGCAAGAGACGAGGCGTCAAGAAGTAGTCAAGGAAAAGTTATTAAGTGAATATAACTGGAAATGAAATTAAAATTTAATTGCGAGCAAAGTCGATGCAAAGCAAAGTGTGTCCCACCTCGCGGCGACGCACGCACAGAGGTGGAGCGCAGAAGAAGAGGTAAATTAAATTAAATATACATGTATATATATATATATATATATATATATTAATTTTTTTTTAATTTCAGAATTAAATGAAAGAATGGAGATGGAGCGCAGCCCTAGGCGTCGCATAAGCCCACCTCGCGGCGACGCACGCACAGAGGTGGAGCGCAGCCCTAGGCGAGGTAGCAATCGACGTCTTGGCGATCGACATAGTTGGCGCCAACCCAATGGCGGCCAACCCGTGATAATAAACAATTATATAAGTTATTAAAAAAATAAAAATATATAGATTATGTTTATATTTGTTTGACTGACTTTATTGTGTGAAAAACGGTTTTTGGATTTTTGGTTTAGGTTGCTTCTTCTTCGGTGTTCTTTTTTTCTGTCCTTATCCCCCCCCCCCCAAGAATTGTCGAATGTTATTTCAACGAAAAAAACCAAGAAAGGTGTAGCATTATCGGTCTGTCGCGCACTACCGTGATTTACAATTTACGCTAAGTTTACATTTTAACATAATATGACACCTAACCTAGTTAAGATAGCCTAATTTAGTTGTAACCCACTTAGTCGTAATTCTAGTAATAACATAGTTTAATCGTAGCAAGGTTAGCATATAATAATTTATTATATAAGCTACTGACCATACTTCAGGTGAGTCAGAAGAAGTGAACAAAAATTCAAATTAATAAGTAATAAGAATAATAAAGAGAATTTAAATTAAAGAAATCAAAAGAACCTTTCAATCTGTTTGACACTCCCTGGCGACCGTGACAGGACATGCTGGATGACAAAAGCGAGACGAAAAAGCAACAGGGATAGTTATTTCAAGCAATTGTCGCACACAAGAGACAGCAAAACAGCAGCGGGAGCATGGCGCACCCTCCGTGATATACACCGACCAAAAGGGCCATTGCGAAAGATAACGTAAACAACTCCTGGAAATGCGCATGAGTGAAGGTGACCCTATTCACCAGTATATGTGCAATTTTGCTGAAGCAGAGAGCGATCTCAGCGAAGATTCGTCGTGGATAATGACTCTGGTCAGCTTGACAAAATTGTTCGAGAAATTGATTATAAATTTTGAATCACGAGGCGATTTCCCAAAGTTGAGTTGGAAGAAGGCGAAGCAAGAACATCACTAGCAACAACACATGATGAAGGTCCGGTGCAAGTGTTCACATTGCACAATAGCAAAAAATCCAAAAAATGCGCAGGCTCATCGCAACAAAAACAATAAGTGTAACAACAACAACCGTTATCCCTCATTTCGGTAGACAGAATAGCAGTTAAAGTGAACTTTCGGTGGCGCTCATTATATATAACCATTCATAGACGACATGTCGCGATAAGGTTTTATTTTTTGTTTTTTTTTAGACGAAACATGTCATAAATTGAGGGAATTCAAAGCAATGACGGGAGAAATAACCGGAAACCGATTTGAAAATGTATCGTTCTGATAATGGCACAGAGTTTGCCAATAATGACTTCAGGAATTTTATGAGGGAACACAGATCAATTGACCGTGCAATAAAAGCCCTAGCGAAACGGTATTGGTGAGAACATGAATAAAACGCTAGTCGAAATGGCACGCGTAATGTTGGTGTTTGCTGATGCAGATGAATTCCTGTGCGTAGAGCCAATTAACAATGGTGTTTATTTGCGTAATGGTGCATCAACACAAGAATAGAATTAAGCAGCACCATACGAGGTTTGGCATCAGCACAAATCAAAGACAAATTATTTTTGGATATTTGGAACTTAGAAAAGAAACATCATTACAAATTTATGCCAATGGGCAAAGAGCACAAGGCCATGGGGAGAGCGATAGTAAGTAGGAAAATGTTGTGGAAAAAGTTGATGTTAGGTAGATAATGATAATAACTCTTTTACCAGAACCGACTGCAGAAAGTTCTAATACTCAAAGCGATGAAAAGGCAAAGAATTATGTAACCGACAGTGAATATGCGTCTGCTGGGGAAGAGGAGGTAGGCAAGGAGCATTTAATTGTTAATTACAATTTCGGTTACAATATTTTACTTTTTGCTTAGATTTTGATATTTAAATATTTGCTTAGATTTGGGCGAACCGCAAGTAACGCATAAAAAAGAACAGGGGCCATAATAAAGTATCTTTGACGCGAACCGACGGATGGGCGAAGAAACAAGTAGAACTAACTGTCGAGGAGGAAAACAATGCAGAGTTCGCGTACTTAGAGGCAGCAGTCAAGCGGGTTAAAAGGACGCTGAAATTTGATGTCCTGGTCAAACCTTTCGACAATGATTAATTTTCCTCCACTAGTAGAGGAATGCTGAGTAAACTTTCAATGTGCAACTTTCTGTTTGTTTGTAATTGTTTTTTATGTGTTTAAAAACTCCAGTGTAATAAATGTACCATCTGAGGAGGATATTTGTAGCACAGCTAAGACACGCTACGTACATATATGTCATTTATTATTTAAAAGGTTTCACATTTCTTTTCCTCTTGTTAGGTGCAGCAAAATAAAGGCAAAATGAAGGCGAAGAGAGATAAACGCCATTTGACACCAGAACCATTTGTTCCAGAAGTAAATCGATAATGAAAGACGCTTCCAAAAGACCATCCAACAATTATTAAGGGAACAGCATCAATTATTGAGGGATTGAACTCAATTGTAGAACCAAAAAACCGAAACCGAAGTTATTACGTACCGGACATCCAAGCGGACCACAGAAACAGCGCAACATATTTGTTGCAGGCCCATAGACATAGAAGTCCCGAGTACGGTAGAAAAGCCACTGTCGGCAGAGTTTTTCCTGTGGGTGAGACGCAAGGCAGGAGCAGTGCCAAGCGTTATTAGGTAGCGATAACTGGAAATTGACAGATTTGCCAGACAAAGAGAACGTTGTTAGTTGCAAATAGGTATGTCATACGGAAAGGAATCAGGATGGACATATATAGCGCTTCCTAGATAGACTAGTGGCAAAAAGTTAAGTTCAGATATACGGCGTAAGTTGCGATGAAACATTTTCATCCGCAGTACGCCATGAGACCATTAGAAGTTAAGTTTAGATATACGGCGTAAGTTGCGATGAAACATTTTCATCCGCAGTACGCCATGAGACCATTGGATTGTTGATTGTCGCAACATATACGAATTACACTTATATTCAACCATTGGTAAAGTAATACCTATCGTGTAAGCAGGCCAGTATACGAACATAAACGACGTCGGCGGCAAATTTGTCAATAGCTGCACCAAAGCTACTGGGTCCTCTGTCCTCTATTGTAAAAAGAGACCTCACAAACACCACTGTCGTGGTGGAGGAAATCAATCCCATAATAAGATGTATCATTTAAAGACTGAACGAAAGTAATCTAACACTTAAAATGCCTTTGCTGCGTAGGCCTATTTTCTTGTGTTTCCTTACGCTATCGCCTTTTCGGCAAAGAATATGGGATTTTCACTCTCCCTTTCCATATTATTTCGTCGTAAATAAAATGTCGGGCTCGCAACTACAAATTGTTTGGAACTCTTCTTCTTCTTGTTTGAGAAAATTATTCTGGCCAAAAAGTCTCAGCTTTATAAAGCTTAGTAGCTCTACAACGAATGAAATGACATTTCTCTAAACAAAATGAGTGATGCCACGTGTGAAGAGCAAATAGGTCTGGATTTGTGTTTTTTTGTGTTTCTAGCTTTGACATCTGTTAGCAACGAGTAGCCGTAATATTAAAGCACGAAAATATCGATTTTTTTTGCATTTTTCGTAAGACAGAATCGAAATATCAATAAGACTAGAAGTGTATGATATGTTATTAGCCGCTAAAGTGCGGTGAAATGCTTAATACCAAACGCTGCTAACAAGAAAATTAAGCGATATGAACGCTCGGTTCGCTGTTCAAAAACCTGCCAAAGTATAAAAATAGATAACATGCAGTCATACACCCAGTAAGACCTGTTCGCGACGTGTATTGGAAGCGCTCAACTGAGAAATATTAACTCATGCGGCTTAGCCACCAAACCCGTTTTTTCGGAATTATGACTTCTTTGCATCGATGCGTCAAGCATTTGTTGAGCAGCCCTTTGGCTTTTACGAAGATGAGAAAAAGATGGCAACGACAGGAAATTTTTAAAGGCGTGATATCCACAAATTGTGCGAAAGGTGGGTAAAATGTCAAACTAACGACGAAGCATATTTTGAGTAAACGTCTTGTTATCATTCCTCTGAATTTAAAGTGTTTTGTTCGAAGAAAATAAATTTTCATTTCATACAAGGTAGACGTCAAGTGGAGTATTCGTGAGGCAATTTTTAAATATGAAGAAAATGTTGACAATTTTTTTATGCGATCTCATCATTTGCATGATCTCATCAGCTTAGAAAATACCAAAGCCGCACTAGATTCCGACTCCGAGAAAGTTTGCTTTTCCGTTTACCACAATAAAATGTTTACCACAATAAAATGTTGGCTTTGATGTAGAAGTTTGGAATGGTGACCAGTTGCGAGAAGGAAAGAGTGAGAAGTTTGAAAGGTGAGGAAGGCACTAGATTCTACTCTGAGGAAATTTGCCTTTCCGTTTACCACAATAAAATCTTGGAAAAAAAAAGCTAAAAATCCAAATCATTTTTAAACACGTTTGTCAGCGTAATTATTGGTAATATCCGCGTCATTGCAATAATTAAATTGAGCAAATTGTAACTTTATTGATTTTTTATTTCCACACACTTTTTCTTACTTCTCATGCACTAAAATACGCAACTTTGGCATTTTCCAATTATTTTATTATTTTTTATTGTTATTTCTTTAATTATAAGAATTATAACACACACACAACTAAAAAATTCAAGGGAACATTAATGCAACAATATTGATATATAAGAATAGAATTCTTTATCGTAAATATTGCAACGTCGGCGTACACGAGGTGTAGGGGTTCCGTGTGTCTGCTTTGACCAGTAATCTATTCTAACAGAGTATGTAAAATCCTAATAACAGCCTACCGTTATGGAGAACCTCTGTTTATAAGTCTCTCTCTCTACATAACGCTCTCGCATATGCGAGAAAGAATTATGAAGAGAAGAAAAGTTCAAAGTCCGTCTCTGTGTGTAGGCAAAATCATAAAGCTCTACCGCAAGCATATGTATGACAATTTTTTTTTATTTGTCTGCTATTATAACACTGCTGGCGTTAGTAAAATAATAAGGAAATACTTTCCCAATTTATTAATAAATATTTTATAGCATTTGTAGAAAGCGTCTACACATTTGCCCATAACACAACACCACGCATAGAGACAAAGTACACACCCTTTGAGCTACTTAACTTACATACCTAGCGACGAAATATTAGAATACAAACCAGTATACAACCTAGAAAACTACGCAAATGAATTGAAAGTAAAACTAAAATGCCTTACAGAAAAGGCAAGAAAGTTTTTACAAAAATACAAACAAGAATAGAAACCGCCAATAGCTACACAATTTATTTGCAAAATTAATATTTACATATAATAACAAATATCTTGAACAATACCTGTAGGGACTTCTATAAGACTGTCTTACAGAAAATTGTTTCTTCTTAATATATAAGTTAAGGATCACCTTAACAAAGAATACAAATTCATGAACCACTCCAATAAAATAAGCAT
>KK500014.1:361557-378741 GCA_000688715.1 Glossina pallidipes | reverse complement strand
TGCAAAGGAACAAAAAAAAATAGCAAAATGATGCGAGAAGAATTTTTGGTAGTGGTTTGGTTTTGGTTTGGTTTTCAACATTCACTCTAGTTTTGATCATAGTGCAAGAGTGACGTAGTTTCAGTTTCTTACAAAAAGAAATTTTTCAAATAAATTCATTACAAAAAGTTTTTTTATGAAAGAGTGCAAGAATTACATGTTTTCAAAGCTTAATGGCGCATCTTAAAGCGTCAAATATAGCAGCATAATAAAATGAACTAAAATTGTGTCACGTCATCAATAACCCAAATTAGTGAAAGCAATTATCGTTTCCGCTAGACCAAGCAAAATTATAAATAATCAGTAAGTAAGCAATACAATATAAGAGAAGTCAAATTTTATATAAAAGCCAACGAAAATTTAATATTCGATGAACCCATTTGCGATGTAAACGCCTCTTTTTGTTCTTTTGAACAGTGGCTGTTGCGATTCGAAGCAAAAACGAGTGCATTTTAATTTTATTCCACTTCCTACTTATCTTTTTACCCACTGCCTATTTACATATAATCTTGAAGCCGGAACTCGGAAGAGCGTATAAACAACCTGGGAAACATTTAAGGATTCCAGGCCCTGATAAGGCACTTGGGATATTCTGTGAAGCGAAAATTATAAACGATCAACAACTATGTCACATGTAGGGGGGTCTGCCACTCTGATTGCACCATCGTCTTTACGAGAGGGCGAAGGTCAGTGTTATATACAATAGCAGAACACCGCTTATTATTTTCATTTGTTATAATTCTAACTCTTGCTAGTGTTAGGCACAAGTATCAAACGACAATAGCTAGAGAAAGAAACAGGGAGAGAGAAGCAAAGTTGAAAGTCTGACGAATCGGGAACTAGTATTGTTCGTGCAAACAGAAACTCATTGAAGCACTCTCTAATATAACCTTTGAAGTAAGAGGGTCGAAAACCTTAAATAAATATTAGCTGAATTAGGGAGAATAAAACTCAGCCTCAGTACGCCGGCATGCCGACGAGTACCTTTAGATGGCTGACGACTTACAGAGTATTCCGACCCGGAATATACCACGTGAAAGAGAACCGGGTCGAAATCAAATTTGGAGAACACAACGGTAATCTCATCGTCAACCAAACAGAAGACGAAAGGAAAGATTATGTTGGATACATGGACAAGTTTCGGTCACGGTTTGTTAAACATATGGGAAAATGCTGTATCATGTCGAGGGATTGTTGCCAATGTGAACAACATCCTCGAAAATCCCAACGGCAGCTCAACGATGCGCCACCGAACTAAGGAAACGGCCAAGATATCCAGTGCATACGAGTAGTCGTGGGACTGGATTGCAATACAACTCGCCTATAAGATCTTCATCAGGAAAAAAAAAAGGAGCCGGGACCGGGATACACAATGTGAACCAACGCGCTTAACTACTCGAATAGTGCCAGCCGGAGTAACGTTTACAGCAATAGTAGATACACATCCAACCACCACTTTCACAACAGAAGAGTTCAAGGAGAGGATCCAAGGATGGTATCAACGAATGCCGATAAGACCAGACGGCACCAGGGTGTCCGCCTACAGGTCGTTTTTGGAAAATGTAGATAAAAAAAATTATTTAGTCTGCGAATGGGAGAATAAAGGTAGAAAGTTGGGGGGCGGAAGCTCTTATAGCTAGACCAAATTTTCATAGTTCACACCAAATTTCGGATGAAATGATTGTGATTCAAATGAATAAAGTACGGCTTGACTACAATAAGCCAATTTACATTGATTTTACCGTCTTAGAATTATCCAAATGGAAAATGTACAATTTTCATTATGATTACATATCAAGCCTACATATAAGGAAAATATTAATCCAAGTTAAATGGATACTGATTCGTTTATTTATGATATTAGAACAAATGACTTATGTGACGACATTCGCGATGATATCAACCATAATTTTGCTACGTCCACAACAACCTAAACAAAATGTTTTCGATTTCCCATTAATGAATAAAAAAGTCTTAGGAATGATGAAAGATGAATGTAATGGAAAAATAATAAAGAAATTCTTTGGTTTACGATCAAAAATGTATTCCTTTAAAATCGATGAGAATGGAAAAGAGACTAAGAAAATTAAAGGTGTAAAACCATGTGTTGCTGCTAAGCTAACCCTTGATGACTTTAGAAAGTGTTTACTTGCAAACAAATTGTACTATATATGTTTTCCGATCAAAGATACATCAATTGTATGCACAACACATTAATGAACTAGTCTTAAGCTACTTTGAAGATAAGAGATTTGTAAGAGAGAATGGTATTAATACCCGTGGATGGGAACATTATAAAATAGAGAATAATGATAATTAAAAAAAAAACAAAACTTTTTTTTTCTTTTTGATTTCAAAATATATATATTTATTGAAAAGGAATATCTACCATAAACGACCACAATTAAAAGTGTTATCTTTTTCTTTATAATTGCATTGGATGGGTGATTTTAAGTACTTAAGTACTTCAATCGGTGTTTGTGGGTTTCCAAAACTATCAAAATATTCGTTATAGTTGTATTTTTTATAGTAGGCTATCCAATCTGTTCCAGAACCGTTTGAATTATGTAGATTAAAAATACCAAATCCTTGTGCATTTGCATTAAAGCGCAAGTGTATGAAAAAGTGGCTTAAAACATGTATATATTACCTACTAAACGCTACCATTACTGAACCTAGTTTATAAAATTTTTGTGAGTCTCAAAACGTATAACTCAAGGAAAGCGTTTGTTAACAAATGCGTTAATCTACAGACAGTAAAGCCAGAAAAGTTTACATTTGGTGATAAAGTCCATTAAACACATAGAGAGAAAGTTTTCTACTGACGAGCATGAAAGTGCATGCAAATACAAAATGTCCAAGCCGCCGCAGATGCCGCGCAAAACAAAGAAAAAGACACAAACCTTCTTCGAGCAACAATGAAAGAAGTTGTTCCAAGACGTAGAACAAGCAACAAGAATTCACACTGTCGTCAATATGTATTACCCGTGAAGGTCTGGGTGATTACTCTTCGATGAAAATGTCTGGACGTGCTGCTGTTGAACGCATATTTTGCGAAGTAGACTATTGTTGGTCCTTAAAGCGCTTCAAAGCATAGTCAAGTTAACGGCAAACATACAAAAAACCCCAATTTGAGTTTGGCAGCGATCGATATGGGCAGAGCGACTCCTAATTTATTATATTGGGTTCAACCCGGAAATCAATATTTGCTTAATGATTATATTAAGGCGATGTTATCTAATTGTGATCTTAGCAAGATTGATTGCTTTAAATTCTCCTTTTCTCAACCAAGACACATTGCTTCATTTAAGACCCTTTTGCCGACTAATCTGTACAACATTATGTCGGATGAATGTTTTTGTTTTAAGGGGTTTGTCATTCAGGATTTTGTCTTCGTTCGTAGACGTTCTAAAGCTGTAACAAATCTTAATCATCGTGGCAGCAGTTCAAAATACTTAGAAACTCTATCACATCTTACATATTCAAATAGATTAAATTATTTAATTAATCAAAATTGAAAAATATCATGCTATTATTGTATGATATTGAATTTGAAAAAAAAATACTGATGATGCTGGTTAATTAATTAACATTGAGGGGATTAATAATAGTTTTAAAATTGGTGTTAACTTTGTGACGCCCAAATTCGGTTACAGTAGTAACCGAGCAAGTGAAGTGTAGAAAACGGAAACATATAACGCATGACTACATTTTGCCGCCCACAAACCAACTATCGCATGTGTTATATAAATTAACTTCATGTAAATTAATTACTATACTATCATTATATAACTAGAGCTACATAGCTATTATATGATTTAATTTCATTGTTGTATTATCATTACACAAATATAGTCATATAATTAGTTCGCTAAGCCTGTAAATATGAATATATATATCCATATTTACTTTATCTATTTAATATGTTAATATACTGTAGTGTGATCGCATGTCGTGGTTAATATGCATCCACTTGGAAGTGTGACAGCATTATGCAAAGTCAACATAATTCACTTGCAAAAGGAAAAAGAAGATGTATGTCACACATCAATTAGCCCAGCATTGCATTTCGTAATGCAATACGACGCTAGGTGCCCTAATTAAATTAATCCGTCCATTTACGCTAGCAATAAGACATTTGGTAAATTTTGAGTGTAAACAGCCATGCCAAAGTCATTTGTTATGAATTAATAATTCAACAAAGCGTTTCATTCGCTGCATTAAAACAAGGCGTTCTATCCGCCTAAATCATTAAGCTAGTGACAACTTCTAGCCGATCTCTGTATTAACACTAAAAGAAGTTGACCGTCTTGGCGGAAACAGGCGAGCAGTTTAGAAACTCATTTCACACCAATACCAAAGACAGCCATGAGGAAAGACTCTAACTTCTCCACACACACAGTATCAAATTAACTTTCATTACAATATTAATCCTAGTTGTAACATGTATACTATATAAGTTAAGGACCACCTTAACAAAGAATACAAATTCATGAACCACTCCAACAAAATAAGCATCGCAAGCATTTCTCACCAATCTCACATAGTAGCATCTGATAAATGATGAACATTATTCAAATGCATCGTAAACATTTCTCACCAATCTCACCTTGCCCCTATAATAAACATTGTCACCAATCTCATATTGCACCCTACAATAAACATTATTCCGGTAAAAATGCTGACTGTCAATTAATGGATAACCAAAGGTTTCGTGTAAGGCAATTTGCCAAAACTAAGTCAGTTCTTTGCATAACACATCAATAAGTGCACCCACTGAAGTTCCCAAAATAAAATCTAACTAAATTTGTTAAATAAAAATAAAAATTAAAATAAAGCTTGCGTTTAATTGAAGAAAAAGAACCCAAGGTAAAAAACTTATTTAACTTATATGCATGCATACATAACTCATCCATCCATCCATTGTGAGAGTAAATGATATTTCATACACACGGGAACATATAAAACATGAATACATGGTCAAACCATGTTTCAACATTTCTTCATCTCCACAGTTTGAAAGGAAATCATCTGATTTTGTACCAACATACGCAGGCAGCCATTTACTGTGTAGAAAGAATCTCAGTAAGAAACCAACCATCTTTATAGGAATGGTAGGTGGATAAGTTGTGAGATGAATTGATTAATGTAAAATATTCATTGTTATAGTATAAGGAAAGGGAAATATTACTAGACATCTAAGCTACCCACTCGGGCTAAAATATCACTCTCTATTTTGTCCCCGTATTTTTGCTAAATTATGCGTCAGTCAGCAACCCTGGCTGGTATAGTATAAAAACCGCCGCATACCAGCCATGCTGAGAGACGATCTTTAGCTTTACTACGGTAAGGTTCTATCTCGTCTTAGGTTGACATCGCCTAGCCTTGCTTTTAGGCGTAGAAGAGCAGGCACGGTTTCTTTTTGTACTCCGACGGTGAAGGCATTGTTGGATTGCTCCCCGGCCATCACCGTCTTCTGCACTTAGATAGCAAATTCTACTCCGACGATGATGCCCGATGGACCCTCCTCTTGCACTCAGCTGCAATTTAAGCGTAGTATAGAAAAAGATTAGAAGAGCGAGAAAAGGCGTTTTCACCCTAAGAGAAAGTAGTTACCGCATACTGCGGGGACATATCGAACATTAGAATAATCGTTTTTTATTACGTGAATAAAATCAAGCCTAAGTAATGTGAGCAAACAAAGTCGTCTCTCGTTTTGGGCTCACAGGTTCTCTGTCTCGGAGTGGGGAGTGCTAGACTAAGGTAGGTTAAGAGTTAGGATTAGGTAAAAGACAAGACGGCGACGGGAGATAGGCGACTAGGAGAAACAGATGTTTCCATTCCATTGGGGCATGGTGTAGGAGCCGTAAAGGAACTGGCTCTAAATAGTCCGTGTCGAGGGACAGGTTCGATCGTGTAGGAGAGAGCCGAAAACAACGGCATTAGTTAAGAGAAAATAATTATTTAAGTTAAGGCTACGAATTAGTGAAGTTTAGTCGATGAATTAGTTTTAGTTTAGTCTACTAAGGCGCCAGCAAAGCGAATAGTAAATACAGTAAGACAGATTCGCTTAGAAGAACAATCGAAGTAAGAAATACAACATAAGAAACCCCATAATGAATAAATAAATAAACATTATTTAACATAAACGATCATCTATTTGAGTGCGTCCAAGTCTAGACCCTCTGAGCCTACCCCAGTACCAGGTGCGGGCTAAAGGCCTCACAGTACAGCGACGATGGTCCTCCAATGGGCGACGTAGGCAATGCACGGCACTCCCTGGAATAAAAATTTCTGGCAACGCGGGCCCGGGCTACGTGTGAGCGCACTCATACAATATCAGCTAGCAAAATATCACATTACAACTTTATTACCATACTTTTTTAGATCGTAAGAAAATTGGTAAGCTTGCAGAAAGTCCGCATACCTAAAAATAATTAAAAAATTTGTGCAGTAAAAATTCGAGTTTCTTGCTAAAAATAAATTGCGGTTGGTTATGTCTTTGTTACGGGATATTTGTATTAGTGTTTATTGCGTCAACATTTGGACAAACAACGCGGGAGTAACTATGACTCTCCTTCAAAGTGCGGGTCTCAATTGTGCAGATGGCCAAGCAGTAATGGCAATAAGGAGATCATAGATGTGCCTATTTCTCACCTCCTCGTGGTTCCCGCTGGGCGGTTGACACGAAGGGAAGTACTCTTCTTCGTCAATTCAATTGGCGGGAAAACCTTCCGGTGTAGGCCGGCTAACGAGGTAGGCTTAAAGGTTCTTGGGGGCTAACTCTTCCCTTGAACCTTCAAAAGTTGACTCGCAATAAAGAAAAATATAAAAAAAATAAAAATGAAAAGCAAAGAAGATCTGCGTCCTCTGTCGGAGACGTCCAACTTTCTCCTTCCATTTGCTCTCACTCTAATCCTACTTCGAGGGGGTCTGATAACTCTCATCCAGAACATAAGCAACAAAATATCCAAAATATTATAGTAATAGTATAACTAGTCAAATCCGTTCAAATTCACCTAACCATACTCCCCAACCATACCAATCCGAAATTCCAAAACCCTCAATACCAATAATAGAAATCAGAATCCCCCTCTAAGTCACTCTGACATTCCTTGTCAGGTATGCATAAGAACCTTTACCACCTCATGTGTGGATTCATATGAGGCTAAGAATCACCCTTAGCTAAGAAAGAGGCCGAATTGCATAATTCTTTTGCAAAAAGGAAAACGAGAATTATGTCACATTTCAACTGGATGAGAATTTCATTTTATAATGCAATACGACGGTACGCGCCCTAATGAAAATAAACCGTAACAATTATGGTTTGCTTACGCTAGCATTAAGCTACCTGTAAGATTTAGTATAAATAGCTACACCAAAAATGAATAAAGTGAATTGTCAAAAAGCAATTCATATAGCGTTTTATTCGCTTAAACCCAAGGGTGTGAGGACTTTGTTTCGCATCGCTGAGTAGTGGGGTTTCAAAGACGGCCTCGCTGGGAAGTGGATTGCCGCTATTAACTTTCGGCGCGAAAGAAAGGCGGGCCTCGTTACACAGGATCGATGTACGATGGTTTCGTTGACTTGGCTGGGTGGGACTTGGCCATTATTTCACAATCACAAAAGTTTTAGAAGGAGAATTCAAGTTGCGAAAGTGTGTGATTAGTCAAAGTCGTCCCTTGTTTTGACCTCACATGTCCTCCGCGTCGGAGGGGGGAGCCTTAGGTTTAAGTGAGAATTAAACTGCAATTGGAATAGTAAATTGACATGACAGACGACGGAATTGAGCAAACCCACTCAGCAGAGAGCTGTTTTGTATGGTAAGATCGTCAAGGACAAGCTTGGCAGAAGCCCAAATCATGTGCTTTCATCGTCGTCCGAGTCGAGGAACCGACAATTTACGGTTTTTTTCTTTTTGCTTCTCTTCACGCTGCCAAGAGTCTACCACTTGAATGTTTGCGTTTGCTGTGAGCACATATGTTTATTAGTAGCGGTCGGAAAAAAATAAAATTTTTTCGAAAATACGAATTACGAAACTTGTGTGAAAATTGTGAAAAACTTTGATAAGAGTGTTAAAAAAAGTGATAAAAAATGTTTGGTTGTGTGGGCATGGTCATTTTCGAACATAAATTGATTTGCAATTGTGAATTTTTTGCAAAAAAAAATACTTTTACTTGGATACATACGCAGTGTTTCTCAAAAAAACCCTGAGAAATCACTAAAGTTGATTGTAGTGCTTTGATTCGAAAAAAACTGAGAATACACTAATAATAATAAAAGATACTCATACGCATACGTATGAGTAATACACTAATAACAATAAAAGATACCCATACGCAGTAGTATTTGCGTAAAGCGACGCTAAAGTGCAGAGAACAAGTAAAGACATTTTGTTTCATTACCACTGTTGTATATAAGAATAGATTCCGTGTCGTTCCACTTGTTGAATTGGGGGAACAAAGTGGAATTGGAACACTTTCGCAAAATAATTGAAAACATAAAATCTCAATAAAAAAAGAGGTCACCGTCTATCGGTGCTGGTTATAAAAGCAGTGGCGGTGTGCTTCCGTATTGTTGGTGGCAGCTACAGTAAATCTTGTTCCGGCATCGTCAGCGGCGTTGTTAGCGATTGTTTGAGCGGCTCTGTCCAGTTTTTGAGGAAAGTGTAAGTTTTAGTTATATATATTATTATATATATAAATTTTAAAACCAAAACTTCGCCTCATCTTTTTATATTAGTGCACTAAGTGAGATATTTCTGGTGGAGTGGCTTACCCACAGAAAGGCAGAGGTTTTAGATAGTGCCTCGCCCTCACCAGAGGGGAGATGCGACAATAACGTATCTCGTCTGGTACTCGAGGACCTAATCTTCCCCATGGCAGCGTGTGCGCCGACTTTGGCACCGTATGTTGCGAGGATTATTAGCCTCGGGGATTTCGAGTGTCTCACACTCCGTGTGCCATCGGGCACTGTGGGGTTAAACCTTCGCAGTAGTGTACCCACGTTAAACCCTCAGAGACATCTGCCAAGAGTCTACGACGCTTTCTGATTGTAAGTTTCATTCTACCTAGTGTGTAAGCATTTCTCCTCCAATAAAATTAACTAAGCTTTACAAATTCATCGCAAATTTCATCAATCAGCAACACAGCTAACCATCTACGAATGTAGGTAAACAAAAATAAGGGATAAAATTTTATACAACAAAACAAATTTCTTGTGGGAGGAATGCCTGGATTGCCCCGGCATCAGAATAGCGGCGGTAGCCCGCCTCACAAGTGGTATGTCAATGACTCTACCTTGTTTGCAGACATCTGCAACATATATATGTGTAGAACGAATGTGGAAAAACAAACCTGTGTGATAGGCGCTGTTTATTTCACGCACGACAAAAAAAAGCTACTTTGGCAGAAGGGAAACGGGAAAAAGAAAAGAAAAAAGAGAAGAAAAAGGGAAAATGATCGGAATGGATTGGTAGAGGAAAAATGGTGAAAAATTTTCTGAAAAAGTGAAATATTGACATAAAATATTCATAAGCGTAGTAAGCATTTGTTTGAAAAGAAATACAAGTTTAATTGTAAAAAAAACAGGCTTTGAACTCCGTTTGTACGTGGGGTAGAAAAATAAAACAGAAAAGACAATAACGTTTGAGTGTGCGTGAAAAGTCAAAGCGACCTTTGTGTGTAACTTAATTGATTGACCATCAGGAATGAATCGATTGCATTGAGATCTGCGTCTTCGGGTACATGTTAATGATCAACAACATAATAATCTTATCTGATAAAAATTGTGACTCTCAACTGGCATTGCTCTGGCTAACATGAGTAACTAAACTTACCAAAAGAGAATGCATTGCGCATATAAGAAAAAAAATTGAAGATAAGAAAGAAGTCCGACGTGACTCACATTTTTGACCATATCTAGATCTGTTGAGACTTGTTGTTGTTGCTGCGAAACGTTTGATTCAGTAAGCATGGCAATCGCAAATGTCGTAGGATAAAGAATTACCAGACAATGCTCAGCATAACTGGACAAGATTTCGAAGGGGGTCGCAATAGCAATACTCCGACATGTATTAGATTGTAGTGTGACTACATGCAATTGCATATTTGCGTTTGTTTAAAGCGCGCCGTAAAATGAAAACAAAAAAAAAAAAAGAAACAAAGTATAGCACACACTTTAAAAAACTATCGAATTACATTTCCTAAGAACTTCATTAAAGAACTCGTTAAGTGCCGTTACCACAGTAATATATAATTTTATTCGTCGTAGATCTAAGCACGATTGATAGGCAAAAAATAGTATAAATGTGACGGATGCAATCACAGAATCAAATGCAGTTTTTCATTCGCTTTATATTAGTTCGTGACGCTTCTAGCCGAGACAACTTGGCAAACAAAGAAGTTTCTTCATTTCACGTACTGAAGCCGAACAGCTAGGACACACATATAAGGAATTATACGCAGGTCTTTACAATTGTAATTATCTTGCAATTACAAGCACCTCATTGTCTACTATTCCATCGTTTAACATTATTTACAAGATAAAGGCATTAAAAACACTATACAGCTCAACACTTTTGTTGACGGTGAAAAGCCATACGGAGCAGTGCTTTAGATTACGTTCATAAAGGACGTCATCGCAGTAACAATAGTAGATTTCCTTCGTGCTTAATCCCGTGTGGCTCCATAGAAAACTCAAATAATTAAACGATTAGAACGGTACGCTGCACTCATAGGCGCACAACTTACATCAACAGTGAAAGCAAAGTTAAACGTGATTGACACACCTCCCTACCCTTGGTCAGATTCCCAAGTTGCATTAGCATGAGTGAACCCTCCATCAACAACGCTTACAAACATTTGTAATCAACAGCGTCGCTACGATCCACGAATTGTGAATTGTGGAGCAATTGCGATACGTGAAATCAAGTGAAAACCCAGTTGATCTTGTATCTAGGGGTTTGATGCCATCAGAATCAATAAATGGCCAATTTTGGTTTTACGGTCCTTATCAGACAAATACCACACGGCCTACATTGGACGTAAAAGCAGAAAATACGGAGCAGAAACGGCTAATCACCACGCAGGTCGTACCACTTGAAACATCGAAGCACTTTGTCGACTTTGTATATAATGTGAGGAGTCACAATCGTCCCTCGTTTTGAATCATGTCCTTTGTCTCGGGGTGGAAAGTGATAAGTTAAGCTAGCAATAAAATAAATTAATTGTATTAAGTTGACATGACAGACAGCGGGATTGCGAAAACCCAATCGATGGTAATGTAAGGTTGGCAAAAGACAACCTTGCAGAAAGTACGGGTCAGGTCATCTCCAATGTCGTCCAAGTCGAGGGACCGCCGTTTTCCGCCTAGTTTTGGTGCTGCTATTCTTGGGTAGCCGACACATCTATATAGCTTGCTTTTCGAGAGCATAATTTAGCGTTTCTTCTCTAAATGACTCTAACACTGTGTAGTGTTAAAAGGGGAAGTGAAATAAACCTGAGTGAAATTGTGAGTGCGAAAAAAAGATTTCATTTGTTTGCTTTGCTTGCGATCTTTAGTACTTACGATTAAGCAGAGAATTCAACGAACGAAAACGTTCCCGAAAATACAAAATTTCATTGTGGGGAATACCTGACGCCCAACGAGCCTCCTCCGGCACAAGAATTCATTGAGGTTTCTGGTAAACCGATTTTGCACAAATGTTAGAAAAAGTTCAGCAATGCAAATTTTTTGCCTCACAAGTCACAAATTATCCGAAATCATGTGTAACTGTCGTGTCTACGTACGGAAAAATACGTACTTTCACTATACGTCACATATTTTCTTTTACCGAACGTTGAAGTTGAGTTAAAAGGTTATATTTTTCTCTTATCAAATTATAGTTGCATAATGTGAAAAAATTTACATTAAAAGCTAGTGGTCTGAGACCAAAACTATATAAATATATATTTGTAAAATGAGCGTACTATGTGAATGAAAATTATATGCTTAACTAAAGCATACAAAACGCTAGATTGCGTCAAATTGACAATAAAAGAGACCCGTGCATTTCAATAAAATTTAACCTGCGGTGGGAATTTCAGCAGGCCATCACGGACTAATTTTGCTAATGCCATGATTGAGAGAGTAAAAGCAATGGAATTTCAAGCAGGAAACAGATCATTAACTTATCAAACAAAGTAAATCTAGTCCATTAAGCCGTTTCGAATAATTCATCGATGAACAGGGACAAATTCTTATAATGCTAGATATCTCATCATTCTTTCACAGAATGATTAACAAAACTACTCTCTTTAAATGGTGTCATCGAATACAATTTCACAATGATCCTCAAACGCTATTATCGCACATTCACCAGCGATTTTGTCCTATAAAAGGGGAAATCATGGCGAGATCAATCGTACAGTGGTAGAAGTCGAGCAAAACTCAAACTATTCCAATAAGAATGACAAATCTACCAAAGGACAGAGTACAAGCAGCAAAACTTTTTAACAATTCTTGGGTACATATTTGTGAACCACCTTGTGGGTGGTTCAAAATGCAAAAAGGTGCACCAGTGCTCCATCATGTGCTAACTGTGGTCTTCCTCCACATGCTGAAGGCTGTACACGCAATTTCTTCATAAATTGCAATGATCAACACTCGGCGTTAGACAAACAATGCCCACGTTTCATACAAATGCTTGAAATCCTAAAAATCAAAACAGAAAATTGCTGTAGCATGGGCGAAGCACGTCGCAAATACCGGGAAATAAATCCATCTGGACCGCAAAGAATTAGCAAAAGTAATACCTTCGCTGCGGTTGCCTCGCAAATAGTGCCTAATAAGCCTTTAACTCCAACTCCTTCCTATGAAAAACCATATTGGGAAACCAGTTCCATCACCAGCCAAAGATAGTATTAAAAAAAATGAAAGCAACAGCAAATATTGAAAAAATTAAAACAACACACGTATCGTAAAAGCTAATAAACTAAATTCCCCAGAATCACCAGCTCCCAACTCTAGTCAACAACCTCTAGTCTAGTCAACAACTCTAGTTAACAAATTACAATGAATCTAATTTTTCATTCCTTAATCAACCCTCAATTTCAAATTATTCACGTGTGCTCACTTGTTGCAGTTCAAATGTACGCAACCACCTAAGTACAGATTATTCTGCTGGTAAGAACAAATTATTCTCGCAAAATTCCTAGGCCATATGATCGTAACTTCTTCCTTCACAGCAACCTAAAAGTGATTGAAAATTTATTGTCTACAGTTAATTCCCTAGAGACGCCGTATACGTTTTCTTTGAGCGGAAACCAAAATTTGATGTAGGATTACAAAGAATGCACATTTATTGACGACAAATATAGACAAAAATACCGCTAATTACATAATCCAGACCTTGAAGTGTGTCGTCGTTGTTTATATTAATTTGCCTATGTTGCCTATGTTCTGTGACATAGTTCAAGCTGTCCATATTTCTGGAATAAACAAATGCAAAATGCAAGTGCATCGTTTTCTATATTGTAGTTTGTAGTGAAATAAATTTGAGGTTATAACAGTTTATAACAATTATACTTTGTATTCTACGTTGTCACCATAAAACTTGGTCATTTGTTAAATTAACATTGATCGTTCTCCATTTGCAGTTTCTTCCAGTTCAAGTGCTGGAAGGAACAAATAAAATAAGTTGGTACGACCAGACCCAACGTTTGGTCGAGTCATATGGACCAAGTTAAATTCATTTATGTGGCATCAACATTTTGCTGCCCTACTTCTTTTCACTTTAGGGTGAAACTTACAAACTTGGCTCGGTTCCATTCCATCATTGTTTTGTGTGCGGCATAACTATTGGTGACCCCGACGTGCAAACACTGCAACTTAGTGACACATCCACTACACCAATGTATCAAATTTCTTCAGTTCTCCGAAGCAGAAAGTTTGAGGTATGTTCAATCACAAAGGCTATGCTTCAACTGCTTAAAGGCCAACCACTCGTCCAACAATTACTCTTCAGGCACCTGCAGGAAATGCAGTAAAAAACACCACACATTGCTAGACCTGAATCAAACTCCCAAGCCTTCCTCTGGATCAATCATCAAATCCGGTGCCAAATAAGATTCAAGTTCACCCAAGACCAACATCATCCACTACTCAATCACCTAGGGTTGAATCAACTGCGCCAAATGCAGTCCTAACGTCAGCAGCAGCAGAAAACTCAATACCGCATAAGAATTATGTCTTACTAGCAACGGCAAGAGTAAGAATAATTGCTGCCAACGGAAAGCCAGCAAAATTTCGTGCAATTTTGGACTCCAGTTCCCAAGTAAACCTGGTTCTGAACGCTTACTCAGAAAATTAGGTGCTTCAACAAGTGAAACATCCCTACAACAAGGCGAGTAAACTTCAAATTATCATCTAGAGATTCCAGCTTCACTACAGATCTAGAAGCCTTCATTCTTCCATCAATCATTCCCCCACAACCCAATCATTCATTAGACGTATCAGAATGGAAGATTCCGAATATAAATTTGGCTGATCCGTACTTTAACTAACCAGGAAAGATAGATATTCTCTTGGGAGCAGAATACTACTTTGAATTGATGCAGAACGGCAAAATAGAATTAAGCAACTGCCTTGAACACATCTCTAGGCTGGATTGTCAGCGGCATGGTATTCGCAAATTCAAGCTCAACGCGCATAGCGACATGTGCTATCTCAACAGCCAATATAGAAGCTGCCAGTTAATTGGTACTAAATGATGTCATTGAACGCTTATGGCGAATGGATGATGATGGGCTATGTGACAAGAGTCTATCACAACATGAACAACAATGCGAGGCACACTTCATTCAAAATGTGCAAACCAACAACGATGATCGTTTTACGGGGAAACTACCTTTTCATGGAGACTCATCCACACTGGGAGAGCCAAAGGAAATGGCCCAGAGAAGATTCATCGCTCTTGAACGGCGTCTACTCAGAGATTCGTCCACTAGAAAACAATACATTAAGTTCATGGAAGAATACGAACATATGGGACACATCACGGAGATAAATATTGAGTCCGTGCTAACGCCCAACTACTTTATTCCACATCATTGTGTGCTAAAACCAGATAGCACAACCACAAACTTGCGCACAGTTTTTGATGCGTCTGCTAAAACCTCGACTGGCTATTCACTCAACGGTCTGATGGTCCAACAGTTCAAAGTGACCTATTTTCAATACTGGTTCGATTACGATTGTCAAGATTCGCCTTCACTACAGACATAGAGAAAATGTGCCGACAAATAGTGGAGCGCTAATCATTCTCAGCTATTGCAAAACATTCTACAAGATCATCGGGAAGTCAACCTTGACTTCAGCAGTGATGATAAGGAATCGATTGAAGCTCTTGGGCTTGTCTGGCTGCCGAAGATTGACCACCTTTGTAACAAGGCAAAGGTGGAACCAATGAACTACGCCACAAAACGCTTAGTAAGCTCTGACTTGTCAAGATTATTTGATCCACTTGGACTTTTGGCTCCTCTTGTAGTAAAGAAAAAACTAAAAAATTCAACACTTATGGCAATTAAAACTGACGTGGGATGAACAATTGCCAGAAGAATTAAATACAACTCATTTATCCGTTTGGATTGGCCAAGACGGACTTGTTGCCTGATTGCAAGAACAGAAAAATGACATCAATACAAGAATTAATCAAATTACAATGTAGTGTGATCGCATATCGTTATATGCATCCACTTTGAAGTGCGACAGAATTATACTAAATTTGCATAATTCTGTAGCAAAAGAGAAAAACAAAAATGTAGTCGCACTTCAACTGGCTGGGTATTGCATTACGAAATGCAATACGATGCCAGGCGCCCTAATTAATTAGTGTTTACGATAGCATTAAGTCACCTGTAAATTTAAGTATAAATACAGCACAAGAATTTCAATAAACACAATTGTTATTTAGCAATTCAAAAAATAAGTGTTTAATTCGCTAGTTAATAACAGGCGTTCAACCCGCCTTAAATTAATATTGTACAGGGACTGCTTCATGCCGATCTAATTGGCATTTCAAGAAGCAGATTGACTTGGCCGTCTGAAGCCGAGCAGGTAGGATCACACTTGCGTTACACTACGTTACGACACTCCGTCCAAAGCAAAAATTAATTACTTGGCGATCCTGTGATCGATCCTACCACCTATTCAAAAAAAAAAAAATAATAATTTTTTTTCTTTCTACAAAATGCCATCAGAAGGCCCAAAAAAATTAACAGTCGACCAATACAGGGCACAACAACTCGCCGCTAAAGAGCAGCAGCTTACCCAGATTTCCCCACAAAAAAAAGAGGAGTAAAACTCATGAAAAACCGCAAACGTCTTGACTTCTTAAGAAAAGCGGTACAGCAACAAACTACCACCTCTCAAAGCATCCAGCGTGTCATATGCAATTACAAGAAGGGTTCAGTTGATGGGAAAGACAAGGCGTCCTACTATCATGACAAACATCGAAACCTCTCTAATCTATTGGATTTTTTCGAAACAACTGATGGAAAGTTGTGCGTACTTGTCGAAGACCAAACTGACATTGAATACTTCAACAGTCAATACTATGAGCAGATTCAAGCTCAACGTTAACAGTCGAATACCTTGACATCTTCAATAAGGACGCCGATCAGCTAAACGGAGCCGAAGTCCTTGAGCCAGCCGAAAGAGAAGTGTTGAAAAGGTTCTTAGACGGTCTTACAAACTTCAGCCCCAATGAACCACAACAATTTTACACAGTCCTTATTGACACCATAAATAAGTTATGGAATCAAGTAAAGGACTTATATTATCAAGCCTAGGAACAGTTCTCAGATCCACTAATCAATGGCCTACATCAGGACAATCATGACAAAGTCCAATCGACGGTCGTTGAAGCTTTAACTTGTAGTGTGATCGCATATCGACATATGCATCCACTTTGAAGTGCAGACAGAATTATGCTGAATCTGCATAATTCTGTGGGAGTAACTATGACTCTCTTTCAAAGTGCGGGTCTCAATAGTGAAGATGCCCAAGCAGTAATGGTAATAAATATAATGGCAGAGATCATAGATGTGCCTTTTTTCTCACCTCCTCGTGGTTCCCGCCGGGCAGTCGACGCGAAAGAAAGTTCTC
>KK500014.1:340320-356413 GCA_000688715.1 Glossina pallidipes | reverse complement strand
GCTACAAGCTCAATGGTTATGCCACACACAAACTTGGCTTGGTGTGTTCCATTCGATCACGGTTTTGTGTGTGGCATAACCATTGAGCTTGTAGCTGTCTGCTGGCTGTAAACATCAAGGTGATTTTTTTTGTAATTGGAAAATGTAGGAAAATGATTAGGTGATTGTTTTTTTTTGTCATGGGTTTTTTTTTTATGAACCGGGGAGTTCTGTTTTGGAGTGAGGAGTGATTAGTCATTGAAATGGAAAAAAAACCAAAAACTTTAACATTCAGAATCTTTGAATACAAATCTTTTTTTTTACTTTAAATATTCCCGCGTATTGAGAAAAAGGATGAAAGAAAACTATTCTTTTCTATTTATTTTACAACTTTTTCATTACTATGGGGGCTAAGCAAGCAAAATTCGAGAATTCCAACGCTATCGTTATTAACAATGTAGAGGTAACTGACCACACATCTCAACTGGAATTTATCCAATATTTAGTGACCATCTCAATAATTTTAAGCGCAACTCACTTTTTAATGACTCTACACCTGTTACACAAAAAACACCCAAAAAAGAAATATTCAAAGCAGGCCAACGAGACACTGAATGTCTAACACTGAATGTCTATACAATCTTTCCAAATGAACGTTCACTAGCCGCATGACCCCTCCCCCGCAAGAAACCGACATCTCAGAACCCGGCGACTGGAAATCATCCTTCACCCTGATATATTATGAAGAAGCCCACCGTTTCCCTATAGGGGACGATGTTGACACAGTAGATTTCCGAGAAGAAATTTCAGAAAGAACATACAGGCGACAATTCAAGCAGCCACAGCATCCGCAGGTCAATACATCAAACTATGCATGGACTGACCAACTATAATACAGCAATGCACAGGCATTAAGGAACGCTTCGACAAATCGTATAAATGTCTTAACATCGATAGGCCCATAAGCGCGAACACAATACTAAGACATGTACAAATCCTTGTAGACTGTCTTGAAGAAATACGAACAATATTGAATGTAAACTACGAGCGACTCATGTCAACACACAAAAGCACAGCGGACAAATACTTCCAGGAACTACGGGGACGGATATTAACCGCCACAAAGTTGTGTGCATAAAAGTTGTTAAAACATATAAGTTCTCAGTTAGTAAAACAAGCGTAACGCTAATCATTACAAAAGCAAACCAGACAGTATCAACATACCCAAAGGAACTAAAGAAAACGACATGGCAGAAAAACCTGTTACTGTAACGAAAGCCAAAGAAGGCACCGATGCAAACACTGCAAGCACTTCTGCTGTAGCCAAAGCACCTTTACCTGAGGATAAAACAAAGAGGAAGCTTGTTGACATTGCTTTGAATGATCTACCTGATGCAAAGCGTTCCAGAGCAGAACCCGATATTGAACTCAAAACCAGCGCATTATGTGTTATATTACACTGGCATGAATTCCTTATTAGGGCTTATAATTATAAAGACACAATAGTAATAGACGAAGTTTGTGAATTGACCTCAATAATATGGACAGCCCACACTAAACTAAGACAAGATGCCAATGGCTCAGGTTCTTTAGTAACAAAAATTAACAATGATTTCAGATTCACAGCCAATAGCCTTTTTATGACATGGGAGGTGCTTGGACCAGCAATGACAAAGATTGCAGAAATTTATAAATTTAATTACGGAACTTCAGCTGCTGACAAGGCTAAAACACTTGGTTCTATCTTGGCATTAATAGTATGTTATAAACCAAGGAGTGCTGAAGTTAGGATTGGAACCAACCGCATCACTTTGAGGAAAAATGATGGGACTGCTATGGAGTGCCCAATTGAGCAATTTGGATTGTCCCCAAGACATGCAGTTCTACTGTCAGGGTGCACTTACAACCCAACTTTACAATCTAGTATGAAGCAATCTCTAGGACCAATGACCATAGCAATAAATCTTTGCATGCAGACTGACAAGCGTTATCAACAGGCATGGAAACAAACCTTTGTTTCTGTTTTTAAATTAGTGCCTTATGTCAATGATATAGCGAGAATTCCTGCTGGATCAAAGAAAAGTCAGGATTCATTGTTACGTTTGTTGGCTGATATTGCTCTTTGGAACATTGCAAGGAGTTCAAATAAAGCTTTCTTTCCTGCAGCAATGCTGATATCTGTGCCCAGGCAAACCCCAAGTTATGTTACCTTCTTTTCTGGGGCTGAAGCTCCAAACACACCCATGCTTGAAAACATGCTTACACCAAGCATTAAAGGCTTAGACTTTTCTGGATTAGGAGCTTATAGATTCTGGAAAGATGCCAGTAACCTCACTTTTAAGATCAGAAGAGGAAAGGAAATGACCGGTGAGACATCAAAGGAATATGTCTTCCATTCAGTATGGGGTACTGCCAAAGAAGATTTGGGAATTCTCAAATGGATGACTGGACATCACTTCCAAATAAGAAGATCTATGGGCAAGCAATTTAAAGGAAGAAACTCCAAAGACACAACATATGGTGCATTCAAATTGATAACCTTTGACAAAATATGCAAATTAGCGAATGCTTCTCAGACAGACTTTTTGATAGGGGGAAAAGGCCAAATATCACGTTGTGCCACATTCTCTGGGAAATGCGTTCAGAGAGTCAACGTTGAGGGTGAACTTTTTAAGACTTTAACTGAAGGAAATAATGACTTTCAAGACATAGGACAGGACGTAAATAAAATAGTTGCAAGATTAACAAAAGTGAAGGAAAATATCAAGAACACAATAGTGAAGGATTATAGTATATATTTTGGTACAACTGATTTCTTTATTCCTTCCAACTACTTGAGCTATGGTGAAAAAGTAAATGAAGTGCCTCTAGCCCATGTACGTTATTTCTATGGAAATGATGATTGATTTTCTTTTTGTTTAGGAATTACATTATTATCTTCCTGTTTGTCTTTTATATTATCTTATATTCATTACATACATTTTTGTGAAATCGTAGTTTATAAGAAAAAAAAAAAAAATACAAAACAAAAATGAAAGCAAAATTAAAAGTAAATCCGGTCACCTTTAGATTCACGCAATAAAGTAATAGCAACTAAAATATCAAGCACAGTCCTTGCAGTCGGATGTACACAGAAAAGGGCCCGAAATTAAATAAACGCAATAACAGTACAACAGTATAACAAGTAACATATAACTTCAAGAGCAGTGCCATCGTCTAGAATATCAATAGCAACGACAGTATGAACGCAATAAAAGCAATAACAACGTTAATAACGACGCAACAAGCATAACTACAGCAAAGTCATCGGGAGCAGTCGAACACGCGAGAAATAAAATAAATAGAAGAGGGATATAAGTATCCTTAAGTTATTCTCTCCACGAAATTACAAAACCACCTCATCTTACAACAACGAAATCTTCCACTGACAACATGCCACAAACATGAGTAGAGTTCCTCAAGACAGCTGCAAGTCTTATCCCTGAGTTCAATGGCAAAATTGAAAATCTCCAAAGCTTCATCGACGCTTTAGAATTAGTAGATTCTATCAAAGAAACGTATGAAGCAGCGGCAATTTCTAGTAAATCAGGAAACCACATTGACACTAATAAAGAACACGCTAGAAGATAAAGTAAAAAGAGAATCAGTAGAGGTTGCGACAGCCAAAATCATGAATCTACAGCAGCGAAATCAAACAGGGAACCAATACACAAAAGAGAAAGAAGACCTAACTAAGTCTCTTGAAGGAGACAAATACATTGCGGATGGACTGATAAATACGCTCGCTACCAAATATAGCACGCAGCAAGCCATTAAAGCAATGACACGAAACTGCTCCATAGATAAAGTCAAACTTATCATGGAGGCAGGAACTTTCAACGATATGAACGAAACAATAACAAAGTTCGTAAATAGTTGCACGGAAGCAACCAGCAACGGCAACACAGTTTTTTATTATAGAAACAAACCAAACGTTCCCACAAATTGCCCGGGGCGTAATAGAGCACGATTTACTTACAGTAGTGACTGCCAACGCAGGGACCATACCGACAAACGCCGTAGCAAAAATAATTACAACAATGGAAGTCGGAATAATCACAATCGCGCACGAGCAAGAAATAACAGAAACGTAAGTATAACAAATCCCCTTGAACGAATAAAAAAAATATATCACTTTAACCTCAGTCTGAGTAACTTTATAGAAATGAAGAACGCAGAAACAAAGCACCCACTAACCCTATTAATAGATACAGGAGCTGACATATCACTGTTAAAGTACACACACAACGAATACAATAACATCGACACAGCATGCACAACCAGCCTATCTGGCATCGGAAAAGGAACTAGTAAGTCAATCGGAACTATTCCCTTAGATCTGAAAATGATTAACTTCCTTGTCCCACACAAATTCCACTTAGTATCCGCGAATTTTCCCATACAATGTGGCGGAAATCTCGGAATGGATTTCATAAAAAAATTTAATTGCGTTTTGAATTTTCAAAACACAAAGGACACCCTCACCATACGGCCCAGAAACTTTCACACACAAATACAAATTCCATTAACACATATGATCAAAAAAGACACACTCCTATTACCAGCAAGAACAGAACTCATTCCACTAATACAGTTATCAACAAAAGAAAAGTTAGTTCTAGTATCAAATCAAACACCCCACCCAGGAGTACCAGTGGCCAGCACTATTGTAAAAGGCAAAAACGCCTTTATCAGAATAGCTAACACAACCACGAATAACATAGCCATAAGTAGTAGCGATACTAAATTTGAGTGCGTAAATAACTGGGAAATCTTAACAATGGGTCACAGAACGGAACAAGAAAAAAAAGACTAATATTAAACAAATTAAAATTTCCCACCCCACAACATTCAAACAACCGCTAACAGAAATAGGTACAGAATTCTGCGATGTTTTCGGTATTGAAACCGGAGCAATAACTGCACGCAGCTTCTGCAAACAAAAGGTCAGAACACCTACATATATTCCTGATTCACAAGAATCAGAAATAGATAAACAGGTCATTAAATTAATCAAAGACGGAATCGTTGAACCGTCCATATCCGAATATAAAGGTCCACTTCTATTAGAACCAAAATTTAAGTTGAGCAGTCGCAGAAAGTATTGCCAAAAATAAATTGTGAATAATGCTACATTTTAGGAAATATAATTGTAAATAAAAGAATGTATTTGGAGTGTATTTCTCTTGAACAAAATATCCAGGATCTAGTGATGCGAATCTTAGAGTAGAAAAATTGCGATCGAGTAACACGTATCTACCGCTCTTTTTCTAATTTATAATTTCAACTAAAAAAAATGAGAAACGAGTTTCGACACGAAAGAAATCTGTGTTACCGCCTTAAAGTGAAAATAAAAATGCTTGATCGTTTACGCCTTGGAGAGTCATTTGCATCCATATCACGCTCATTCAATGGCAACGAATCAACTGTACGATCGATAAAAAAATCCGAAGATAAAATAAGGTCGTCTGTACCTTCAACTTCACCGTCAGTGAAAATTGTTCTTGATCCAGCAATAGAAAAAAAAGAAAGTGGCGTTGTCATTACGGATCGAAGACCGCAACCAATAAAGGGTACCCCTTAGTGGTCCAATGGTCCGGCAGACGGCAAAGCGTCTTTACGCTCATTTTAAAGAACCTGACGGTAGTTGTAGTGGTGAATGTACAGATGGACGTTTTCAAGTTGATTCAATAAATTTAAGGTGAGACAGTCATTGCATAACATTAAAATCGTTGGAGAAGCAGCATCTGCAGACACTGCTGCAGCAGAACAATATCCAGAATGGCAAATGAGCTTTGCGATTTCCTTATGAACATTGATCCGTCTATGGGATGAAGTCTTATTTTTAAGAGGCGAATTGCTAATGCGCCTGCTGCGTCTCAGTATGAATTGAAGGAGCTTTTAAAAATTGCCAAGCAAGAGAAAATTACAAAATTCTTCAAACCATCACCTTAGCCTTAAGATAATTGATCAAAATATTCAAAAACTTCAATTTTTTTATGTATTTGATTTTTTTTATTTTGTCACCTAGGAACGTACCCCCTATAATCTCATATAAATTACCATTCCGTATTCACGATATTCACGGTATTCGCGGTATGTTTATTGAACGTATTTCCCGCGAATAAGGAGCTTCTACTGTACACAATTCCAAAAGGAAAAAAGGCTAATAAGAAATTCTTAAATAATAATATATTCTCACGGTAAGTGCATTTATATTCTGCTACCTAAACAAATATATGCCACCTTTTGAATACATTGAATACATTTGTCCTTCCACATAGGTACGGCTTGAGTCACCCTTCTTAAGAGCCTTGATTGATCATCGTTTGTTTATTTATCCTACTCTTGTGTTGTTCAGAAAGCCACTTTGGTTTTTCCCACCTGAGCCGTATATTGAAGGTGAGTGCATTTATTTATTTAGCTAAAAAAGGTTTTTGTCACATCTAAAATATACTTCGAGAATGAAAGCAAACTGTACTGTAAATCTCTTATTGAACCGCCTTGAACAGCCTTTAGGTACATAAATAAACATAATGATGATGATCTGCGGCGAAATCGTCAAAGGCAAAAAAAAAAAGGAGAAAGGAAACTTTCTCGATCGTGCAGTGGTGACGAACAGTACATAAATTTTTAATCGAAATAAAGACAGCAAAAGTGGGAAAAAAAAAACACAAACTTTGTTATATTACACAAATATATAAAAGAAAGACAATCTTTACTTGCATAAATGAGTTAAAAATTATTTGTATTTCATACGGGAAAAAAAAATAAATAAACAAAGAAAGAATACTAAATATTGAACTTGTATGGTGACCTTTATGACATAAATTTTTTAGAATATTTTGTGTAGAGAAAACTGTTGGTAGACTTTTGTAAAGTAATAACATAAATAAAGACGGAGAGACGTGAGGCCAAAACGAGGGTACGCCTTTGGGTCCTCACAATACGTATGTTTAGCATCTAAGTGAAGATATGAGATGACACACGAAATGGAACAAACTAAATGTTCAGTGCACAATTTTATAACGCGGTTGTATAAACACGGAGTAATCTCATGGTAAAATGGCGCGTTTGACAAACCCTCTCATCTAAGTGATTGAATTATTTTTTCTTAACTTTTTTTTTTTGTAATTGGACACAATCATGTCATGTTTTGTGTACTTTATTATGAAACACGTTCCCTCCTTTTTGATATGCATTCAAAGACTTTAATAGTTAGTCTGAATATGCGTACGTACGTATCACATAATTTAGTATTTTCGCTACTTTAAATAATTTCGAAGGAAATACTTTGCAGTCAAGTGTCAACTGTCCTTTCCATTTTAACACACACTACGCAAATCACCCCGAAGAACCATTTATCTATTTATAACTGTGTTATTATAAAGGAAAGCTTCAATTGCAGTAACAGTAGTGGAGATGACTGAAGAACCAATTGAAATATCGTTGTCTCTAGAAAGACTTTAATCCGTATAAGTATCGTATTTGTTTTTTGAACGTTCGTTGACCGCATATGTTAGCCACATAGAAGCCTCCTTCGAACCAAAATTCAAAATTAAAGATCAAAGATTGTGTCATTAGTTCACAAGTAAAGTAGGTTTAGTAATTTCATGGAAGAAAAATGATCACGAACAAAATAATTGATAGGCATGTGAAATTAGCAAGTCTGGAGAAAAATAAGTAAAAGCGGAAAAAGAGAAAGAGTTTGAAGTTTCAACAGCGAAGTGAAAAAATGTTTTTTTTCTCTCATTTTCATAATCTTCGTAATTGATGGCAATTTTAAAAATAATTTATAAAATCATTCATAATTTTAAAAATAATTGCTCTGGAAAGACACACGGAGTGGCAAATGATATAGAAAAGATATTAAAAAGTACATAAACGAAATGAAAGAAGTTAATTAGTTTGTGAAAAATATATTTTTTGGTCTTAAACGCACAAAAAGGAAATGATTTCTACTAAATTCATCTTCTGTTGAAATTGGAGTTAACAGCTGGCATAATGATGGCCGATAATAAGAATTATTGTTTTGAACATAAATATGACAGAAAAGACATCCCTGCAGTATCTAACAATGAAAGAAATTAAAACTAGTTGCAGAAATGCACAAAAAAAAATTAAGCGAAATTTTCTGAAATTAAGGTACTATCTAGCCTTAATAGAAGAATGTGGACTTCAAAATTTGGTCACCAAATGAGAAATTTCAATAACTTATGTTCGCCTTTATGTTTTTAAATCGTGGTGAAATTAGTTTATGATCATCTATATAATATTTGTAAAGAGATGAAGTAACAACTACGTCAATAAATTGCGTATAGGCAAACTCGTACAGAGCGTAATGTTGTGCGTAATAAAAATTTGATTTGGAAATTTGAGTAAATAAAGAGACCAACACCGACAACCGAAGAGCATAAAGCAACAATGGTAAAGAGAAGCTCTGGGTGTACGGCTCTGAATTCTGACTAGTATTAAGTTCGGTAACGTAATTTAGTCTTTTAATCTTCAAACTGTTTATGTATTTGATTTTTTTTTTTACATATTCAGTAAGTAAATGCGGTAGACAATTTATTAGACAATGGATACTGAATATTCTAAAACTGAAAAAAAAGTATACATATATGTATATATATACCTGTGCTAACATAAGAGAGAAACTGCCAAAAGACAACTGTTTCAACAGCTCTTACGGAAATTCTACCTGTGATCATCGATGGAGAGTGATGTTGTTGCGGATGCAAGCGAGACAAATGGAGCTCTAGAACAATGAACTCTTGGGAACCAAATAACCGTCCTTCGGCGAAATCTGCGTGGATCTGTTTAAAAGCTTCATACGGACGAAATGCTCCATCCCGTAAGGTAAATCTCTTCAAACAACTAATGTGGTTATATTCAAAAAATGTGATAAATTGGTCTCTCAAATAAACGTTTTCCTGTGATTGTGGATGAATTAAAAGGCGTTGGTATTGACATTCCCTAAGATCTGCTGATTATGTTTGTATTGTGCGGTCCACCAGATGAAGAGGATAACTTTGTTGTTACCATCGGGTGATAAAATTATAGCGAAGGGTATTGGAAATGTAAAAGTAATGTCACGTCTATCCCGTATAACTTCGTATGTATCAGAAGTACCTATTAACTTTTTATCAATAGCGAAAATTGTAAAAAATGAGAACAAAGTAAACTTTTATAAATATAAAGCAATTGTAAGAAAAGGACAATTGCGTTATGTTTGAAGCAAAAATGGCTAAAGACATATTTTATTTACTTTGAGATTAGGAGTGGAAATAAAAAAAATAAACAATGTTTTGGAAAATAGTCTTCTCGTTATATTCACATTCACTGAGTCACCAACAGGGGATATGCTGCATTATAAAAAAAAAGGCCCAGTTTGAACATAAAGCTGTTTGCCAAGGCCTTAATAAAGTTATTTCCTTTTAGTAAATTTTATTGTTATTTTAAGAGGACGTCCTTTTTTACAGGTACCTTTTTAAATTATTCAAAATATTTTTCTTGGTTGTTTTTTCTTTTTTAATTTTGATTTAAACGTTTATTTATTTACTTTTTTTTAAAGTTCTTTTTTCTTTTCTTTTTTAAAGAAGTGTGCGTTTGGATAGTGTACTAGGAAAGTGCTAGAAGGTGACAGCAAAGCAGTGTTGCCAACGAGTAACAATGGTTAGCTGTGTGAAAAGTAGGTTCGGAGCTTGGCCGTTACATTTTATATATTCAAGTTGTGCGCGTTAAAAAAAGAAAAGGCCGTCAAATTTTGAGAACGAAGTATATCTAAGATGATGAGGCTGGGAACACCAAACTGGGATAATTTGCGAAGCATAGTTTGGCGAATAAGTGAATCAAAATTCGGACAAACAAAGAGAATATGATCGGGGGATTGTAGCGCACCAAATGTACATAACGGGCTGGATATTGCGTTGATTTTGTGCAAATGGTCGCCGCATCCGTTGTGCTTAAACATTAATTCGTTGATAAAACATATGGCGTCGCGGTCGCCGAGATTGAAAAAAGTGAACCTTAGTCTAACGCTTATACGTGGAACTATAGAATCTAAAGGATGACCAAAAGAATTGCGAAATTCTTGCTGGTTGTTAAACGCTTTTATTTGGACAGAAATGAAAGGTCGATCTGCTGGCATCAGACGTCGATAGCAATTACGTCATAAATGCACTTCCATATCTAGGATAAGATGAAAATAGGCCCTCTTCAGTATCACTCTCTGAATATATTGTATTCAAACTTATCGAGCCATTTGCGGGTTGCGGAAGAACTGTGACCGCAGACAACTTCTTCACAAGCAAATCCCTACGACTAGTAGCAAAAAAAAAACTACGCTAGTTGGGACTATTCGGTCAAATAAAAGGGAACTATCACTAATTGCGAAGCAAAAGAAAGATAAAATGGCAAGATTTTTCTATAAAAGCAAGCCAAACAAAAACATACTTTTACTCAGTTCTAAAGATAAATTTGTAACAGTAGAAAACAATGATAAGCATTCACCTTACAATAAAACCAAATTCGGTGTAGATATGACCGATCAATTGGCGAGGAAATTTACTACAAAGTCTAAGTCTTGTAGACGGCCTCTCCAAGTTTATGTCAATATACTTGACTTAGCTGGCATAAATGCCTGGATTTTATACAAGCACCCGACAGGAGATAATATCTCGAGACAAGACTTTTTACTCAAGCTAGCAGTAGAACTTGCCGCCGATTTTCGAGAAGCCCGTGAACAACCAAAAGAAAAAACAAATACGAAACAATCGTTGCCTAAGTCTACTACCGATGCTAATCAACGCAAGAGGTGTCAAAGAGGATACTGTAAAGAAAATAAAACTAACAAAATTTGTTCTAAATGTAAAAAATATATTTGCGGAAGATATAAGATGGAAACGGTTCTAAGTAAAAAATGCGATGAATAAAAAATGAAAAAAAAAAATTGTTTTTTGCGTTTGTAATAAAATTGTCAATATACTATTTTGTTGAATTATACTAAATTTTTATTTCCTTTGTAACATCCACATTTCATACATTTAAATAGGAAACATAAATATCGGGTCATTTGACCCCCTATGGTAGAATAGGCATCTAATATATGTTGCTATCATTAGTGTTAAAATAACAGCGTGGTCTTGCATCATTACTTTATAGACTCTCGGTCCAAAAGGTTAGCCAAGCCTGACAGAATTTAATAGTCCGTTACTTTCGGAACGGGGTCCTTAAGGTACCAGTCGTGTTCCTGCATCATTACCTTATGGGCTCCCTGCTCGAAACCACACCATAGGAACCTTACACCTTTAGAGACTCCGTAGACTGCCTGCTGAACCACTAAAAATTAACAGATCATACACGTAACAGTTTCATTTTCGCAATACCGTCACACGTGGATCAAATTTCCTCAGTAAAAAGAAACCAGGCTGACTACTAAATACATGTTGGTTTTGTTCTTTCCCTACGAAGTAACTTCGCAAATAAGGCCATTTTGTACTTTTCTACGAAGGTTCCGTTAATTTACCGAATAAATTTCTTGAAACGGACCGCTGGACAGCCCTGAGCGAAAACCCAGCTATAAATTGCCCCGTTACATACGTAAGATACGAACAAGCCTCTAAAAACAAACTAAGGTTAGGAAAAGAACAGATAGATTGCTTCAATAGCCTAAAAAATTCTCTGAGCTCAAATGAAGTTGTATTGTCTCACTCCAGTTTTGCTAAGCTATTTGAGCTTACGACAGACGCATCCAACTTCGGTATAGAAGAAGTTTTATTTCAAGACAGGAGACCTTTAGCCTTTCTATCTCGCACTCCGAACAAGACAATATAAGCCTGTGCTACAAACGAGAAAGAAATATTAGCCATAATGTAGTCACTGGAAGCATTACGGAACTACTTAGACGGATCAATTAAAGTCAACAACTATTGACATACGCCTTAAGCATCAAAAACAATAATCAGACATTAAATAGATGAAAAGAAATTTTCGAAGAATACAACTACCAATTGAAATAAAAACAATACAAAAGAGCAATAAACCGTGAAACAGCAAAATACTGTTAATATGTTTTTCTTTTATAATTTTCTTTTATAATTCCTTAGAGAAAAATTATAAAACAAATATAAAACAAAGCAAAGAAAAATTATAAAAAAAAGCCAAGATCAACAGCAACAGATTAAGTCAAACCTTAGCTTCCGCTAAGAAAGAGTGCCATGTAAAGAAAAGGATTATGAGGGCCAAAGTCATCACATTTGTTTTGGTCCCGCACTGAGTTCGTAGAAAATGTGTAACGTCCGCGAACAATTTAATGTAGGGTATCTGTCGGTCTCTTTGTACCAAAAATGTCTCAATAACGGCATGCCGTTATGGGACATCGTATGATTTTGCGGTTCTTTGCAAACAGCGGCTAGCCGCTAGCTATGCAAAGAGAACAAAAAATAGCAAAATCATGCGAGCAGAGTTTTGGTGGTGGGTTTTTGTGTTTTCAAGGGGAGTCGAGTTTTAATCATGGTGCGAGAGTGACGTTTCTTGCAAAAGAGTGCAAGAGTTACATATTTTCTGTGGCTTGAAAAAAAAAAAGGAAAAAGGAAATTTCTTGGACATAAAAATTGAACGATAAAGACATTAAATATATTACCAAAAAGTTTTTTTATGAAAGAGTGCAAGAGTTACATATTTTCTGTGGCTTGAAAAAGAAAAGGAATTGTGCTAATTACTATTCTTGAACGCACAAACCAAGGGCAAATTAGCGAGATAGAAACGATGATGAGTTCGCATAAAAATTTTGGAAAATCCTCGCTACACTTTGCAATAATTTTGAAGCAAAAGACCTAACGGGAACAGGGCAAGAATCACTAGTGGCAACAGGTAGAAGCGGATCGTCAATAAGGTACTGAAACAAATGCAATATATGTTGGTAGAATATTTTTATAAATTTGATAAGAAAAATTCGTGCGTAGTAAAAAGAAAAGAAACATAATGCATTGAAAGAAAAAAAAAAAAGAAAAAGTAAAGAAACCAATAAGCTAACTAATACATGTACGTTGGTAGGATATTTGTATGAATTCGATAAGAAAAATGCGTGCGTAGAGAAAAAAAAAAAAAGAAAAAAAAAAATAATGTATTGAAAAAAATTGCATAGAAATAAGAAAAGTAAAAAAGTCAATAGACTAACTAATGCATACATGGTGATAGAATATTTTATAGATACCATAAGAGAATTTAGTGCGTGATAAGAAGAAACAAAAATAATGTACCGAAAAATAAAGACAAGTAAAGAGATCAATAAACTAACTAATATTTGTATGTTGATAAACGGGCCAAGGACCAGACCGACAATATTTTTTTTCTTTTTTTTTTTAAGAAAAAAAAAAAAAAAAAAAAAATTTCTTTTTTTTTTAAACACAGTCTCATGACAAATGTTTTAATAAAAATCTTCATACTTTTAAGTATTAATATTAATTCATTCATATGAAATAAAAATTTTTATATATAGATTGGGTGGGCAACCAAGTAATTGCCGATTTCAGTTATAGATGTGTCTCATTCTCATTTTTATGGTATTCATAAATATTATGATCTTCTTCTTCTTATATATGTTAGCTGTCTCCCTTACCTAGCTTTACAAGTTCATTGCGTAGATATTTTCTTAAAGTTTTTTGTTATCTCAGTATTAATATGAATTAAGTGCAAGAACGAACAATTTCGCCATATTTTGCTTTATTATTTCCGTAAAGGAAAGACAGCAGTGCAAGCCGCCACAAAAGTTAAGTGATGTAATGAAACCCTTAAAGACAGGCAATGCCGAAAGTGGTTTGAAAAATTCTGTTCTTGAGATTTTTCTCTTAAAGATGACCATCGTTCAAATCGACCAGTTGAGCTTAATGAGGTTGAATTCAAACCCTCATCGAAGCGTATCGTCACGTAACTACACGAGAGATTGCAGAGAAGTTATATGTTTCATCTACAACCATTGAAATGCATTTAAAACGTATCGGTCTCTTTAGGAAGCTGCATATTTGGGTTCCGCACGATTTGAAAGAAATTCATCTGAAACGCATCAGCGCTTCCGAATTATTGCTTATTGAATTCGATCCGCTTTTAAAACGAATCATCACTGCAGACAAAAATTGGAGTGTGTGCAACAATATCAATCCAAAACGATCGTGGTTCACGCCTAATGAATCATCACAAATCACTTCAAAGTCACATATCTAGCAAAAGAAGATATTGCTGTCAATTTAGTGAGATTGGAAAAGTATGGCGTATTTTGAGCTGCTTCCAAGGAACCAAACCATTAATTCGGAGGTCTGCTGTCGGCAACTGGACAAATTGAGTGCAGCGGTCGAGGAAAAGCGAGCAGAATTGGCCAATCGTAAAGGTCTCATTTTCCACCAGGACAATGCTAGGTCGCGCACGTCTTTGGCCACTCGGCAAAAATTGATGAATATTGGTTGGGAATTGGTGTTACACCCACTATATAGCCCTGATTTCATGCCATCGGTTTACCACTTATTTCAACCCCTGGGCAATTCCCTTCATGGTAAAACTTCCAATGATAATGACGCTGCAAAATACTACGGTAGACACTAATTACCGTGAATAAATGTGACCAAAGAATAAAAGATAAGCCATAAAGCGGATTCCAGAATCGATCATCATCAATAAAGAACAATACCGTAAAATTAGGAACTATTCATATAAGATCAAACCCGCCTGGTTACCAAGTAAGTAACCATAAACTAAAGAAATGGTTGGTAAAAACAGTGCGTACTAAGTTTTCAAAGTCGCATTTAATAAAAACCGAATTGTATATAAAACTGGAAAGTCTGTAAGGAAGCAATCGCTCCCTTACCCTTATGCATATATGTAAATATACTATTCTCACACTTATACATTTATAAACTACACTTACATATAATTACATTCACACCCATTCCCCCATGTGAAGTGCTTTATATATTTTTATATATACTATATCTACATATCTACATACGTACACATAAATGCTTTGAATATTACCTACACTTCCCTATACGTCAATTTTTTACTTTTGTACCTTGTGAACCTTGCTATATGAATCCCATATATTCTCTAATATTCTAATATACATATGCTGTCATACTCGTAATCCACGTGTATTGTACTGATCTCACATGCTAGGATAAATTATATAAGATGTCTCTCTCCATATTTGCAAAGTATACAATAAACCCGTTTTGTGTGCACATAGACATGCATACAGAGAGCGGTTGGGCTACTGACGTCATAGACATTTTCCTGAGTCTCCTTGACAACAGCAAAAATGCAAATGTGGAGAGACACGCTTACCGTTAAGCTCTCTGTTTATACACAAGATTGTAAATCAGAAATTCATCTCAAGTCATCTCTCTCTCTCTGATCTATGTTAGCAGCATAGCTAATGTGAGAAATCGACAGCTATAAAAGCAGCGCACGACCACCGATCAATCTTTTATTGTTCAGCGGCCGTGGTGCAGAAAAGGTAAGCAGCCAATATTATTAATTAGCGCTTCACGGCAATTTTTACGGGGTCGGCAAACAAGGCGCGTTACGCATCACACAATTACTGTGCTGGTTTCATTTCCCTACCACGCACATGTATCATAAGCTATGTAGCTATTATTTTGAGCAATGTAAACTAAAATCCACATTCCTGAAATAAAACAACCGAATCAAACAACAAAGAAATTTTTCTTGCAACGATCGCCTGGGAGTAGCCCTGAGTATACCCCGGCTATAGAAGGGAGAACCATGAAGTGGAATCGTTGCAAGTATCACCCGAGCAGGGACGCTTTCTACTTATAGAGCAACACCGATACCAGTATGGCGGGGAGAATTCCTACGTCAACCCTCTCTGCCACTAACGTAGTAGCGGCAGCCAGGACTACAGCAGACCAAGTATCTCTTCAGCCGAAACATCAAAAATAAAGACAAGAATTTACAAAAGAGAATATACAAAAAAAAAAAGAAAAGAAAATCATAGAAAAGAAAGAAAATTATAGATAGAAAAATTCATAGAAAAGGGACAAAACACATCAAAACCGTAGAA
>KK500014.1:309103-329061 GCA_000688715.1 Glossina pallidipes | reverse complement strand
GATACACATGTTGCAATCCGCTAAGCAACATGCCTATATAACTACACACGTATATTACTTCTGTTTATCAACAAGCTACATTTAGCATTGAAATATTCACATTATGCAAAGGCACATACGTAACGGTCTTATGATTTTGCAAAATCATGTACCTAACGGTCCCGAATGCTCTCTATTTACGGCTGTTACCATGCTTTATATTGACAACTAGCACAGTGAATCGTTAGCGACCATATACACATGTTCGATAGTACGATTTGGCACCCAAGATAGCATTAATAATAAGATATACGAAAGAGTAGCATTGCAATACATATACAATCAGGAGTTCAGATTACAACATAGATGCAGGCAAAGCGACCATGTACACATGTTCGATAGTACGATTTGGCACCCAAGATAGCATTAATAATAAGATATACGAAAGAGTAGCATTGCAATACATATACAATCGAGAGTTGAGATTACAACATAGATGCAGGCAAAGCGACCATGTACACATGTTCGAACTTACCTAAGGTAGCATTCATAGTAAGATATGCGTAAAAATAACGTTATCACACATATACAAGTGAGTGTTGAGATTGTAACGCAGATATAGTCAAAACATCTAGGTAACGGGACAGCGATGGTGATCGCGACTATAAAAAAGTGCGGCGCAACACGCTCATTCTTTCAGTCGTGTTGTAGCAGCCAGAGGTAAGTAATCACAGACAACATCTCTCTTTGACGTTACCGGCAGGGATATTTTTTTTGGACTTTACGGATAAGGGATGGCTGGCTCAGCTTAGTCGCCATTTCTTCATAACCGATGAAACTGCTAAACTTTACGGATAGGGGATAGCTGGCTCAGCTTAGTCACCATAATCATAAAAATTAAGGATAAACTTAAAACTATCCATAAGAACATAACTAAGAAGTATTATAATTAAATTAACTCTCTACTAAATTATGTAAATATTAACTTTATTCATTTACTTCTTCTGAAGGGTAAGGGTGCAGTGTATGCATAGTATAGCGTGCATACGAAAAGACAAATAATATAAAGAAAAGAAGTATAAACTAAACTAAAGTAAATCCGTTGAGCAACATGCCTACGATCGAGTAGATCTCACACACACCGTTATATAAGAAAGCCTACAAGTGTAAACTTTCGAAATCTTCTTGCTAGAAAAATAAAAAGTATGATGATTGCTTTCAATAAACTTAAAGCGTATATGCTTGTTCTGTGTCTATATGTGTAACCATTTAGACCAACTGTCAGTTTTTTTATGAATACGTTACAACTAGCCTGTGGAAGTATTCTGACTATGGAAGGATTAACGGGTAGTAATTTATTTCGTTCCCATTTATATCAATTATAAGTCGCACACATACTATGCAAAGGCACATAGCTAACGGTCTTGTAGTTTACACTTATTGGTGTCTTAGGCAAAATCATGTACCAAAAAAAAGAAGCCACTTGTTTATTAACAACACCGTCAGTGTGCTAGGGCTATATGAAATGTTTTGTTGTTTAACTGACACACATTCCAATATACTACACTTATGAACACATACCTCTAATGATATTCAATTTTCTATATTTACAGTTGTTTTCATAATTGTATATTAAAAGTTACTTCAATATACAAAGGCTAGCACATTCCATGTTCTTGTTAAGTAGGGATTAACGGTTTCTGTACATGGTGAATCATAAGTTTTAGTTGTAAGCGCTAAGCACATGCTAACATATACATGGGATACCGGAAGGACTACTAAACTTTACGGTTAGGGGATGGCAGTCTTAGCTTAGGCGTCATCCTTGAATAACAGCAGGACTACTAAACTTTACGGTTAGGGGATGGCAGTCTTAGCTTAGGCGCCATCCCTGAATAACAGCAGGACTACTAAACTTTACGGATAGGGGCTGGCTGGTTTAGCTTAGCCATCACCCCTGAACAACGGATGAAACATTCGCTTCAAGGACGTTGAAACTGTTAGGCACAATAAAATCAAATACAATGTAGGTAGGGACGGACGAGTGGCCCTAATGGCCCAAAGTTGGCGGTTGTTTTTTTTTTTTGACAGAATTCCCACGCCGGTTTTTCCCCCTTTCTATAAAAATCGCTTATTCCTCGTGAACAATAAATATATAAGTTAACGAAAATACGAAGGTCCAGGAGTTTTTATACAAATTGACTTGGAAAGGACCTCCTGGGTAGCCCTGAGCATCCCCGAAAAGCAGACTGGTTGCAAGTGGCAAAGACCAGGACGGCCGGGAAAAATCGGCGAGTCAATCCTAAGCTATATAAAAATTCGCTATATAACGATAGTATTGTTTAAGATTAAATTTAGATCATTCCAAATTATTCAAAAATTGCGAAAAATTTATTTAAAACTATTTTTCTTACCCAATACAATTTATAACCCTATTAAAATCAAGTACTTGACACCAGCTGATAGTGTTAAATAAATTTTGGTTTTAAATAATGTTCTGATAAACCAAATGTAAAACTTTCACGTGCCTTTGGATGCAATCAAAACTGAACATCAAACAAAAAGTTATTAGTAGAACTGTACTATTTCTTGAAAACAGGGAAGTTGTTAAAGAAAAGGATAAAACTTTTTGTCGCACAACATGAGGAAATAACGAGCGTACCAATTCAGTGGAGAGTATTGTCTGCGTTGAATCGCTACGGAACAAAAGAAAGACGAAGACAATTTAGATTATAAATCCAATTTTTCTCAAATTGAATGTAAACGTCAGAAAAAAAAAAAGAAAAAAAAAACTAGAAATTGATTTCTGTTTTGCATGAAATGCACAAGATGTTGAACAGAAAAATAGCGTTTTGCCTTTATGCCCAAGAGTTTTAAGAACAAAGAAAAATATAAACATATGCACATATATAAATTTTATAAAAAAAAATCAAAATTCAGCAAGCGCCATTACAACACTGGCGCCCAACGTGATCCGAACTGGACATTTTTAGTTTTAATCATCACAAAGCCCAGCTCCAACCACATCACAAACATTGCCGCCGGTATTAGACGAACAGCCACAGGCTGAGAGAGGCCACCAAACGTCGAAACCACTAAGCGACATGCCGCAAACGACGCAGAAAGCCGCAGTCCCGCTGCAGGGTCGCATGAAGGAGGACTTCCACCGACGCCCACGCCGACTCGAGGAAATCTTCTTCGATGGGAAACGGCGGTACCGCTTAATTTACAACCACCTTCAAGATTGGCGGGTTGTTTAGCTACCCTGGCTTCCAGCCGCCAAGCGCGGATCCCACCACGCCCGAGCTACGGAGCCATTAGGTGCGCCTCCTCGAGGGACACACCCGCGCTGCGACCCGGCAACTGCCCAGCTGGACTGCCCCGTGCACCCGGAGTACGGCCTGCTCGTGGAGCCGGATGATAAATCTGCCACGAAAGTCCTGAATAATGCGTTTGGACTACTGACCCGAATGGACGCGGAACATCGGAGCACAGGAGCCCCAGATCGACAGACAGTGATCATCGACGATGAACTATACGTAATCACGGTAAACCATCGAGGGGAGTGGGCCGCTAGACGGAGGAGCAGTCCATAGGCCACCGAATTACGATGGCACGACAAGCTCAACCCCATAATTTAATTTGATTTCACCAGACAAGTTGGACACCATTACATTCTCGCACCCAACGAAATCTAAACCCCCTTAGAAAAGTAATTTGATCTTAAATTTTACAATGTAACGTTGATCGCTTTTACAACAGTGGCGCCCAACATGAACGTACCTAAGGGTTTGACTATTTTAATTAGTTTGACAATTTAATGTAATTTACAATTAACGTTGGGCTCTTACATTCTGGCTAAGGCCAATAAAACTTAATGTAAAATTTGCCCATTCGATTCTCTTCAAATTTTAATTTCGGCTTAGTGAAAGTCTTGTTTTTGAATGAGAACAAAAACACCATTTTAAAACGGTGAGAAAAGCGAGCATTCCTTGAAATGTATTATATACTACTCGTTCTATATTATCATTCATTTATTTTATTATGGAAATATCTCATCTTCGCATTACCTCTTCCATCGAAAATTAAGATGTTGTTGAAAATATCATTGCTGATGAAACACATAATACACAGATGCGACGTTCCGCAAGAACTGCAAACAAATAAAAAAGTGTCTTGCAATTTTTGGGATGTAAAATTCATATCAAATTATCCTTCTTTAGTGCAAAAAACAACAAAACGAGCGACTGGAAAGTTGCAATGGAAGAAGAAATGGAATTTATGAGGGCATACAGAAGTTGGTTGCGTATCGAACTCCAAACGGCAAAGAAATCGTAAGAAATAAATAGGACTTCAAGAGAAAATCTACAAACGCAAATGGTAGTGACGGGCTGTATACACCAAAATGTATAGATTACAATAAACCAATGCGCCTTTGTTGACTTTAATAGTTGTCCAGGAAGGGATATATAAATTATTAAAATTCTTCTAGGGCCTTACACAGTCGAGACGTATCTGAAATGAAACGCTTAGTGCTAAACTACTTAGCTTAGGTTTGTCACAAAGCGAGGTTGAGCAATGCGTTTGGTACAATATGAATAAAAATGAAACATTCGATGATATTTTGATATTCGGCAACAATTCAAACGGCCTGAGATCTTCAACAGGAAAAGTAAGTAAAGTATTTAAGATTAAATATTTAAGCGAAGCATCAACAATTGGCATTTAACATATCTTGGACAAAAAAACTGATTCTAATACCACAACTCGTAGACCTTCTTTAGTTAGCAGTCCTGATATACGTAATGTATATGCTGATGCATTTATTCAACATATCTTATTTTTCTTGATCATAGTCCCACCGGGGAGTCGCTGTCTTTCATGTGCTTAAACTTTAACTATGCTAAGTCGGCAAGTGGCGTGAACTGAGCTGTTTGCAAACTGACCTTTTGCTTTGCTGCTGTTTCGGGCAAACAATGTTCTTTCTACACCAACAACACCACGTTTAAATATACTTGCACTGGTGGCGATAAGGCAATAGATAGAGATGGCATTATCTTACAAATTAAAAATGGTTTCGCAAAGATCGATGGTAAATTTAATGGGAGCTTGGAGAACAGTCTGGTCATTCTAGAGAAAAATATATGCAACATGACGCAAGAGCAACATATACAGCAAAACTTTGCAACATAGTGAGCAATTTGGTATGGAATTCGGATTATAAATCTACCAAAGCTCGTATTGGAGATACCTAAGCAGTATAACATTATCGCGGCGTATTCGAGTGTACATCATTGTTCATATTTAGAAAATGGGAAAAAAAATTCTAATTAAATTCAAATCTATTTTATTCATTCATATACGGGATACAGTTATGATGTGGAATGCCAAGAAGCCTTTGTTAAATTGAGTGAAGTGTGAAGAGGCAGTATTTACTCAAGAATCTACTTAGATGATCATCTAACTCTTGCGGCATACAAACTAGTATCAACTTGTTGTACTTTACGAAAAAAAAGAAGCGCACGTCCTCAAAGCAAGAATAATCTTGTTGGATGAGACCCCAAAGATTATGCAATTGCGACAATGCATGAAGTTGCTTAACAGTCTTGCTTTTACGACGAGATCTCTCTGAGCTTTGTACTTGTTGCTCGATAAAGTTTCTCAATAAAATTCTGACTGATGTTTAAGTTATGCTTTTACACACAAACGCGAAGACGTTTATACGTTATTTTGTTATATTTTTAGAAAATGCAATTTCTCGCTGGCGCCCTGTTTTTCGATACTATACCGCTATCTTCAACAAAGACCGATTCTCATTTTGTTCCCTGCTAAACAACTCTTACGACACCTGTGAGGTTGGCCATCTAAATGGTCACAACTTATATTCTCGCAAACAGAGAAGATTAAAAATCTCATTTGTGGTAGTGGCTTGGAAGTTATTAGTTTTAAGGAGACATAGTGGCAAAGTCATTCTGTTAAATTCCCAAAGTCATTCTGTTAAGCTTCCGCCACAATGGCAGACCAATGACGAACGCACACATCTTCTGTCATAGTTTAAATACTAGGACTAATTAGGGTGCAACATGAATCCATCGATATTACTATGTTGGCATCTGAGAACACCACGATTAGGTAACACGACCAAAAAAATGTAAAAAGGAAATCTTCCCATGTTAACTTTACGAATTAAAAGCAAATTCTTCAACTCTTCCACATCTATCGTCGAGCACGGTGTAAAAAAATTCCATTGTTGCTAGGAAATCGAAGGGGTTACTCTTCGCGACTAATTTATATCATGCCTCATTCTATAGAATAGGATTATAAATCTTTACTTAATCCTAATAACGAATGACTCTCTTACATTTCATCCATTACTTATGTACTGCAAAACATTCATTTATATTTGCATGAAAATTTAATCTCTTGGTTTGTTCAACTCACATTGCATAATAATTAGTAAGGAATTGCTTAAGTTGCTCATTGTGATATGTGAGACAATTATTATGGTAAGCTATAATTACATATAAATATTTCTAAAACATTTCGATATACTTGTTTCAAATTTTCTTAATTAGCTTTACTTCAGCAACTTCTTAAAAACGATCGAATTTCATTTAATTGAGTAAACATTTAACCAACATAGGTTTAGAATTATTTTAGTGAAATAGAAACTGAAAAAAGATTACCTTAAAGTCGCAAGAAAGCGCATGTTTCGCCGAGTCTCTAAAACAACAGTGTTGATTACATATAATAGTATGTTATTTCACATAAAATCCGCCGTTGTCATGAGCAGAGGGCTGCCGAGTATTTGCGAATTTTATGAATGATACGGACTGCCATTTTAGCTTTTTGTCGATAGTCCTTAATGCACGGATGGTATAAACAGTTAATTAAAACTTCTGCTTGGTCCGAGAAATACATGCTTCTGAATTCCATGGGCGATTTTATAAATGTAGGCAAACAATTTATGGCGCTAGTGAAGGCGCAGATATATGCTTTTCACGCCAATGTTTTCAACAGTTTTATGTGAAAACTTTATAAGTTTCAGATAACTCCTCACACACTCTCGTAATACATTGAACTTCAATTTTTCACGCTTCATTTTATGGTCTTCTGCTGCATGTTCTTATCAAGCGGTGTGAACATTTATTTTTGCCTCCTCACTCGTACGAAGTCTTCATTTCTTTAAAATATTCCCATTTGCCATAAGCAGCCTTGTTGAATATCTGCTCGCCTAGGGAAGCGTCCATTGGTGCAAGCTACGTGAGTTCATCGCGCAAGATTATTTCATGAATTTCAGCAACGTGGACAGAAATTTTAAGGACCAACGAATGAAGACAACAGCAGATACCGACAGCAGATTACTCTCTACATATTTTTCTTAAGCCTTTTAACTGCAACTATAAAATTTTTATAGAAACTTCCACTCGTCTTCAACAAACACGGAACGCTAACTTTAAACGCACGCACGATAATTATCGTAAGCTATTGTGCGTTTGTACAAAACACATTTTTCTGCAGTTTCTGCTTCTTCTCAAAAAAGTTTTCCTTTTCATTACACTGCAATGATTAATTAGCTGACCGGTAAAATGAAATTATTCTGCCAGCCGCAAAACCGGAGTATGACATTAAAATTAGTAACATTTCGTAGCACTAGCAATGAAGGCAATAACGCAGAAGTGCGCAAAATAATTCCTCCACCGTAATTCCGTTCTCTAAAAATATAAAATTTTTCAAAAAATCTCCGTAAGTTTTCAACATTCACAAACCACTAACCTCAGATTTTTGTTCCTTGCTATTTGCCAAACAAATTTGTCGAACAACTTTTGCTTACTTTGCTCAAACACTTTAAACCGCTTCTTTGTATTACTACGAATACTATAATGACACTTTTTTGGCGGTTGATCTTTTCAGAAAGCTAAGGTTTGCACAACTAAAGAGCGACAGAATTGTTGCGTTATGTATGGCTACGAGCTGTCAAAATACAATTGGTCGCGTATCTTTCAATGGCGTTCAACATGCAGCTCGCATTGTGTTGTGCGGTGACGCAAGTCTTTGGCAAACTTTTAAATATATGCATGCGTGTAAAAAGAAGTAAGAAAAAATTTAATGAAATTAAAGCTTAAACAATATATTAAAAATTAAACTAAGTAATAAAAATAACAATAATAGTAATCTTTTCGCTTTATTAATTGTGTTTTATTTCAAACGAGCCATTTTGTAAACAAATATTTCATGCAATTAATTTAGCACTTTATCAGTTTATACGCACTAGCCATATAACTTTAGTTTAACAACCCACGCAGGTTTATGTTCAACTGATGTTACGTTATGCGTTGGTTTCGATCACGCATAACGCAAGCATTGTACTTATGCATAACGCAAGCATTGTACTTATGCATAACGCAAGCATTGTGCTTACGCTCAACGCAAGCATTGTGCTTATGCCTAACAAAATTTTGGCGGTTTTATGTACACAGTTAGGCGTTCTTTGCTCCTTGTCACATCATATATACTGCAAGAGTTTTTCAGCCATTTACAATGAATCTTTTACAAAAACGGCATCGAATGGAACTGAATCAACCACTTTAAAACAACCGGCAGCTATTGAAGAGGTGAAAGCGATGAGCACAAAGACTACATTTCGCGTTTTGTGTCATCAATTAAATGTGTTTATTTGAATATGAATACAGTATCGATGCGACTATTTGGTAAAATTTTCAAATTACTGCATGCATCGCCACCGGCAATCAAAACAGTGGCGTATTTATGAAAACAAAAAACAAAAAAACATGGTTACTTTTTTAAGCACAATGCGGTTTTAAAATAATCATTTGAATTTTTATTAAATCAATTTTATTGTGGTAAAACGCAAAAGAAGAAAAATGGAATTAAATTAATTGATATAAATTTAAATCAAATTGATTAAAGTGAAACTAAATTAAACTAACTTGTGTGACAAAATTCAATTGCTTGGAAAAAAAAAAAAATTTTGGGAGTAGCTAATAAACGCAGCGTACAACAAGAGCTTGACAATAAAAGCAACGGCTGGGAAGTTATATCCAAAGAAATGAGCATGTCCAGTAAGTATAGTATGAAAAAGATACAATCAGTTGATTTCAAATTCTATATTTTTAAGACGAAAACGTCAAGGGTGGAAGACGCTGAAAAACACTTTACCAGGGACCTGCATATGCAATTCAATTCAATTCAAATAGTTCGTACTCTTCTGGAAGACCTGAAGGGAAAGTAGACGACACTGTATTTTTTAGGAGATTTCATAGCGTCGAATCGGTAAGTAGCTATGTGCATGAGCATTGCATTTGTAAATAACTTTTCTTTTTATAGAACTGAAACAATTTTGAACATTAAACCGTCCGTAGAATTGGTTGAAAGTCGCATGTAATTTTGGAAGGATATCTGGATCTTTCAAATAGAGAACGGAAATCATAAGTTTTTGGAAATAATGTGCAAATTGACGGATCTAGTGAAAAAATAATTGCAAAGGAAGACAAAGAGAAGAAGAAAAAGTAAGAAAAAGAGAATGGCGACCAATTCGAAACGTTTTTAGGATCACCAACGAGTTGACCTCTCAAGGGCGGCATGATCTGAAGATGGGATTGTTCAACAGTGCAAATAGAAAAACGAAGGAAAAGGCGAAAACATAGCATGAAATATTTTTTCCTTTCGGAAGCCTTCTTCGTAGCAGCAGCAGCAGCAGCAGATGTCACTTTCTTACTAGCAGCCACGGAAGCACCACTTTTTTTTCTCACTGCACTAGCACTTTTTTTTGTAGCAGTTACGGATTTCTTTTTCTTTTTATCAACAGCTGAAACAGTCTTTTCTTTAGCTTTCTTTTCACTACCACTAGCATTCGCTTTTCCTTTAGGATCTTTAGTTGCTGCAGCCGATAATTTAAATGAGCCGGATGCACCTTTACCTTTTGTTTGAATCAATTTTCCACTTGCAACTGAAGTTTTTAAATATTTCTTAATGAAAGGAGCCAATTTCTGTGAATCACATTTATAAGTTCCGTTAATATATTTTTTAATAGCCAATAGAGATGAGCCGCCACGTTCTTTTAAATTTTTAATGGCACATCAACCATTTGTTGAGTGGACAGAGAAGACAATTTAATTTTGCTTCCTTGTTGTTCTCTCTCGTTACAACGAAATTTTTTTAGGAAATGCAACAAATACCCGCTGCAAAAACTAAAATATTAACCCTATCATTATGTTTTGTTTTCACGAAAATACATAGGTGTTTTGTTTGTCAAAACCCACGAATCCAGAAATTTTAAATATATGCCGAAAATTTACGTTTGTACATCGACTGACTGATCTAATCATTTTCTACATCAAATAAACACTGGAACTTATTTGAGTTGCTCATTATAACATATGAAATGGCTGTAGACGAGAGTGAAAGCTACATAAAGAAATAATCTACTTTTATTTTAGTTTTGTCCAAATTCCCTTTTTAGCTAAGGAAAGGTTAAAAGGACATAATCCACCAAACCTTCACGAAAAAATCCATACATAAAAACGGTTACTGCAAATAGATTGCAATAAGTTCAATTGTGCAGTTAAGCCGCGCTTATGTTCTCGGGCAGAATTTAATTTATTTATTGATATATATATTATAATACAAAATAAATGTTATAAATTTATAAAATAGTTTCTCTCGCAGGTTTGAGAAAGTACGCGAGACCTATATTTACACTTTCTTTAAATATGTGAGTATTGAGGAAACGTCTCTTCACTGTTCACACAATAATTAGGGACACACGTAACGCCCGTTAGCGACGAAGTACAAAGTTGATATTCATTCTTCTATTCTTCACGTAAATCTTTCGTCATCATTCATGCTGGATAAAATGGCAGAAAACAGAAGCAAATTTATAACCGCTGATTCTACTTTTCAATGAAGTAAACAAAAAACTCAAAAAAGGAGGCCCAAGTGCATAAATATTTTAACGTTTTAGTGTCATCGCAAGGAATCACTGCAAAACGCACAGCAAAATTGTCTGCTTGCGGAAGAACTTCCTTATATACTCATATAATACCACCTTATTTCGCTACATACATCTACGCTTTTTCTTAACGCCTATTACTTTATTAATTCAATGTAAATATTTTTTGAAATATACACAATCCACATATTTTTTTTTTTAATTGGTTACATACTAGATACATACTGCTCTATCGTTACATTGTTAACTTTCCTATGCTTATTAATGCCTTATACCAAAAACATTATATATATATATATATAAAACGGAACATTTTGCGCAAGAAAATTGTTATGTGATACTTCATGACATTCAATGCAAACAAACTATAACAGGCATAAGGAGATAATGTAATTTCAACGCCATCGAGTTTCTGGATTTTTAAGAAATTTTCCAAGTTTTTGGATTTTTATGGAAAGATTTCTAAGTTTTTGGATTATTATGAAATTTTCTAAATTTTTGGATGCTTATGAAATTTTCTAAGCTTTTGGATTTTTATGGAAAAATTTCGAAGTTTTTTCCATAGTAATATTATTCATTTTCTAATACTAGGTGAGAAAAGCACGCTGTCTTCCCTGTCTTGAAATATTCATATTCATAACATTCTCACAAATAAATGGAAGAAGATGGCACGCAACCGGCGATTAGAATGTTGTTAAATTCCTTGAGTAGAATTAGCTTATTCTCAACGCCTTGAGATGATTACTACGAATACCATCTAAGTTTGGAAATATGTCTGCAGAGAGACTAATTGCTTTATTGAGCTCAGAGAGGGAAATGTCATTTAAGAAGAAATTATCGGGTTGGTCATCATATAGCACAGAGGACATTATTAAACCAGAGGGTTAATTGTTATTTTTCTTATAAGCTTTTCTATTGTTTACCAGTGTTATTGTAAAATGGAGAGCATAAGCGCTCGTCTTACTTTCTTTTTTCGTTTAAAAGAGCGCTTTAAAGGATTAAACGGACAACAAAACATTACAAATCGTTCTCTTCAATTAAAATCCCTATATATGTTTTTTTGTTACGATTACATTGCTTGGCTGATGGACGAATTACTACTGATTTTCCAGAGTTTCTTCTTCTTAATTGCTTTGCCACTTTGCCACACTTCTTGCTTTGTCAGTTTAAGAGAGAAGCCTGAACATATTATCCGACCTTATACCGACCTTTAGAGTGAAATAGAAAATAACAAACGCCAACAAGTGCAAATTCAGACTCGCTCATTTAATTTTTCTCATTGTTATTGTGCTTTGATTGTACAAATTCAGACTTTTCTCAGTTTCAGTGTGCTTTTCATAACGATTCTCAATTTCAGTGTGCTTCGATTCTCAATTTCAATATTTTGGCTGCCAATTAATTATAAGCTTTGGCAACCCAACAGGTTGCACAAACAGATTAAACAATTAATAAAAAATTAAATTGACTTAAACAATTATTAAATAATTAAATAATTAAACAATTAATAAGGGAATTTGATGAAGCTGTTGACCTGTTTCAGTAACAGATTATCTTTATCTTTATCTCGCAAATTTGCTTAAACGCGCGCAAATATGCTTAAATACTCGCAATATGCTTAAATGCTCGCAAATATGCTTAAACGCTATTGAAGAGAGCAGGAGAAAGGAGAAATAAATATAAAGCCATGTATAAAAGCAAAAAGTCAAATACAAAAAACCAAAACATAGATATTCTATTCCTTATCTTGATACGTGAAATTTTTTAAGCAAATACACACATAAGCTCACATGAATATTGCTACCATAGCATACATTCTACTAATGCAGACAGATCTTCATAATGTGGGGTCATTTCAATTTTTCTTGCTTTTTCCTCCCTTGGTTTCTTTCATAGCGTTTGTTTGGCATGGAGAATCATATAACAAAGGTGCAAATGTTGCTAAAGAATTGTTGTTTTTGCACACGGAATTTTCAATATACTTACGCTTATTGATGTCTTTCGTATTACTATGTTTAGACAAATGTATATATATATACATATATATTAATGCAACGTATAGTGAATTGTTAATATACACGCGACTATTAATGGCTTATGTTGCTTTTGATTATGTACATAAAAACATATTGCCTGATTAGTGGTTGCGCCTATAAATTCTTACGACTATACATACTACTTGGTTTACTTTCACACATTTGTTGTGAGTACCTATATTATTTTTGACATTGTATGTATACCACCCTTAATACATATCACGTGTTGTGTCTTATACTTGTTGTAAACGTGCGATCATGTCTATCTAACTTGTGCTATAACATATACATAAGTCTGGTTTCATATCCACACACCCTTCACATATACTTTCGCATTGTTAAAACCTCTCTTCTTTGCATTGACACGAACATTTCGTAAATGGATATACATAATGTGGATATTAGGCATGAACGTAGCTTAATTAAGCTCTTATTACGTGCACATAGGCCTTGGTCAAACCGGTTTTTCATTTATGCACATACGCTTTGCGTAAACTCAATGTAAGTATACCCTACTCGCAAAACAACCAATAAGAACTAGCCTTATGCATTCAAACAAAGCATACTCATTGCAACATAGAATATTTTTCGTACAAGCAAACCCGAAGAAAGCTGTAAGCAGTATTGTAATCGATAGCGGAGGCAGTTATAAAAGTGCGACAAATAGCATAGGCTTTCAGTTGAGTTACGTTGGCCAAGTAGAATGGTTGTGATGAAACAGACGTGAAACGCTAAGTCTAGCGAAGTCCATCGAGAAAAAGTAAAAAGTAGAGTAACTAGTCGGGTTCGAAGTAAAGAAAAACAATGCCGGAGTTCACCACACCGCTATACTGGTTCTTCGTCCTTATCAACGAAAATCACGACCATAATTGTACCAATTGTGAACCAATATTTCTGGGAATAAATATTAAGTGTTGAAAGCACCAAGGTCGAAGTATTTTGATCGTGTCTATAAATTTCTTGGAAACGAACATTCTGGAAAGCCGTGAGTTATAGCCCGTTTAAGAACGAGTACGAGTACCTGCAAACACTGAACGAATCTGGACAAATTCACTTCAATTAAAGGAACAAAAAAAAAGTACATCTTATGAAAAACCTACCAAAATAATGGCCTCAGTTACTATGAACGCTATAAACGATTGCAAACTGACACCAACCAAAGCTGCAGCAAAGTACAAATAAATCGACAGATAGAAAAAATTATGTACTGAAATCCACATTTGTCTTTTCGACTGCTGTGCATTAAAGAACACTATTTGAAAGAATTAAAAACATCAGCCAAAACATTATATTTATATATGTACGCATTATAAAGAAAGAAAAAGCTAATCGAAACTTTCATATTAAATGTCATTTAAACAAAAATAAATTGAATGCAAATCCGCAAGGAGCCGAACCCTGTGCCTCGCATGAAAACTCATCGACGCCTTTAGAAACTTAATAATACTGATGCTTGTGTTTGAAGCTAGTATGTATATTTCATATTTTTTCCTATTTTATTTATTCAAACATTTTGTTCAATATGCAGCTTTCAACGTTGATATGCGCAAATCTGAAAACTTCTAAGGAAAAACTGTTACCTGCTTTGCTAGCTAGCTATTCTGCCGAACATTTTATAGAGCTAGAAACTTGAGGACCAAACTTCTTTTTTTAAATAATTATTATTATTTTAATATTCTACTAATTCAATATTGATTAAGTGAATATAATAATAATAAGTATTAATGGTACATAGGCCTGAAATATTTTCGGGGAAGCAGCCATTTAAAATGATTGCTAACGCGCTTAGTGCAATACCTCAGGGGTGGTGTGGAAAATTGCACACAGTTGCCCAATAATAGGACAAATATATATAGAAAATGTTAGGAAGAATAATTATAACGACAATTTTTTGGCATTAAATAGATAGATATAGAGAGAAATGATAATAATTCTCCAAAACGAGCCCAAATCGTAATAAACGTAAAAGAAGTAGGAAAATTCAATTCAGTTGGGGCCAAATCTTTTATACCCATCACCGTTTACCTCAAAAAAAGGCAAAATAACAAATAAGAAAGTTAAATTCGCTCGGGATCGAATTTTTTATATCAATCACGGTTATCCCAAAAAAGACAAAAGAAGTAAAGAAACAAAATTTTCACGCCCTATAATATGGAGAGGACGCAGCTGATTTCTTCTATTTTCAAAATAAAAGTGGTGTGGGCGTGTCCTTCAACCTATTTTCAATACGAGCCTGCGTGCAAGAGCTTCCAATGTTTCTGCCAAATTTGAAGTCGACAGCTTCGTTCTTGTGGCCACTGTTTACGATCGCAATTACATTACACAGACGGACACGCTTAAATCTATTCAGAACGTGATGGGTACATTATATGGGCCCATATATATAATTACCTAAGCAAACTCACGCACAAGGGAGCATAAGGTCACTAGGTTTTTGTCATCTTTCCCTTTTATTCGTCATATTTTTAATTATTTTCTGATTTAATTAATACTGTATTTGTTACTTAGTATAACGAACTAGACGTGTGTATGTATTTTGTTTTTTTTATTATTTGAATGTTCAAAAGAAGATTATTTCTTGAATATAACTGTACATGAAGGATATATGAAGAGGGTTTTTTTTTTATATATTATAAATAAACATTCATGTTTCTTATCCACGTTTTCTTTATACAAAAAAAAAGTATTAAACTTTTTATTTAAAAGAGGAAAGTAGGCCATTACGAGATCTCCCATAAAAATTTATGGGCCAAACGAGAGCACACGTAGGACACGGTATAGAATAGTCCGGGTCATAACCTCATCCCGTCTGGTAAGAAACTTTCGACCCTCTATCCGTCTTCATAAGGGTTGATGCAGGTATATATTGTAAGTGTAACCGTCTATGGGGTATTTGTCGGATATGAAACCAAATCTTGGCGAACTAAGTAGATTTGAAATTACACGTCTGTCTATCAGTTACGACATCCGGCCACCCGGCTGAACGATTTCAGAATAAGCCTAGGCCTTAGGCCTATTAACATGGTCTGTTCATCAACTATCATCAGATGTATACATCTACTCTGTAGTTAGATAGTATAGCCATTTAATTATTTGTTACATTAGAATGCCACATTCCTCCTTCAATGAAACCGATGATTGATACAATCAGACATTGTTCTGACTTATTACGACCTAATATTAGCTGTGGATACTTGTCTCGTAAACATAAGTGCTGTACTCAACCGCCTTTTTAAGGATGAACGAACGCTATTCATTAGAGGTGCAGTCATGTGGATAAAGAGGGCTATGCTACAATTTTTGGAGTTGAAGCATTTTGTTATTTTTACATTTATACTTTTTCGGTAGAAATTTTAATTGCCGACAATGAACCAATAAGCCAGATCTATTTCCCACGAACAGGCTGCCAATGCTTAGCGACCAGAATGCAATATAATGCCGCATGTTTAGAAGATGCATTTAATTACAAAATAGGTTTTAAAAACAGCTAAAAAAACGCCATGTTAAGATTACCACAAAACCAAGGCCAAATTTCCGTGCGGAAGAGGATTTGATCGAAGTGGAACTAATAGAGCACCGTGCAAAAATTAAGCCAAAAAGTCTAAAATTAAGCACCAATTCGGTATTGAACAGGAAGATTTTATGTTAGAAAGGAAGTATCTCCAGCTCGACATATGTTTTTATATTCCTCAAAGTGTGTATCACAAAGAAAGGAATTTCATTAAGCATTTTGGTATGAGTAAAATGAATAGAGCTTACGTAAAATGGAAAGTGATAGGTACCGATATAGAAGCTATGGTTTCGAATTGATCGCCATGCCAACGCAGCCGACTCAATCGTACAATGAAGTCAGTGCAATGTTAGGCGGGAGCATCAAATCTTTACTAATCTACGCTACGTTATGCAGCATTGACATAGCCCTAAGCTCTTGAAAGTGATTCTCTACTTCTGCGGTCTCCGTAGCATTATATATATATATTATTATTATTATTATATATATATATATATATAATTATTATTACAATTATTATATAATTATTATTATTATTATATAATTATTATTATTATTATATAATTATTATTATTATTATATAATTATTATTATTATTATATAATTATTATTATTATTATTAATTTAGCCAGAGAATAAATTCTAAGACGAAAGTCTTCAAGCACTAGCAGCTAAGGCTTTCGGCTTTCGCCTTTCGGCTTTTATTTTCCTTTTCTTTTTTATTAATCTTATTATTATTGCTATTATTATTATTAAAAACTCTACCGCACTTGAGGTTTGAACCCACGACCATTGAATTGCTAGTCGAGACTCTTGCCTTATATATATAGAAACGCGTAGTTGATTTTACCGGTCTTTGCACTGTAAATGAATACCTTATGTGACTGTTTACATTGTAAGACAAAATTCATATTTTCTTTTCATTAACTTCGTACAATTATTTAAGTATGGCTTCAAAGTTTACGTTCATATTACTAAATTACTTTTTGGCTAAAATAATTTTTCAATGTATCACGATAATGAAAGGCACTTTTGATGGCATTGTTTCCCTAGAAGGTCCTTGAATTGCGTAGCGGTGTTATAATTTGCCTCCACAATCTACTTTTTAACTTACCTTCAAAACCTGCTTAGTCCGGTGGACGATAAGATAAGTGACATTGAAGACTGCCAATTAACTATAGATGTTCTCTTATTCGCTTACCAGAAATAACAAAAATTCTATTTGGCTCAAAAAAAATATATTTTTCAATTTATCAATTTTGCAGTTTGTTAATATTGATATAAGCAAAATCCAACTAGACGGTCGATTTTTCAAACCATAAGATTTTGCTGGAACAGTGCAGTGCAAGCTCTGTGTTGGCGCAGTGGTTTCTCACACATGTATACCATTTAGTTTTTTTTGCTGTTTTTAGTTCTTCTTTTTATATTAAAATATCGTTTGTTCTTGATCTTGTTCGGTAATGACAAGTACTTTTTTCCAATACCTTTGCCTGCTGTAACGCACATGGACCTTTGAGTATATATTATTACTATTAATGTTCATTTAGCCATAGCAATAAATTCTAAAAGTAAAGTCTTAAGGCACTAGCATGTAAGGCTACCGGCTTTATTGAAAACTCTACCGCCCTTGATATTTGAACCCACGATCATTGAGTTTTTAGTCGGGATCCTATGCGGATCATTAGAGATATATTGAAGTGTTAAACAAAAAAGCAGAACTTGTGTCCGAAAGGTGTTAAGTAATGGCAACATTGACTCCGCGATACACAATGCAACCGATCCCAATTTGAACAACAACAAATCATGTAATCTACGTGCTTCAAGCCAGTGACACTTGCTAGACTTCTTAGAAATATATTGAATTGTTAGTCGGTATTTTATGCCTTCTCGGCCACTCTGGCGGATAATCGCGTAATATAACACAATAATTTACTTTAAACAGCAGAAATCACGCCTTTCTAATTTTTCACTTATACTCGCAGCATTCAAACGGCTGAACATCATTCTAAATAATCAAAGTCCTCAACACATTTTACACAAGTTTATATTCTCGTGTGGATCAATTCAGCACTGAGTTCTGCATAGTTAATGTCACTACTGCAATATGCACATAATCGTTGTGTTCAGTCTTTGAGAATTCCTATCCTGTATATTTTGTATATCATTTTTGTCGAATTCTTTATCGGAATTCTGCTGTAAAAGCTGTAATAGTACAAAGAAAATAGTTGTTTAAAAAATCGTACTGTGACTCTGAAGTTTTGAAATCCGCTTACCTGAAACGCGCCGCAACGCAATCCCTTGTCGTTGCCCACACAAATAGAAGGTAACAATAGTCGCTAATTATATTAATAAAACAAATTGTGAGTGCCTTGACGCACTGATCATTTGTAATTCAATAATGATTTTATTTGGGAAAATCGCCGTATCTTAAACAATTTTAGGTTACTTAGAACTATGATTTTACTATGGTATTTACAGAGAAAATCAAGTGACCCACTTAAACAATAAATGCACTGGTGTCGCGAGAAATGCACTCAAGTATCAAAGTACGTATTGTATGTACATATATGTAGTTGAACTAATAAATTGCTTGAGTAAAAATAATATAAAAAAAAATTTGGAAGACTCACGATGCAAATGCATTCATTGTGTTCAGCACTTAAATAGCGCGCAAGTGTTTTCTGGGCATGTAGTAAGTGTTGTCTGTTCATATAAGTCACTAGAGCATGTAAGCTTTACTATGTTCACTTGTACTTAGCAAAAGTGGCTGTTTCTTGTCATCTACGTCAATAAAACACGAAAGAATGGCTTCTTGAAAAATACGGAAATTAAATAAATTCATATAATAGCGAATATAAATTTAAAAACGAAAAAGAGGGGAATGATAACATTTTTAAGAAATTTTCTATGATAATCATTTCACGGAACATTTTTGTAATTTTTCTTCTTGATTTATATGATGAGATCGTTCCCGTCTCTTACTTCCTAGCTTCTTGATCGAGGATTTAGAGGCAAATATAAAATGTTGGTAAGAATTGGACTTGTTCTTTGATCGTTATTAAAGATCTGTTTATAAGCAGACCTACATCGATGCGTTTGGGAGACTTGTGACTAGAGTTTGGGTCTGTTTTATCCTACGTAGTAGATTTGATGTCACTTCGCTATGAATACTTCACTGTGACGTTATTACCATACCAAACTAAAGTTCTCCCGTAAAGTGAAAATTCCTTACATGTGTGTACATAAAGAGTAAAACCTAAAACTACCTAAAAAACTCGTTACCCAAACAATGCTAGCAAAGAAAAATAAATAAAAACGAGCAATGAGAAATGTGTATGTTATTGAAGCAAGCAGCTACTTTCTGCAAAAAAACAATTAATGATTTTGTGATTTCGTCAGAACATCCCGGCCCCCTTGAATGGACTCGGTCCGTTCAATAGGTAGACGTCGCACCTTAGTAGAA
>KK500014.1:275616-288025 GCA_000688715.1 Glossina pallidipes | reverse complement strand
AATGGATGTTGAACCAACACCAAAGACTTACGATTCTACCGCTAGAGATAATAACATAAAAGACATAATCAAAGCAGCTAAATACCTGTATAAAAAATTCAATGAAGATGAGTTCAAAATTCCAAAAGGCCGGACTATCGATATTGATTTCAGCAACGATATAGCTGGAATTTTACACACTGTATTTACATATATTCTTAAAAATGCTAATCCAACTCCGGAAAACAAAGGTGATGACGATGCTGATAAAACAACAAAAAGTGGAACTGCTACTTTTACAATATCGACATTAGCTGATGATATAAAAAGGAACAGCAAATCCAGTTTTGACTATATGGTAGCTACTCCTCTTGTTGATATGTTGACCTCTTTCAAGTACATGTTTTCTGAAGTTAGAATGTCATGCGGTAAATTCATAACTAAAGTTAAAGGACAAAAAGTAGAAAAGAAATGATCTGACTATGGATTAAATAATACCGCAGTCCCCTACTTAACTAGGATAACAACATTCAAACCAGAAAGACCCTCAGGTTTAATTCAAACAATGGGAACGCAAGCTCCAAATCATAACGGAATTCGAAACTACTGTTGATCGTTCACGACGCTGTGCTGCTTTCTTTCCTGCAGTGCTAACGCACAAGGACATTTCATGTTTGTGAAAAAGCAAACCCGAAGATCCATTTCTTATAAATTTTCTTGGAAACCAAACTTCTGGAACGCTCTGAGTTATACTCCAGCTAACAAGCACCGTTACAACACAATCAAGGAGTTATTAAAACTAGAAACAGATTTTACAACTATACCAACCTCTTTAAGGATCTCTATGCATAGAACTTTCGTAGCGTTCAGTGTTTTGCTCGGTAACTTGTAAGCGAAAAATAAGTCACTCGTACTAAAGTCGTTGACGTGAAAACATGATCGAGTTTTAGTAAGGAGGAAGAGAGTGATAATTTTAAAGATGCAAGAGTGTGAAGAGTTATAACAATACGAATATTGGAATGTTAAGTAGAATATAACAGAGGAATTTTGGCAAAAAAGGAAAATTTTAAAAAATTGTATAACGAAAGATCTGAACGACGCCGTAGCTTCGATGAATAAACCAATAGATGCGAAATACAAAGAGATAAGTGCTGCCTAACTAAACCATTTACCGTTTTAAGCGAATATTAAGGTTTATATTAAGGCAAACAGGAGGATGATAACATATGGAAAATTAGCTATCTCTCTCCCTCGACAGAATGATTGGTGTGGGGATATTACGGTATTTGGCGCAACAAGAGGATCGAGATTCATGGAAAAGGCTCTTTATGAAGCGGAGAAGGAAACTGCGAGACGCTTCCAATTCAGTTACGTGTCCGTGTACGCTTTCGGTTGTTATATCAGACATCGTAAACGGACGGGAAGTAGAACAAGAAAGCATTGCATAAACGGGATGATACCTTCATCTACATACCTGTGTATTTTTTCCTTAATACATGTTTTATGCTTAACGCTTGGTACAATAGAATGAAAATTATGGCAGTAAGCTTTAAACTCCCGGGATCATCGCAAATGCTTTCTTGAGCAGAAGGAGGAGGAACGTTGTATCCCACATAAAAACAACTGGTCTCAAAATCCACTGGTGCATTTAGATTACATATTGTTTCGAATTTCGATTTTAGGCTACATGATGCTGTGAATAATGAATGCAGCATAGCCAATTCTTAGTAAGGGCATCAATAACATCAAACAAAAAAGCAGAACGGGATGTCAATGACCAAATTAAACAGAAAGACAAATGTTACTTGTGCCGTGAGAGCAAGAAATTGATAAATGCAAGACAGCCTGCACTACTGGCAAACATCAGAATTAGATGAAAATTCTTGCACCCAAACATTGTGTGAAAGTTTCACGCTATAATTTAAGATCATTTTATAAGAAACTTTTGAAAATGTTCGTGTAACTTGAACAATGCAGAAAACCTCATAAATGCAATTTCTTTATATTATTATAAAATGTTCATATTTTGCACCGATATTTGAATCCTAACGTAGAAGAAACCAGAAACTTGAAAATTTTTTTGAAAGGAATTTTCATATATTGAAACTTTACGCAATTCTCGAAGGAAATAAAGAAGTTAACCCTTTAGCCTATAACCACGAGTCTGACTCGTGGTAAAGAATTTGTGCCATAAGCGAAAACAACGAGTCTGACTCGTGGTAAAGAATTTGTGTCATAAACAAAAGCCACGAGTCAGACTCGTGGTAAAGAATTTGTGTCATAAACAAAAACCACGAGTCAGACTCGTGGTGAGGAANCTAGACGTCTTAAAATTACTATTTGTACCTAAACATTGTTTATTATTTCACAATTCCTTTCGTTGCATTGAAATATATATGTTACGAAAAGTATACACTTTGCGCCAGTTCGGGTACACGGCTGAACAGTTGAATGGCACGGCGCGCGAACGAATTTCTTGCGCATTATAGCTCGCGCAATTGGTAGATATCGTGTAGGCTAAGGGGTTAATGCCTGAGCCAAAAGCTGTTTTTGTTTTGACCAAAATTTTCTGAGTTATCAACGTTTGAAAGTCGAGAGTCCCTCCCGAGTGGAATTTGGGCGTGCGAAAGTTAACAAAAATAGGCGAAGAAATATGTCAACTTCAATTTAGATTTTTATTTCTCCGTATCTTTGAAAAATAGATATTCATACATCAAACATATAAAGTTCAAAGTTATTAGTGGAACTCCTCAATAAAGCGCGCCTTTGTTCTTTTGAAGTTGTCCTGTAATTACCATTAATTATTGAAATAAATTTATATAAACTCAAAAAACCATATTCTTCTTTTTGTTAGTTTGGTTGCACATATAAAAGACGGCGATATTAGAGGCGGACGCGGATGTATTTGCTTATACGATTTAAAAAATAAAAAAAAAAATGTACAAAATGAAATGAAATAATAAAACAAGTGGCATAGGATACGATAGTTTATGACATAAATTTTCTTTTTAATGTTGACGGACAGAAAAGATAAAAAGGAGAAAATCTTATAGAGAATATTGGTCTGGCAATGACTTTACCAACATCTGTTGATAGGCTGCGACATCTTAAACGAATATAGTTTTTCTTTGGTTTCCGGCATTTCAGTGTGCGAAAAGTCAGATTCTCGTTCGAAGCAAGAAAAAAAAAAACGCAAGTCATCTAATTAATCAATTTGATCGCGCTCCGTTTTATATACAATTACAATATTTTTCCTTAATTTGTTTATTTAATAACTAAAAAACAACGTGTGATTGGGCTCATTTCATTAGCCTGAGTGTTCGTGGTAAATGTATGACGTGTAACTAATAAATTTAAAAAAACTAAAACTTACGCCAGCACGGTTAATGCGCTTAAGCAAATAATTTTTATCGAAAAATAAAAAGAGGCAAAGAAAGGAACAGAAGAGAATTGAAGAATCGTGACTAGAAAATAATTATTTGTCAATAATTGTACAGTGCTAAATACGAGTTGTGAAAAGTAGTCATTAGAATAAATCAAATAATTATTAACATAAATATATTAATAAATATATTATTTAAATAAAAATAAGATTATTAATACTGAACGATAAGAGAGTACGTTTATGTTTTACAAGCATTTCGTTACATTTCCTAATTTCACATAGAATCAGAATATGAATTCATCTCGTAAATCGTATGCATATGTAGTTAACATCTTGCAGTGAATATTGGAAGATTTGGCAATTATAAGGAACAGCGTAGTGTATCTCACGTAGGGTGCACATCCAATTACACGAGCAGTATGTAAACTAAAAATTTTGAAATTGAAAAATAAGCAAAATTTAATGGCACACTTTACAGTGGCAAGTCCGACTATCCGATAGGGAAAACACATCGTACAATTGAAATAGTGTCACCTTATCAATAATCTAATTTAGTGTAAGCAATTATAATTTCCGCTAACTTATGCAAAATTGTAAACGGAAACAATAGAAAATAAGAAGACAAAATTTAGTGTAAAAGAGGGAGAAAATTAAATAAAGCCAACCATTCTTTTCAATGAAAAACTAAACGAATCAATCACACTTTTCTTTTTAGTGACTATTGCGATTAATCTGCATTGCAATAGATTGTCTTAGCGCATCGACGTTGAGCAAGTTAGAATCGAATAAACATATTTTGGCATATTTAAAATTTATTCTATTCTTCCACACTTACATTCAAATTACATTACAATAGTTGTGATAACTTCACTTCATCAAGTATTTTAATACGGCCTATTTGTATATATAATTTTATTATTATTAAATATAAAAAAAAAAGAATAGAAATGCAATATAAATGCACACCTGACAATATGTATTTAAAAAGTCTCTTTTATCACGAAACGGCGAACCCATATAAAAACTTAAAGCAAATTAAATTTTTTTTATTTATAACGAGGAAAATACTTCCCGAAAGATAAGCCAAATTTAGACTACGTGAAGGCACAAAAAATCAGTATACAATCTAGGAAAATTTTCTTTCACACTTCTTTTTTCCTTCTGAATACAAGTGATGATAACAACAATGATAAAAAAAGAAAGGAGCCGTAAACAGCCTAATAATTTTTATCATGGGTTTACTTGATCATAAGTTTGTGCCTGATCGTTTTGCTTTTGACCTCGTACTAAATAAGTAAGTTTGAAAGGCACGTTGTTGCCAATACGAAGAAACAAGCAACGACAAACGGAAAATTGTCTTTTGAAGGAAAAAAAGGAATTGCTAGCAATATTGATGTGTCTTACTTTCATTGACAGTCAGTCGCAATGTAAAAGGTGTATATGAACGTCTTGCCTTTATCTCTTGTAGCGAATAAAGCGCAAAGAACTTTTATGAATTTTAAAAAAAAAAAACGACAAAAGTAAGGTAATAAGTAGACTAATTAATTATACATAGCAAGTTCAAAAATTTGTACACCTATCGTGGCAAAAACTATTATAAAATAAATACTATATAAAAAAAATGGATTTTCGAAGCTTTGCGTTCACGCAACAGTACACCGCATGAAAATCGTACATGGCAAAAGGATCGTTAAAACGATTATCGTTCAATTCTGCTAAGAGGCACGCGCTCATTATGACTTTTACCAAAAATATCACTAGCGGTCATTACCGGCTGTGTCAGATAGCACAGGTTTCTCCGTCTCCATCTATCTCACACAAGGGCGTGAGTCCCGATTACCCAAGGCATTATATGATGAAAATGCCTCGCCGGATTAGTCAAGCCCATCGTTTTAAAGCAATTACATATATATAATAGGCACATATAAAAAAAGGAAACCTCAATTTACAAACATATATAATACTAATTGGTCAAATCAGGTGCATGCATAAAATGTACGTATAGATCGCGAAAACCACGTAATAATGCAATATAATGATCATTAAATAACTTCTTTTACCAATTTATATATGCGAGAAGGGAAAGCAAAGGAAGACGTCAAGCACTGGCTTGCAATAGCTTGCAACCGGGAGAAAAATTTCGGGCGTCGAAACGAGGCTTTTCGATTAAACAACGTTGAATGAATACGTATTTTTATTCCGCTAATCTATTTTTTTTTTTTTATATATATGTGATTGGAAAGAACAACATGTTATGCTGAATTTGATAGGCACGCAATACGAGAATCGATGAAATAGTGCGAGTGACAATATGAGTTACGAACCTATATACTAAATTAACGACGAGGCACAAAAGCCTCCTTATGGCGTTTTACACTTCAAAGTAAATGTGCAGCTAAGCGAGAAGAATTTTAGTGCATTTGTAGACCCGATCAGTCAAATTGATTGCTGAAAATACAACAACAAACCGTGAACGACATTATATACAGAATTACAGTATATATGATGATGTAATTATTTCGAAGGTGAAACTTACAACAAGTTCGGTTTCGTTACATATAGTTAACGACGAGATATTAGCCGCAGATATCTTGCTCGAACAAGACAATCTCGTTAAGGAAAATGTCAAATTAATAATCGATGAAGATGACGTCATCATTGGAAATGTAAAAAAAGATAACATTGCGAATGAAGAAAATCTGTTTACATGCCGCAGAATCTCTGGACAGAGCGAAAAGAGCGATGCTGATATAGTTAGAAAGCTATATGATCTCCGAAATGAGAATGTATGTGCTTTCTTAGATATAAAAACTTCTCCATAAAGAAATTTTATGTCCAGCGTCAAAATGTGCATGCCACGTTTACAAAAGAAAAGAAATAGTACTGATCGACTTTGATTAACAGAATTTAAAAAGGTGGATGATAAGGCAAAATTTCCCTGTGCTTAATATCGAGAAATGCGTACAGCAGACCATGCATTTTTAACTACAACGTTAGATTTAGACAGCGGATATTATCATGCAGACGTATCGCTTAGAGTCGAAAATATGCAGCTTTTATTCCTACCGATTAGTTATATGAATTCAGTTTAGGCTTAAAAATCCCCAAATTATTATTAACAGCAAAGGTTCTATAAAGGATTGAAACAGATGTTATGTTGAACTATGTAGATGAAATCCTAATAGGTAGCACAATTAATGTGTTATTAGGCAAATTGCAAATAGTTCTGAAATCCCCAAAGGAATAGGGTTTAACACTGAACAGCAATAAATACGAATTTTTCAAAATGAAGATTGTATTTTTGGGCCATCAATTGAATCCATGACGTATTGCGCCTGAAAAAACTAAGACAGAAATGACGGAAAAATATCAACGTCCCACATGCAAAGCCCAAACCCGCGCCTTTTTAGGTCTATGCGCATATTTTAAAAAATGTACTCCTGGATTTTCTGTTTGCGTAAATTATTACAGAGAGAAGCGATCTCTGAGCGCACAAAAGGACAAATAAGAGCTTTTGTTGATTTGAAAACCAATTTGCCATGCTTTTTCATTTCATGGCTATATACAAAGTTGATTTCAAACAAACAATGCACAACGATGGTCGCTGGTCATTAAGGTTGAAGACAACAACGTATGAGTGGGGTTCCAAAAACGTTCCTTTGGGGAACACTACAAAAAGTTGACGATAAAGCACGTCACTTGAACTTTCTTAACTCGTAAGCGCAGTAAGCTAATTCATATTTAAACATGATTTAATTTAGGACCAAAGTCATAAATTCGCTTTGGTCAACGATTTACTTTATAAGTGCTTTTATAATTATTGTATACGCATGCATAAACGATAGAATGGACTAGGTATTAAAGTATAAGGTAGCAGGACACGATACTAGGGTTAGGGATTTTTATTTTTAGTCAGTTTTAATCAGGAAGAATAATCGAAAGTAGAACATAAAGCAAGTTGTGTTATAAATTTCACATTTCTTGTAATCGTCTTTCGGTTCCAAAAAACGTTTTCATTTTTGTTCTTCTTGTTCTACCCGTATCGGTGATGAGACGTAAGGTCTGTGCTAAGTATCGAGATTAATCCGGCGTAATCTATAGGAACTATCATGATAAAACAAGAGCAGAAATGTAGAGACCGTACAAGGACTATCCATCCACTATCCATGTTATCATAACTAATTAGAGAATTAAGTATCGTGTAACTAAGAAGACATATAAATTGTAGCGTTCATATAAATTGTAGCGTTATCGATTTATCGATCATATAAATTGTAGCGTTATCGATTTATCGCACTTTACCATATGGTTATTTTTATCAATAATTTATGCTTAGTTTACATTTTTATATTTTTGTACATAATAGCTATAACCTAGTTCTACATATAATGCTAGGTAAGCTATAAGCTAGTTAAGTAACCCTATTTAGCTATGCATGCAATTTTGGTAATAGCCTAGTTTAGTTTTATTACTTTGATATAATTTATTATATTAGTTACTGACCACAGTTCATGTGAGTCAGTGACCAAACAAAATTCAAGAAATTAAAAGAATCTTAAAATCTGTTTTTCACTACAAAATAGTCACTATGCGGATGCGACAAGTTTTTGCGACATTTTGCAGTACTTTGATAGTTAATTTGTGCTTCGTTGACAAACTTTGAAAAAACACAAGTAATAACCAGTCAAGGATTTCAAAGGATTTCACTGACAAAGTTAAAATGTTTGACAAAATTGTTAAACGAACACACAAGATAAAGCGAAATCGAACGAGAGTTTTGTGCTTGATGTAATAAACTGTAAAACAACCAGTTTCCAAGCATCGAACACCTTAGTTAGGTGGTACAAATTTTTATTATCCACCGTTAGTGTGAGCGTAGGGAAAAAGCAAGGTTTGAACCCAACACTATTCAGTGGATAGAACAAGCAGCGATATACGTACGTAAATGAGGATATCTTATAATATTGTACACGCAAGTAAATTTGCTTCGGTCCTTTTTTTTCCCTAATGTTAATTGTCAGACTATTACTATATTAGGACCATACATATCTTATTTCATTGTTGCTTTCCATTTTTCTGGATATAATCTGCATAAACAATGACTACTTTTCTTTACAGCGCTGGAAACAGACCGCTAAAATTTCTAAAAATGCAATTTCAGACGTCCATTCTACAAACAAAAGCCATAGGAGACAGATGGAGAGTCAAAGAAATAGAAGAACTGATGAATTGAATGCAGGTAATTAAATGTTATGTATCTATACATATATATATATATATATTCATATATATATATATGTAATAATATAAATTCTAATCTGTTTCAGTCAGACAAGAAATAATGGAACAAAGGCGTCGCCTGCTTCACCTCGACGTGCACGGACCTCGGAGAATTCAGGCGCCGAACAGTCCTAGGCGGCGCAGGCGAGGCGGACGAGGTGGTCGGCGTGGACGGCGTGAAAATTTGAAAATTTTATTTACCCAAAAATTTAATAAAATATGAACCTATAATCCATTTAAATAACTACTTTTTTTTTTTTTTACTCCTTTGATTTCCATCTCTTGCAATGGTTCATATTAGCGGCATGCAGCAACAGCAACAATATATAATATATAACACATTGTTTTCTGTATTGGAGAAATAGGTTTACTACAATCAAAAATAAGCAATTTGCACGTACACTCAAAAACGATTTGAGAATCATTTAATGTTTGTCAATAATAAGATTAACAATTCAATATATATTAGAAGTTTTAGATTCGAACAAATATACAACATTGCGAACCATCAGTTTGGCAACTGATCGCGACGTGATTGTTTCGTTCTATTCTTGTGTAAAGAGTTAGTGCATTGTTTTTCAATTTCTCATTGCGTTATTTCTCGTAAATGCATAAAGTGTAAAAGGTGTAAAAATTATAAAAAAGAATTATAATTGGATTAAAATTATATTAAAATTTTGTTGATTTCCATTTTTGGTTCTTGCATTCAGCACAAGTGTTTTTGATAATAGGTCTCTTTCGTGTTTATTTTTCTTTTGGTGCTATTACAGTTTTTCTCTTGCTCTTTATTTACCGTTGCTTACTAGTGTGAAATCTTCGTTTAACTTATGAGAAAATTGCGGTGATTTTGTTTTCCCTCTTTTTTTGTAGTCTTTGCTGGTTGGTTTTGATTTCTCTTATTCTCGTATTCTTTTGTTACAGTGTCAACGTAACGGAGAAATTTTCTTCAATTTTTAGAAAAATTTAGTGTTGTGACCCTCTTGATTTGGCTCTTTCTTTTTTTTTGTTCTTCTCCTTATAATCCATCTCTGTCTTCTTGACTTGACATGGAGTGTCTATATACTTCATGTCGTGCCAAATCTGGTCCGGAATCTGATAGATTCATTATGTGCTGGCTTTGCGATCGCTTTGGGCATGCAAAGTGTGCCGGCATTATAGGCCGTACTGCTGACGCAGTCATTGATCCTTCCAAAGGATTACGTTGGTCATGTCCCGACTGTAGAAAGCGGGATATTGACTTCTACAGACTGTTCACGGAGACGAGAAATGCTTTTTCAAAATTAAGTAAAAATCTCGGCTCCATGTGGGAAATGTTTGAGGAAATTAAGTCTAGGTTTGATGAGTGTCGCTACAGTGAGCACTCATCTCCTTCCCAGGCATCCAAAGTGGCAACTCGTAGCGTAGGGACGTCACCTCTGATCCCCTCTAAACCTGACTCGCTTATACAAGTTAGTGCCCCTACTAACTCCTCGTCGAAAGTCATCGTTTCCGACACTGTCGATTTGGTTGATAAGAAAATTGTTACAAACAGGTCGGTAAGTCCGTCTGCTTTAAGCTATGCTGAGGTGGCAAGGGAATCTCCTCCCAGCGCCGTCGCTCGTTCTAATAAGACGTCATCACGTAAAAATAAAAATTATAAAGTGCAAAGTAAGTCTGCTTCTCTTCCCTGCTGTTCGAGTGTGAACACTAGTCACCAAACTGGGCACGTCGCTCAAGCTTCTCGTACAAGTGTGTCAATATTTTCCCCATCTCATAACTCCCAAGCCGTGAACCCTACTATTCCAAGTAGTGATCACATTTGCTTGACGGCAGTTCCTCCTAGGGAAGCGTTATTTGTGTCAAGACTGGCACCGGAAACATCGGTGGATAATATATATTAACAAACAACAAGTCAATATCAGCAGCTATCTAAATGGATTTAAACATAAATCCATAATGTTCGCATGTAGAGGAGTCTTCCAGTCCGAGTATAACATCGTCCATACGATGAGGTCAAGTTCCGAATAATATATGATAAGCGGAACAACGCTAATTACATTTATTTCTTTTTATAATCCTTTGTTTTGCTACTGCTAGGTAGAAAACTACTACTAGGAAGAAAGAGAATTATAAGGAGAAAAAAGAAATCCAAGCTCCATATGTGAATAACAAGAGCTAGGTTGCTGCAAGCAAACACGAGCGTTTCACATTCATTCTGCGAAAAAACTTCGAAATGGAAACACAACAAAAAAAAAACAAGCGAAACAAAAATTGCAATATCAGCGTCTGCGAAGAACTATCAAGAACAACATCACGCCACCGCGAAAACCAAAGGAACACAAGATAATTTGTAAAGCAGCATAAGTTTTTAGCTCACTAACACAAGTTTTTAGTTCATTCTTTCCATTACATAAAGTGTGTTAGGAAAAATTGTACTTAAAAATTTCAGTGAAAACACAACTCAGAATTTTAACACAAAAAGGAAAATTCCTTATAAGACTTGAGAATAGTAAAATCAATGTTCTTAACGAATCTTATACCAATGTTAATATTAAAATATATCAGAGATTTCTTTTGCCTAGCAAAAACCAATGCAATAATATAATATTTGAAGCGTGAGAATTTGTGTGTAAAACAGTTACAACATGAGAAGAAAATTAAGTTACTAATAGATAAAAATAAAAATATAGATGCAGATACAGATGTAACAATTATATTCTTCAGTGTCATTACTAAGTTTATTCTTATCTACATTAGCGAGTAAGTATAAGCTAAAGTTTTGCACAACATCTGTACTTAAGGTAATCCCGGAACATGTCGCTAATACCAAAAGCGAACCATTTCTACAAGTTTCCGCAGCATTCACTTCTAAGGAAATCGATTTGGGACAGTCGACTTAAGAGGGGAAGGGGAGAGTTAACCAAAGCTGAATCAATAAACTAAACTAAGCAAACAAATTAGGAAACCAGATATAAAAACAGCAATTTGAATATTTCCGAATAGTACACCACAAAAAAGCAAGATCAGCGTTTGCGATGAATTGCTAAGAATGACATCACACTATTGCAGGTATTAGAAAAACATAAGCTGATTTATAAAGTAGGAAAAGTTTTTTGTTAGTCTTTCGACTCAATAAAGTGCGGTCACACTGACCGAGAAAAAAAACATGTTCTTCCGACAAAGAAAAATTTAACTTATATATGTACTGTGAGGACCCAAGTTGTCCCTCGTTTTGGCCTCACGGATTCCCCGTCTCCGGTGAGGGGAAGGGAGTGCTAGGATTAAGAATAGGTTAAGATAGAAAATAGGAATAGAATAGAATAGATTAAGATAGAAAATAACATAGAATAGAATAGGTTAAGCGTAGACTAAGTATAGGGTAAGAGTAGAAAATAAGAACAACAATAGTCAGTCGTGGTCTGCCTCGCACAGAGAGGAGTCGCAGCCTGACTCGCGGAGAGCCAGTTTTGTTGATTATAATAATAATAATAATAATAATTAAGCAGCCTTAGAAAATGGACGAAGAGTCCCTCACAAGTGGCGTCCGAGTAGGGAACAGCGCCCACTTCGCCGAAGCCTCCTACGCCAACAGGCCACCTTAGAAGGCGAATCATCAGTCGCCGCAATAACCCCACCAATATTTACATACACCACATCACACAACAACAATACCGTATAAAATAAAGCCCATAAGATGCCATTTTTCTACAAGTCCCGCAATTTGGCAAAAAAGACAAGGAAAAAAAAAAAAAAAGGAAAGATATGGGAATCGCAATTCGGTCGTCG
>KK500014.1:250922-274446 GCA_000688715.1 Glossina pallidipes | reverse complement strand
CTAGAGTCAAAGCTAAACATTACACCTTATGTTGCTCCAGAGTCAGATCTCCTAAACGAATATTCTATACTCTTTACACTATATATGCCACAGGTGGTGTTTCTCACTTCTCACTTCTATTTCGGTTCGACGCAACTACTACGGATTATTTTCTATTCTATATGAAATTATTTCTCTCCTCATTGCAGCTACAGCTAAAGCATCATCGACACGATCGACGATATATTAAAATTATCACTGCCGTCAAATTAAAAAATTCGCTTCCATCTGGACTGCCACCAAATTTATAATGAGCAAACACAATGAACAATTATTACTATGGTTCTCCCCCAGGAGGAGGACCACGTGAACGGGGTAATGAAAAAGGAAATTATCAAGGAGAAAGCAGCAGTGAACGCTGGAGAAGATCACTAGGTAGGAGAACGCGACGCAAACGGTTTTCGCAAAGGACGCCGACAAAAATCGCAAATAAAATGCCGTGTTGCCTGAGCGTGTTTGCAAAGTAAAAATAAAAATCTAATCGATCTAAGCAACGGGCTATCAACTTTAAACTAACTCTAAATTCTCTACACAGATTTATATTTACAAAACAACACGGCTATAAGATAAATGTATTAAGAACACTCTGTACATGTAGCTTTTCAAGAGAGAATTTTATATTAAGGGGTAAGAGCTTTTTGTATAACTAAGCCATATAAAGATTATATTTATAGGTGACATAATAGCAACATTGCTTTATTACATCGTCGAAATGTCCTTTGCAATGAAGGCGGGCAATATATAATTGAAGTAAAGCAGGTGGTATGTTTTCTTTAAACATTTGCGGAAACATTATAAAGCAGACCCATCTTTTAAACACTAACGCCAATTAGTCTACAAGAGAATCCTTCTATACTATTTCTGGCGAACTGTGGCGTGCTATCGTGAGCACCGGTACGAAGTACCGCGATAATTAAAATTTAAAAAAAATCTCCACGTCCATGCTTTAGGAAGTAAATGGTTGATTTCCATATCAATCTATTGCTTTGAACTAATTTTCGCCATAGAATATTAAAAATTATACTTTTCTACCATACAAATGTTCAGTTTTCGTTATTTGAGAGACGACTCGACCTGTAGCTTGAAAACAAATTTACATTACCCCAAAAAAAGATAAAAGATAAAACGTGAGGTCATCTCTTCTTTTCAAAAGGAAAGAAAACAATTCTTCTTTTGCTCATTATGCATAAACTACAGTAGATAAATGTACAAAAATTTTAATGCATATTCTATGGGCGATGCCGTAGTACCTGAAGAAAAATGGAAAAAATAATTTATATAAATGCAAGCTCTTCAACTCTTTCGCATCTATACTCAGAGATATCACAAAAATATATTTTATTGCTAAGAAAGTGGGACGACTACTGCCCGTAACGATTAATATTTGTGCGTTTTAAAGCCTCGCATTCAAGCTGTCAAGTGGTCAATTTTAATAGTAATGTACCCGTTTCTATATAATAGATCGCACAATTTAACTTAGTCCAATTACCGAATTGGCTCTCTGACATTTATCTTTTACTTATGAAGCGCACTTATCATAGTATGAGGGTTCAGTGCCTTAGGTCATTTAATTTAAGTGTTAGCATATTACGTAGTAACTAGACATAAATTAATTACTTATTTTGTATTGTATTCTAATAATTATTGTAATACAAGAATTATCGTTAGTGAAAATTACATATAAACATAGTTTCCAAAATATCTCGATTTTCTCTTTTACAATTTTCTTAATTAGTTTTATGTACTAATATGTTTTTCAATTTCCCTGAATGTAATTTAATTAAGCGAAAATTCAACCAACATAGGCTTAAAATTCTAACTTTCATTTTCTTACTGTTGTAATCATTGGCCACATTGCAATAAAATAAGAAAAAATTACCTGGAAGGTGCAACAAAACGTTACGAAGCGATATTTCGCTGAACCTCCAACACAAAATCGTCTGTTATAATTACACAAGAAATCTGCTAGTATCAACAAATGCCGCGAACTATCGAACATTTTCAAATATGGCGGATGGTACAGCTTCAGCTATTGCTATATCCATAGCCCTCAACGCATGGGCGATAAGCAGTTAGACGCTCGGCTAGAATGTCTGCTGCTTCATGAGAGGTTTCATGAGTGTGACCAAGCATTTTGTAGATTAAGTGGACAATAAAACAGGATTATTCACTTTACATCGCTATTTTATCTCCTATCTGAAAATAAAAAATCTAATACAAAATTTCTGTAACTCTTCAACAAATGTTGAACGCATACCATAATGCGTTGCATATTGCACTGCGTCGCAAAGACCGTTGAATTAATTTATAAATGGAAGCTGTCGCCGCAATTACATGCTAATAAGTCCAGCTGCAGGCTGCCAATATATACAACCGGTAATAAATTAGTTCAGTTATTTGCTCCGTTAGAAAAGTATTCCGTTTTCACACCGGATGATTACTTTGTGAAATTTTCGAAATACTTATAACGACGGCAATATATAGCCGATTTTTACTCCTTATCATCCATCATATTTCGATGCTTTTATTTTATCACTTAAATAAATATGAAAAATCTGTATCATCTTTCACAACACTCAATGCAAATATGTTCTTAGCGAGAGCTGAGAACAATTGATTGCAGTAACTTTACTTTACTCAATACACTTCTCTGTTAAAAGATAAATGTATTCATGCTTCTTTGTTAAAAATCTTTCACATATAAGGTAAAACTTCCATACTTTCATGGATAGTAATCGAAGTTTTCAGACGTTCGCAACGAACTTTCACGGTATGTGAAACAAAACAGCATATCAACGACTAAAAATGTTTTTCAATGTAGTGTCTACAGAGAACTCATATCTACAAAAAATTGTGTATTTATATTCGGCAGCGCCGTTTTGGGCGGTACAATTAACACAAGTTCCGTACAACTGGAAATGATTATAAATTAGAAAGAAATCTTTAGTGATAAATGAATGCAATATAAATTTGTAATTCATATATAGGTTCGCTGGAATATATACATGATGGAATATGATTTATATTTTACAAGTAAAAATTGCATTTCTAGATCAACAATTATAAGTTATTATGTCCCCTAGGCCAATTTTCACTTACATTTTAATGCGAAGTAATTTAATTTTATGAAATAAACTGCAATTTAAGTTAGTTTCCGTTCTTCTGCCGTGGAGATTTTTAAGCGGAGTCATACTTTGTTGAATAAGACGATCGACAACATTTTCAGGACCCTTCGCAACATGTCAACTTCAACTAAAAGCATGCTAATAAAGAAATTTTTTAACTGGTAATTATAATAGTAATTAGTGTTCAATGCATTTATACGTTTAATACATGCATATTTTAGAGTTTCTGCTAGTAATTAAATGATAATTGTTGTTAAATTATTGTGACTGAATTTTTACTTATTGTGATTGATTCTTTACGTTGTGTGAAAGCGGTACAGAGGCGTATTCATGTAAGCAGGCAATCATCGCCGTGATTATCGCCTTCTTATTTTAGGAAACATTTGATTTTCACGAAGAGGCTAACCAGGTACCATTGCCGCCAGCTTTTCAATGCTCCCCCATATCTTCCATTACAACGAATTAATAACTGGGAGAAAACTAAAAACAGATTTTCTATAAAAATGAATGCTAAAATTTCTGTTATAAAATATTGTTAGTGATTAACTCAGATAAATGAAGTCGTCTTCATCATTATATAAAATTTTCTGTTCCATATTTGTATGCCAAACTTTTTTTTCTTTATGCATATATATGAACAAGTGAAAACAACATCTAGTGATTTCAGTATTTATTTAATTTTTATGTAAATTTTCGTGCGATTTAAGAGTTTAAAAATTATTTATATTTGTAAGATTAAGTTTATAAAATTCGTGCCATCAATCCTCTATCCTGCTTACCCCACTCTATCAATACCATCATCTTCATAGGTCGCCTAGAGTGCTGGAGAATTCAAATGATCTCTTCTCACTTCGCGGTGGACACCAATGTTGTCCAGCGCCGGACAAGTATTTAAGATTCTTCCTAGCTTTTCTGGACTCTAGCAGTTCTTTTTCTCTTTTTTCTAAAATACGTCAGTGACCAGGGAAATATACAAAAACTATAGTTAGGTTTCCGAAATACTTAATACTATAATGCCGTTTGTAAATATTTGAAACAATTTACTTACTCGCTTTGAGGTAGCGCTAGGGAGCCAAAAGCATTCTGCAACGACACATGGTGAGCCTTTATTCTGCGTCATGGGTGTCATTGTTCTCCTCTTCAATGCTGGAAATGTGCGCATTGGTCAACATTGCTTAATTTAGCTCGATATTTAAAAAAGGTTGTACTTATTTGCACCAAATTCTTTTTGATAATTCACAAATGTAATTTCGGACACATTTTATTTTTTTTAATATTTTTGAATTTTTGAATTAATAACCCATTTTCTAACAGCTGTTTATATTTTTCTTTTGCAGGTGTTTTTTATAAACGTCACTCTAAAAGAGTGAGATTTGTCGTAGCTTCGCTTGGTTTATACTCTATGCTAATGCAAATTTGTTCTCAGTGACAGCAATTTTGTTGTCACCATTGATGTAATAGAGAAGGCACATTTGGCGATAAATGCGATAAACCGAAGCTCATGCGACAAGAAGGTGTAATTTTCAATGCTTCATGATGAAAATTATATCATACTAGTAATTTAACATAAAAAAGTTAATTGTAGCAAATTTGGACCATTTCAGTCTATTATTTAGATCCTACCCTAATAAAGATTTTCACTAAAATTGATCCTTTGCGGAGCAGAAAAGTCTTAAGTTTTAATATGTGGTGATGAAAATTGACCCATAATATTATAGTAATTTCATACAAAAATAAACTCTACAAAGTTTGGACCATCTACGCCTATTTTTGGGTACTGGCCTACGTAAGCATTCAACTTATATTACATTAGGTGGTTCATATTCGGTAAAGTTAATATCTTTGTCACTTTACTATTATGAACAATTTTTGATTGAATGAAAATTGAATCTTTTATATCTTATGCCCTTTATTATACCCGTGAAATGATCCTGAATCGATGTAAACTTTTCTGTCCGTTCGTATGTCCATGCATTGTTGTGTTTAACCTATAGGTCGCAATTTTTGAAATTTTTTCATGCAGTTTGGAATAATGACATGCTTTGACTTAAGGCCAAACGCTATGGAAAACGGTTCGAATCGGTATTTTTTTCGACGACTCCCCATATAACGACTAATTATGCAAAGTCATTAATAGTTAACAGATCCGTATCGTTGAAATTAGTGTATTTTAATAAGTCTACGTGTCCCCGTCGGTTGAATAAAAATGTGAGAACTATTCGTAATAAATAAACCAGGCTGTTTAAAAAATTTAAATGCACTGGTTGCACTTAAATATAGGACGTGAATTCTATTCTTTACTCAAAATATTTACAGGTTGTTAAGGGTAAATTGTTAGAGTTTCTGATAGTTCGTATAGCACGAGTTTTCACGAGTCTTCCACCTCTTACGCAATATGATCTATTACTAAGTTATTTCTAATCTTTTCGAAAAGTTTTTTGAAAAGTCTTATAAGGATGGCAATCTATTCACTGGCAACTATTCTTATGAAAGCACACAAGGGGATATTTTCACTACAGTTATTCTAAGCAAAGAGGAGGTCCTTAATGAAATGAGACTTTTAAAGACCTCTTGTGCTCCGGGCATTGACGGTATTCGCTCATGCGCACTCAACTACTGCACTCGATACCGTTTCAAGCTGCCTACATTTATATTTACTGGAAAATTCAAAAGATATAAAAGATAGTTATGTCATACGGTTTTATAGAAAAGGGTCTAGAGACCTGGTTGTTAACTAGAGAGGAATAGCCAAAGCTTAGCTTTACATCAAGGCTATTTAAAGAACTAACGAGAAGAAACTCTATTTCTATACTGCTTATAATTCCTGTTTAACTTTGAAGGCCATTCCGCTTCCACTAACTTATGTGTTATGTGTGGAATAGCACATCAGAAAAATGGTTTTTGTGGCTTTGTTGGCACATATGGACTCTTTTATCAAAATTTTTCCCTGATCATTTCCATAAATTTGTCTGAATAATAAAAAAAAATGAAAAGAACTCGAGTGGTATTATATCATATATTCTAAGGGGGTCAAATCTGATCGTAGAAACTGGAGGGTACACAACCAGGCAATGTCCCAGGCACTAACTGAGTTGTTCCATGGAATGTACGGCATGCAACACCGTCTACTTAAAACCAAATATCATTCACATCAATATCATTCAATGTAAGCAGATATAATCTGGTTACCGAGAACCAGTTGCAGTCGTTGTTTGATCCGTCTCATTTTCGAAGAAGAATGATTCAGTGATGGCTTCCAATTTCCAAACTCCAAACTAAATGTTATGGATGCATTTGTTTTCTGACCATCACATGTGGGTTCTGTAAATCTAAAATGCATAATTTATGACGTTGAACGAAGTTATCAAGGTGATCACATTTTGTGCGAAATTTGCGTGACGTGGACGTCCAACTTTTATTATTTTTGAAGTGTTACTCAACAGTGAAGCTGTGCTGCTCTCTCTGCTGCATTCTTACTATCCTCCAATTGTCAACTGACCGTTTATTTTCTTTCCGGGATAAATGGCAGCAAATTCAAATCTTGCATAAATTTTGGGACACCCTTTGCTTGAGACTCAACTTACAAATTATTCATATTTTGAAGTCAATGGATACAGTTTAATAATTTCCAATTCAAGAACTGTTGCTCGTTCCGCGGTACTGTAGAAAATGTTTAAGTTTTAATTTTTATATGTACCCAGTGCTAAAATGAATTACTTGTCTTTCAGGCTGTGCAGTTTATTTTCCATCCTGAATTTTTCATTTTTCTCCTTTTTTTTTGGCGAGACGTAAGACTCATTGTTGGGGGTGGTTTTAACAGGTAGCACTCGTGTTACACGTTGTGCAAAATCAGTTAAACAAAAAGAAAGCAAATCCGATAGTAAAAGAGTGTTCAAATCAAAATATCAAAAGTAAAATCAGAAATTGAAAATTCTATCGCCTAAGCGCCTACAAATAATTGCTTAAGCAAACGCATGCGCATACCTATGGTAATTATAAAAAAAAAGCCAAATTCATTTACAAAAAATTGTTCATATGAACATACTAAAAATAAAAACAACCAAGAACAGAAAAATCAAAAGTTGAAAAATTTTGCGTGTGCGCTTACATATAATTGCTTAAGCAAACATGCCCGCAACCGAACACAAGCACACTTATGCTGATAGTGTGTAGGCTTACGCATATTTGTCGTAAAATTTTTAATAAATGCTCTCGTTTCAGTTCCTTACTCCCGGTCTCTTACGGTCTTTAATATCGTTTAGTTTTATGGGATGCCTTCTTGCAAAACTAATAATTTTGCTGGGCAAATGTTGCTAGCGAAATGTCCTTTCTTATGTACATAATATTTTTATACTCGTACTTCTATGTGCACATGTAAGCAAATTGTCAATATATATATATTGATCTATTCTTATACTCAAACCTACCCTTATTTCTGTGTAAATATGCATTGCATATATAACTCTATTATATACACGCTTACATTCTTATTCCTAAACATGCACTTGTTTTCGTATACAAATGCAATTCTTCACAGTTAAATGTATTGATTTGTTTTACAACTTAACAGTTACACATTTTGCTAAGCAATGCATTGAATGGCTCCTGCTGTCATGCGTATGATTATCGTCCGAGTCGAGTCACTGACTATTTGCGCTTATTATTTTTTCTTTCATCTGAACGGGGCAGCCAATCAATGAACATATGGTCGTGAATTTGCGAATACTACTTTATGGATAATTCGTTAAAGTCTGATAATAAAAGAATCTGTAAATTAAAATGATGAGCATAAGTCAAGATAGTGCGAAAGAAAGTAAAGAGAAAATTGCCATACAACGAGAAAACCGATCGCCGATAAATAAATTTCTTATGGGAAGAATGGCTGGAGTCCAGTGAGTTAATTCCGGCATCGAAATAGCAGCGGAAGGCACAGCATGCATGTTTATATTTTGCTTACCGAAACGGGTTTCTCACTCATACATGTACATTGTGCATAAACTAAATTGTAACAATACAAGCACAGCAGGTTCTTAACGGTACAGCGAGAGTGACGGCAGTTATATAAGCGCAAAGCAGAACACGCTCGCGAACTTAGCGGTATTAGGACAGCCAAAGTGCATTCAAGTCTTCTATTTATGAATTTCTTGGAAAAAGATTTCGTGCAAATCCCTGAGTAATACCCCCTTTAAGAAAAGCCTTTACAACATAAAAGTGTGCGAGAAAAGTTAATAAAGGGAGATATTTCTTCAAAAAGGGATTACTAGGCGAAAGTAAATTTGTTTTCTGTACAGATACACAGCATATACTTTAGTTTAGTGTTTTCTTTTTCTTTTGTTTAATAAAAAATTACCATTTTAAAATCCCATTGCGCTTAAGCCACACACTTTCTTTTTATTTTCATAAGAATATCATTGTTTTGTCTGTCAAAGACACCGCAAACAGAAATTTTTAAACGTGGGTGATAAGCTTACGTTCCCGTATAGCTCAACACAAGCTATATGTTCATCTATATCTAAATACACGAAATCAATTTTATTTTGACACTTCCTGAGCGACTCACAACGCATCACGTATGCATCGCATTTTCTTCGTGTTTTCTTGCTTAACTCGTCCGAAATCCCAGCTCGATCGACAGAATAAATAAATTTATTTTATATAAAAACAACCTCCAACCCATTTGGATCCACGACATGGACAGGCGGTTGCGGTTATGTTAGTGGCAACCGTAATGACGATGGTGGAACGATAACTCGCGAGTGAACTTGGAACTAAAACTTAGAGAAAGTGTTGTTGCTCAATGAACTTCAAAAGAGGCATGCGTTACGTTAATTCGATTTTATATAGAGTAGGAATAAGGAACAAGGGGATGGCAGATGATTGAATGTATTAGTAGAAATTACTTGTCTAACTTACCTGAAAATTCCCAGCAATTTCATCAAGATGTAGTGTTAATAAAACAAATGATAAAAAGTACTTAAAATTCATATACAAATTTATTGCAATTTCATTATCAAAGCGAATGATTATTTTAGGACAATTTGATTGCGAACAGTCTTTGGTAAAGTAATTCGAAGAAGTAAAAATAGTACACAAATTATATAAATTCTTCTTTTGTTAATTGTATGGCGTTTCATTAAAGATTTCACAAACTTTCATTTACCTATTTTCATATTAAATGTAGAAGCTATTAGAGGATTGTTCTTCATATAATATACATGATTATTGCCATTGCTTCTCAATATTGTACATAAAAATAATTTATATTTTAAAAGTTTTTGATTTTTTCTTTTAAAATTTTGTAAAATTTGTTTTATAGTTTTTAATCATAAATTTATATGTGTAATGTTTGTACAATTTTTTTTATTCAGAATACGGTTACCTGTATAAAAGCATAACCTACAATAGTTTCACGCCGTTTGTGAAAAATCACTTAACTCGTTCGCGGACGTGAATGCTATAGCATTCATTTTCATAGTGATGCAAAATGACGTGTATGCTATAGCATTCAAATTTTAAAGCCAATTTTTGTTCATTTAATTTCATGTAACCTTAAGTTTTTGTAATTAATATAATAGTTTTTGTAATTAATGGATGCTAAAACATTCATTTCATATAACAGTTAAAGTATGATGTTCTTACTACTCTTATAATATATGTATAATCAAATTTTGAATATTACAACTAGTTTCAAAAATAATTGCCTATCTATTTTTCCAGCTCCCTGAAATTTTTAATGTCCGCGAACGTGTTAATACTGCATTACTTTCTATGCCTTAATAGTGCTTGATGTACGGACAAACCCAAAATATGTTTAGCTCTTATAACGATGCTCTCGCTTGCAATAATAGCAGAAAGCAGTGAAGTTTTTCCAATTATTACAAGGGATTCCGAAATTTTCCTTGACTTTTTTGTGATCTACCAAAAAACGTTTTTAACTTTTGTGACAATTTTACTCATCGTTTCTACGGTTATTATTGTTTTCTTTTTGCAAAATAACTCTGTATGTATTTAAAGCCATACATTTCACAGAAAACCTTAATATGTGGCGCGTATCCTCGTAGCTAACAAGAAAAGTGAGGTCGTTTGACTAAGAAACAAAAAACCTACGCATACTTAAGATTACCCGCGATATAACACTTCATTCGTTGCCCGCCTGATAAGATGAAAAATAATAAAATTAATTTTCTTCCATATCAAAATCTTCTTTTTCCTACACTTTGTTTCAACCTTTTTTTTGTTTCAACCTTATTTCATTTTTGTTCTATTTTACAATCATTCCCGACTTGTTTTGATGGCGACCATTCCCAGTTTCTTACAAGCTAACTTAACTTTATGCAATACCTTTCCCACGTACTCATCCATAATTCCCACAACAAACTCTTGCAGAAATTACAACATTGCTTTCCCACAATAACACATAGCAATCATATCACATCCACACTAACAATAATCTAAACTTAACTAACATAAACACTAATATAAACAACGCTGCATAATAAATAAGCATTGAGCATGCAATCATAGCACTAAGCATTGCAGCAAAAATCATAGTTGATGAGTTAAGCAGCTAACTGAAAAATGGAGAGTCTTGAGCACAATTCAACGACGAACAGCTCCAATTAAATCAAGTGTTGGAAAAATTATAATTCTCGCGGAGTCTTTTTCTAATCCTTGATTGAAATTTACTTGAGAAAAAATGTATTATTCATTACTTATTTATATTTATATACCCTTCTTAAACTAAATTTACGCAATAAATTTCTTGAAACGAACCGCTGCACAGCCTTGTAGCAAACACCCATGATAGGTAACCCGTTACACAGTTTCACAAATCAAATTAATGGAATGAGGTATGAACAACTTGCACAAATGGTCAGAATAGGTTCAATAAAAAGCAGAACACAGAGAAGAGCGAGGAAAGGTCTAGAAATCAACCCGCACGCAAACACATGGTAGCAGATAAAGCCCATTCTGCTAAGCTACTTTGGAGGAAATGAATTCGAACTACAAGGAGTAAGCTCTAGGACAAGTTGCTTTGCATTCTATAACGAAATTAAGGATAAATTAAAAGCACTGAATAAAAAAACCATGATAACACTGCGAGAAGGAGATGCAACGAACCAGGCCATTATTAATAACTAAAGAACAATCCTTTACATTTTTAAAAACAAATTACCTGAACCAATGCAAAAATCCATAAACGCTGGAAACAACCGCGGACATCCTCTTCGACAAAATCAGTTATCATAATGACTCCAAACTCAATAGCTATTACCCCAGTAGATAGCCGGAAGAATCTAGCGTAGAGAACTATAACAGTCGAGAACGGTACAACAATCCAAATACCAGTCAGCAAAATAAACTTAATTATAGTCAATAGCATTTTTGCTTAACTTTATTTTATCTTAGTTTACTTTACTACTTAGTCACTTATGTAAGCTTTGCATATTTTTAGCAACACAAAACTTACTCTTATTTTCATAACTTAGTTAAGATAACCAACATTAATCGAACTCTACTTGTAACCCAATAGATAACCTACATTAATGCAACTCTAATTACAACTCAATAACCTAGATTAGATATTAAGGAAACTAGGAAATAGTCTAGCATGAGCAAAGTAAGTGGGGAGATAAGTTTATCTGTAAGCTACTTTAAACAGATGAATAGTCAGTAGTAAAGTAAACATTGCTGAAATCAACAAACAATTTTTGTGTTTCATCACACGGCGGCCACGGCAGGAGAAACGTAAAGGTCTGACGCGTTCCGAAGTTATTAAGGATGAATAATTTTTATCACTAGTACGACTTTTAGTCGCATCATCTTAAAAGATATATCTTGTGATTTTATATTTGCCCCTTTAACATTATTTCCATTACTAAAGATAATTTATGTAACTAATTTTACACTAAATAAATAGAAAGGAAAAAAGAAAAGGGGACTTTTCCATTAAAAGAAATCAAAATCAAAAGCACACAGTCTCGGTGACAATTAAGCCAATCGAAATAAAAACACAAGAAGAAAAAGAAACAATAATAGCTTAAGAAAGTTTCGGATACAAAAAAAAAAAGAAGAAAAAAAACTTCACACTTGGTTCTTTCTTTTTTTTTATTTATTGAATACTCCCGTTACATTCGGCGAATTTCAGTAAATTAAAACATAAAATATAACCACAGTATCGCGACAATTGTAAATTTCGAAACTCCACTTATTGGCTCGAGAGCCAAAACTCCACTCCTTGCCGGCTCAAGAGCCCAACACTCACTGACTAAAACTCACTTTCTCTAACCTACTCGTACCCTATACTTACACTATTCTTATTCTATTCTATCCTATCTTAATCTATTCCTATTCTATGTTATGCTGCCCCTATTCTATTCCTACGCTATTACTTATTCTATCACTAATCTATTCCTAAACTATTCCTTATTCTGTTCGTAATCTATTCTTCAACTATTTCTTATTCTATTCCTAATCTAGTCTTATTCTATTACTTATTTTATCTTAAGCTGTTCTTATTTTAGCACTCCCCCTCCCCAGAGATGGAGAGTCCGTGTGGCCAAAGCGAGGGTACGGCTTTGGGTCCTCACAATCTTTGTGAGGCCGGCATCGAATTCTTCATTCAGCGAATATTTCAACAAACAAATTAATTGAATCAATTTAATCGCAATGAAATAAACTGAACGAAATAAAAATGCTAGTACTAAAAGTGCACTCGAAGAAAAGAGAAAGTTTTTAAATGCTTGCGAATTACTGAAAATTCATTAATCGAGAAAAGATATTCAGAATACACTGCCATCGCTTCATCTAGGATGAACCGTAAGTGTAATCAAAGGAATATACCAACACAAATACAGCAGATTTGTACAGATATCCTAAAAGACAGGTTATCCTAAAAGTACCTTAAAACCCCAACTATTATTTGCAAAAGGATAATACATCGAAAAAGTAGAGATATTTTAGAATCAGAAGAACCAATAATGTAGAAATAATCCATAATCCACACAAGCCAAATGGAAATATTGCAATATTTATTACTCTTGTCAATAATTTTAAGTGCAGTGAAACTCTTAATATCAACGTACCTGATAAACAAAAACAAACTCAAAAGGAAATACACAAAGCAGGTCAATGACTCACTAAAAATCTAAAAAATTTCTTCCTACGTACCCTGCTAGTAGCAACAAACTACATGATCCACACAAAAGCCAACATCCCAGACCCGACAAAGGGGCAATCATCTTTCACGCCGCCGCGTTATGATACCGTAGATTATCAAGAAATAATTAAGGAGAAAAGATACAGATAAAATTTTCAGACAAATACAACATCCACCTCAACAAGGTAACAAAAAAGGTAGAATATGTTTTGTTGACATTTTCTCTAAATATCTAGCCAAATTAATATTCGTAGAGTTATCATTGTTGGTAAAATTGCATTATCCACACCGTCATATTTTAATGATCGGGTGCAAAAGGGATACTACCTGACGTACCAATAGGCTGATATTCAATCACAGGGGACACAATGATTGTGCATATAAAGTCAATAAGTAACCCCTTATACTATGGTGCACGTTTGTCCATTTTTCTGTCCGAATAATCGTACATTCGTCCGGCATTTTATGCTCTGCAGATTATTGTGTTCTTGATATATTGTGGTCCCGCATATTTTGTTTTCTTGCAGCTTGCTATCTATCATATAAACAATCTAAGTCGAATGGTGAATCCATTCCCTCACGCATTCTTCTATTCATGTAACATACCCACTCTTTTATTTGACATTTACACTCATAAGCATACCCATGCTATGTCTACGCTAACATATATCTTACGCTGCTGCATCATATTGCTTTGTATCATATCTTAAAATCATTCGAAAATAGGCAGAATTTTATTGTGGGAATAAAGTGAAACAAAATGAAATAAAACAAATAAAAATCACAAAAGAATGTCTTTTGTGAAAAGATCGCAATTGTGTAGCGAACGAAATCAAATGCAAAAAATTTTTATATATATAGCCAAATCTTTTTTTATACGTTTTCACTTAAGTTTGATATAACACGGTTCCTCGATTTCTCAGAAAAAATATTTCTTTTATGTCTTACAGAAACTAACGCATGCCACAACAAAATACAATTGAGGGAATACCCTTCGATCAGAATTTGGTCGATTTACGCCCACATATGAGTTAGCGATTTGGCCTATTACTGGGAATACCGAAATTTTCTGATCGTTGGTTGCTCAAATTTGAAAAAAAATAAGAATATAGAACTAAGAACAACAGTGTTAAACAACATACATACTTTTCTTTCTTTTCAGATAACGATGAAAAGCCGATCATTAAAGAACAGAAACGCCACACCAAAGATGCCGAAAATTCAAAAAATAAAAGTAAGTAAATATAATATTGTACCTTTTTAATATATATATATATATATTAATTTTTTTCTTTTCAGATAACGATAAAAACCGGCCTGTAACGCCGACGCGGCCACGCCCCCGCCGCCGCCACCGGGGAGGCGTGAAAATACGTGAAAGGCGCCAAAGGGCTCAAATGCGCCGAATTCTAAGTAAGTATATAAGTATATTATTTACTGTACTGTTCATTACATTTGTATTTTTTTTTTTCTTTTCAGACGATGAAGGTGGATTTCAAAGAGGATTTCAAGAAGGTTATCAACGAGCTCAAGAAGGTTATCAACGACTTCAAGAAGGATTTCAAGGAGGAACGGGTGGCTTTTCTATATCCATCCAATTTTTTTAAATAGAAATACACATCCTGCCATTCCAAAAAACTTAAGCGGAGAAGAAAGGTGGGTAATCACCGTGACAATAAAAGTAAGTAAATATTGTATAATTACAGTATTTTTTTCATTAAATTTATATATTTTTTTTTCTTTTCAGATGGCGATCAAAAGCCGACAATTGAAAACGACACAATATGCCGAAAATATGCAAAGTAATGATGAACAAAAGCCGACACAATATGCCGAAAATATGCAAAGTAAGTAAATAAATATTGTACTTTTTCATTAAATTTAATAATTTTTTTTCTTTTCAGATGATGAACAAAAGCCGACCGTGGCAAGACGGCGACGCCGGGGACGGCGTGGAGGAGCCGGAAGGCGACGAATGCAAAGTAAGTGAAAATTATATAAATATTGTATTTTTTCATTACATTTATATATTTTTTTTCTATTTCAGATGATGATCAAAAACCCCAGCCAGTGGAAAATATGCATATGCAAAGTAAGTAAACATTATATAAATATTGTATTTTTTCATTACATATATGTATTTTTATTGTTTCAGCTGATGAAGGAACTCAAAGCGGGCCGCCCTTTCCAAGACGGCGGCCGCCGAGGTGGCTCCGGAGGAGGAGGAGGCTTCACTATAACGATTCAGTTTTTATAAATTACTAAAATTTTTTATCCAAAATTACACTCTTTATTTGAATTAAATAAATAAATTAATAATTGAATTGGGAAATTTGGGAAATCTAATGTGAATATCAGGCCGTTTAATATGTTGACATATATCTTCCATCCATGGTTTTACAGGAAGCGTGAGCTCTTTTTCATCCAAAATTTATTGCATCCTTGTAGATTTGTTATTGTCATAAATTCCAATAATATTTTCTGTTGTAAATACACGTTAAGAATAATAAAAAAAAAAATTTGGAGGCATAGAATTTTTGGAGGAATGGAATTTATAGAATTTTAGGAGGTATAGAATTCTTGGAGGTATAGAATTTGTAGAATTTTTGGAGGTATAGAATTTTTGGTAACTGCTTTCGACACAGCAGTCACTGACAACACTGGGCCTCTACCAAAAACGAAAAATGGCAACAAATACACTATGGCACTGCACCGTGGCCTAACCGAACGGTTGATAACAATTCCAGTTACAGATGAAGGCGCCAAAACCGTAGCAAAGGCAATCTTTGAAAATTTTGTTTTAAACTATGGAACTGTGAAGAAACTCATAACGGACCAAGGAGCAAAATATAAGAACTCCTTAATAGAAATAATATCAACAGTCCATCATCATTAGATAGTTAGTATGGTAGAACGCAGCCACCGAATATTGAACGGGTATATCCGTTATAAGAACCAAAGTCAGGCAGCTTGTTTTGGTTCTACGCGTAGGTTAAGGCCATTATTTTGTCGCTATTCTCCTGCATATGTTGTTATACCTTTATATTGAGTAAGTGTAACTATTTTGTTATTTACTTTGCTTTGCTTTATTTGTCACTAGCTAAAAGTGGCAGACTTGAAATCGCCTACTTAACACTGCATAATACCTTACCACCGAATGGCAAAGGACAAGAATACCGTATTGGAGATGGGTCAGGCGACATATTTCTATTGTGGTTAAATTGCAGATACGAAAAATTTAGTAAGCCAATCTTTCAGAGAGACCGTTAATAGAGGCGATAGACCTACCCAATTCGATCTATATATATATATACGTTTAAGACAAAAAAAAAAAACAGCCATGTTTTATGTGAAGTGTTTTACACCAAAAAAAAAAAAAAAAACAAACTGAATTTAATTAGTGATAGAAGAAACACGGACGCGTAAAATCGAGAGAAGTGGGGCATTTCTGGCAAGCGAAGCATATGAAGCCAAGATAACCAGGAAATACAGAGCTATCGCCTGAATCAACCGCAAGTACAATTATTACGAATTATACAAGTATCATATAATTAATTAATTATATATTAAAAATATTATTATTATACATATACCATATAATTAATTAAAATATTATTTAAGTTATTTTATTATGTTGAAAAGAGTAACATATCTTTTAAAATTTAAGTTAAATATTTATCTGATGGAAATAACGGGAAAACGTAACATCGAAAGAAAACTATATTTAATCATTTCTCACATTTTTTCATACCAATGGATGGTAAAAACAAGCTAAACTTAATAACCCCGACGCGAACGTTATCAGTAACGTAGAGGTAACAGACCACACATCTCACCTGGAAATAATCGATTACTTATTGCTCTCTTCAATAATTTTAAGTGCAACACACTTCTGAATAACTTTACACCTACACAAAAAACAGCTAAAAAGGAAACATACAAAGCAGGCCAATGAGGCATTAAAACACAATTTTTCTAAGTAAATTTCCATAAATGATATGAGCTCTCCCCCGCACGAAACCAACAATAGGAGTAAGTATAGAAATGTTTACTAAATTGATAAACAGTTAATTGACATTGGGGTTCAAATAAGAACAAAATGGGTTTATTCTTGGGTGAACCAAACCTTCATAATCTGCGAAAACGTAAGCAGCCCTCTGAGGCTACCTCGGTATTATTTCGCTTAAGACAAATTTTTTTCTGGAGAGGGAAAAATTTATGAACTTCGCACTGTTCATATGTCTCGACTGAATTAAATGTTTGGATAAGATACTTGCAATATTGTTTGAACATAACAACTCCCACAATAAATCAAACCCATTTTAATAATAATAACTCGCAACGTAAAAATCTTTACCCTTCAGCAAATAACTACCGTCAACAACAAAATAATTATTCCACACAGCAAAATAATTATCATGCCTCACAACTACAACAACATAAACATAACAAGGCACAGAATTATAGTAATCAAAATGATAATCGATATAGAAACTACTAAGCTAACTACCAATCATTCAATAGTAACAAGTTCCGTCAAAATCCAAATTACTCTCAACAAACAGAGCCAATGAACATTAATAATGTCACAAAGGAAGAACATTTTCAGGAGCATACAAAAGAAAACTCACTAAAATTTCTAAAAGACACTGGCGCCACCCACATAGTCGTAAATCCAAGACTCTGTAACCCCAAGTGGAAAGTACAATCAAACCCCATTAAGACCTTAAATCGTATTAATCAAGATTAAAGAACCAAAACGAGTTCCACTCCCAACACAAGTAATGTAGCGACTTACAGAAGACAATTTTTGCATACTAAATATAAACGAGGAAGAAGAAATCAATTTACCAATAACGGAATAAATCCGTTCGAATCATCTTAAATCGGGAAGAATAGAGAAGTGATAAAATGGGTCACAAATATGAAGCAATTTTTATACAGAAAATAGTGATCTAAGCTTTATAAACGAAATTAAAGTTTACCACGGAAAAAGAGTTTACCGCGACGATATAATAGTATTTTCAACTTCATTGCAAGAGCCCATAGAATCCGTAAGCAAAATCTTTCAAAGGCTAAACAAACTCAACTTAAAAGTGTAAATGGAGAAATGCGCTGTACTCCATGCGTTTTGGTCCTACACGCGGTTTAAAATTCGCATACTAATATAGTTAGGTTATATTTGGACGCAAACACGATTAGAATCGGATATGTTGTAAAATTGTGTGAAAAGAATATAAAAATGGATGTAAATTCGATCGCAACAGAAAGAGAAAACGAATTAGGTGACGGTCTGTTAAATATACACCAAAGTGACGAGAGAAATTTGTTTGTTAAAATGGTTTTTAAGGTAAAATTTCTATGGAATTTTTACAATTAATGCACTAAACTACATAAATCATATAAGTATTGTGAAGCACTGTATTAAAATTCATAAGAGTCAGTATATGTGTTAAACTTTATAAATTGTGAATTATGTATTGCCCACATATGCAGTATTTGGGTAAATTTGTCCCTTAGAGTTTTCGGTACGCCCGGAATATGTGAAACCATTTGACGCATTTATTAACATTAATGCTCGGGGGCCACAAATGTGGGCTTTATTTTTTTGTATGCATTTTTGTCGTTTGCCCTATTATTTGTGCTTTTTTGATTCCTTTTGCTATAAAAAAAGTCAATTCTTTCTTGTCATAAGGGCACAAATTTACTAAATTTACTACATTGAACATCCAATCGATTAAAGGGGAAAAAAGCATATTTCCGCAGCATTAATATAATATTTACACTCAATCTTTATTACCAGGCAAACCTGCAATCGATCCCGTGATGAGTTCAACTTCAATACCGCACGTCACAATTCTTCATAAAGATTTTGCCAGATTGCTTGCTCTACATATGCAAGGACCTAAACAAATCACCACAGAGAAGTACCGAAAACGCAGTAATATACATACCTTTTTCTACTATACTATGTTTGAAGTATTTTTAAACGTATTTGCCAGGGCACAATTTCGCAAGTTGCATTAGCTGAGCGATTATAGAAAACTAAACTTTACAAATGAAAGACGACTGTCTCTAATTATGCTGACTTAACTTTTTTGTTGCACATTTATTCTTTTCGTTTACCTGTGGATTGAAATACGTATATTGGTCAGGATGCAACGGTTATTTGTTATTTTTATTGTTGTTCTTTCAGTTTTGAGAATTACATATAAGCTTTCATTTAAATCAAGAAACCAAGTATTAATCAAACATCAATATACGCTTGTTAATCTCTGCTTCATCAAATATCTTACTGGCTTGCTTGCAAATCCCATTGCAGATCCTCTATCTTCGCTTTAACTACTATTGCTATTCAGAGGACTTTAAAATTCATCATACATTGTTGACATCGTAAATAAGGATTATAAATATATCAAATAACCGGATAAATTGCATTTACAAGCTGGAAGACGTAAGGATCCATATATAATGGAATAAGAAAGCATCATCAACATAACCAGATAACTTTGTTTGGTGTTATTCTAAAGTCGTATACTTAAATTTTGTTTTGTCACTTACACCTTATTAATGTACAAGAATGCGCATTCGTGTAACCCCTGGCGAGTTCATTTATTAGGAGATAAATTTAACGTTATTTTTTTATATGAAACAACCTTTATTATCTTAGTTTCTTTTCTTTAAATTCTTTAAATAATGATCAAAACATAGTCTCAATTTCTTGTTCGATCCAATTTTATTGGAGTAAACAAAATTAATTTTTTTTTTCGTTGTCAGTTTTATTTTGTTTCTTTCTCCGCCCTTAACATGACATGATAATTAATTGAGTTTTAGAATGATATCGTCGGAACGGGAACAGTACTAGGATCGTATGCTACACTCGACCCAAAAAGTCAGTCTGACTTTATAAACCCTGGCCTTGCTATATCTCCACTGCCTTCTATTGCCGACTTTGACGATTATGACAAAGTAAAATACTCGAAATTATCAAGGAAATACAATGACCAAGTGACAAAAACAAAAGAAATAAATGGAGGAATTATTTTATGCTCAACAACAATAACGATAACCGGAGGGAAAGTACAGACAATGAAGCGCTAGCTCTTCAAATGTTTATTAGCCAAAATTATTTCATCAAAAAATAAGATTCTTCTACCGCAAATATAAGCATATATAAGTAAACAAAACATTTGTAACTTTTCTTGTAAATAAGTGCCACTTATCGTTTTTATGATCTCACAAAACTACAGAAAATATTTATTTTATATGATCACAAAAAAAAAAAAAGAAAACAAAAGTGTGACACAAATATAAAAATAAGTAATTATTTGTTTCCCATGGTGTGATGTAATAAAAATTAGAAAATAAAAACATAAAACTTTGTCAAATTAATTAAGAACGCTATGCTTTTGATTATTGTGCTGACGTTTTGGTTAAATATCAAAATCATATAGAAAAAAATTTTTTTTTTCTGTTTGAAGAAGCGACCATTTTGTAATAAGCGTAAGACGCATGTAACTAACGATTTGTTTTATAAAGCAAAACAAGACATGAGTAATCGATTAAGAACAAAACGATAATTTTTATTTATGGTTTCTCATGCAAACTTAATGAAAGATTTTTTGATATTGGGTGAAGAGAGCTTCAAATGTTTGCTGTAATGAAAAACAATAAAAAGGAAAAACTTTGTATTTAATTTTCATCTCGGCAAACACAACGATATTCTGTCCTTGCTTGATTTTTTATTAATAGTGCTACAATGTATAAAAACAACAGTTACTATGTACTATAATAACAACGACAACAATATTTAATAACAGCAGCTGCAGTACATAATAACGCCACATTCATTACCTGAATCTGGAATTGAGACTTGAATTGGATGGCTTTATACATTTGTCTTTATAAATTAAATATTGTATTGCAGGGAGTTCAGTGGGCAAACAGGTTTTTTTTTATTATTTTTATTATTTAGCAATTATTGTTATTTAGCAATAAACGTTCAATTTGGATAATTTTCTGTTTGCATTTATGTGATTAAGAAGCATATTATTTAGTGTCTTTTTTAGCACAATTATTAATTAATAAAAATGTGGAAAGATGAAACAAAAATATTAAAAGGGAAAAAATAGATTTCGAGCAAATAAATTCTTGGTTATGAGAAGAAAGTAGCGTAAGAGTCTTCGGACACATATATCTCGTAGATATCACGGGCCAAAGGAGATCAGAGACAGGGCAGAATAAAGCGCATAGGACTCATGAGATACTCTTTCGGTAAGATAGATTGCGTCCGTTCGTTCATTCTTATAAGCGTAAAGTGCGTGCAATTTTTTTAGGTGCAATCGTCTGTGGGGTGTCCATGAGACAAAAATTGCTTCCCATATCTGCCGAATTAGAAAGCTCAGCAATGGCACGTACGAAGGTCTCTACAGCCTCCGATCCTTTTTAGGTGGCACTTTAAAGTAGTCTTAAAAATAATAAAGTCCCTATCAATATTTGGACAGACGTTTGAGAACATCCATACATCCGTTATAATACCCACTTTAAATCAATCAATGCCTTTATTCACTATTAGAAATATATGATTTCACAATTTACCATACAATGAAAAAAATATGAATAGTTCGTTTTATAGCATTGAAACTGGGACACATAGAGTCTGCATTTACTGAGCATTTTTACTCTCCATGAGCTGTAGTTAATCATAAGCGAAGAAAAGGCGAAATATTAGACAACCGAAACTGACGGAAGTCAAATGTTACAACGGAGTAGATTAGATTACAAAGCGAAAGTTACAATTATTTGGATTGTAACGTCCGCGGAAATCAACGACATGAAAAATGTGCTAATTCAAGAGAGTTACGCAATTTTGCGTCAAATTGCCGTCAAACCAATTTCGGTTAATTCATTTTTTCACTCATTACCGTAAGATGGCGCGTACATTCTATGCATTGTGTTTGCTTATCTGTCGGCCTAACTGCATATATATTCTCAAAAAAAAATATTATTTTTTCACTTGCAATAAGTGTAGAGTTGGATTTAAATTTAGATTTAGCTTTACGTTTAACTTTAATTTATTCCTATATAAATTGTACATAATCCGCAAATGGCGCTGTAGGCATTCTACAACCGTTCGAAAAAATGCTCGGATCATTCCGATCCAAGGCATATTAAAAATTTTGCCAATTCATTAAAAAACAGTCCACACTTTTTGATTACACAAACAAATGAAAATAAATAATCCATATATTTAATTGCCTAGTGAGAGTAAAAATTCACTTATTAAATATTCAAAATAAACAATTGTTAGATAAAACCATAAGTAAAAGCTATGTAACTTAATACTTTTTTAGTTTTAATTATTAGTAACATAAGCATTATTTATATTTATATTTTAGTGTATGAGATACACTTTGGGCATAAGAATAATTCAATATGCAATTCAATCAATCCAATTAGAATCAGAATAATAGAAATCAATTGGGTTTAAATAAGAGGTATTTTCGATAACTTTGATTCACTTCGGAACCATTAATTAATCATCAAAAGCAGACCCATCACGAGAATTCGCGAAACTTGATTAGCGCAATACCTGGCTAATTAAATTAAGATATTAAATAATGTAAATCCGCAAATCAATTATATATTAGGTTTCATTTTTATTTATCCTTCACATGGTGATCCTAACACTTATCTTATGTCACCAAAATCACATCGATTTTATTACATACCCTCCTTATTTGTTGGTACCAACCACACCAAAACTAAAGCGTCAACGAGGAGATCAACGCATAAGTATTTAATAAAAAAATCGCGACATCCACGGAACGGTAAATACGGCAAATGGCGATAATAACAAAGATTCAAAAGAAAAATTACAGAAAGAAAAAATTGAATACAGAGATCAAAAAATGCATAAAATCAACGTAGCCATAAAAGATTGACATATGCACCCCATAGACTCTTTTGTAAACATCCCTATAAATCCAATAAGAATAATAATTATCATTTATCTTATAAGATTGACAAATATTTTATAAGATATGTGTAAATATATAAAAAGATATATAAAATCCTAAAAATTTAAATTAACCGTAAAGTAGAAATAAACAAATATTAGTTATCCCGCTTAGTTAAAGGCAAAATCTCAAATAATAGTGAAAAAAAATTAAATTAAGAATTGTGAAACTGTACATATATG
>KK500014.1:162433-239575 GCA_000688715.1 Glossina pallidipes | reverse complement strand
ATAACAACGGAGATACAAACCAAAAAAAAAAAAACAAACACAAAAAAATCAAAAAAATGCATAACAACGGAGATACAAACCAAAAAAAAAAAAACAAACACAAAAAAATCAAAAAAATGCATAACAACGGAGATACAAAAAGCATACATGGGAAAGAAAAATGAGAAGGAATAAGTCCAAAAATCATGGAACATATCAAAAAAAAAAACAAAAGAAAAAAAATAGGAAACCAACGGAAACACCGTTATTCAACAATCACATAAAATAAAAGTTACAGTAAGCAAAGCAGGCAAATATTTGCGGATGTCCCGTTAGCAACACATTCAGCGGCGAGCCTACTTCAGAAGCAAACAGCCTCACAAACTGCAGTTGAAGTATAACTTTCAAACGAAGCTAATCAAGTGAAGATGAATCGTAATTTCGTGAGTTATTCAAAAGTAACAATCAGTAGTAAAGATTTCCAACGTCTATCCCCGGGGAGATGGCTCAGCGATAACATTATCGAGCTCTATTCTCAGTGGCTATTGGCAGAGCGGACCGCCACAATCATCAGAAGGCAAGTGCACATTTTTTCACCGTTCTCTTATGCTAAAATCGCCCGGGAGACGCCGAATTGGGAGCTGCTCCGCCGGCATACACGACGCGTGGCCAACCTGGGATGCCTGATCGTGCCAGTATGCACAAAAAGCCGCTGGCGTCTGTTCATAATAGCACGTTCGGACATAACCTCCAAACAAGGGGCGATCTTTGCCGTAGATCCACTATCGGGATACGCTAACGAGCCGATCGCGGCAAACCTAAGGCCATACCTAGAATTTCTCACCATGACAAAACACAAGCGCGACATTAACATAGACGCAAGAGCCATGCCAATGGTAAACGTCGCGGTCCCAACGCAGCCAAACCAAACCGATTGTAGCGTCTTTCTACTACGAAATCTTGAGCTATACGTGAGTCAGAGGCCGGCCGACTGGGACCCACTCACATTGCCGGAGGCCTGGTGCACGGTAGAAGACGCACGGCGCACGAAGAAGGAGCACAAGCCAGTTCCGCAGGGCTGGGCGGAAAAAGCGATACTGGTGATGATATCGCCATCGTGATGCCGGACGAACAGCCAATCTCCATTCGTGCGATGACGGTCGTCAAAAGGTCGCTGACAATCATGGGGAAAGAGGTGCGCCTCGACTACATCGAACCCGCTGTTGGGCTGCTGGGCGATGAGGCGCCACCAGCACGGTTAGAACTCGGCGATAATGCCGAATGGGTCTCGCTGGAGGAGGATGACCCACTCTGCCAGTATCTGCGGGCAAAGTTTAGCAAGGTAAGGATGAGGGGCCGACATCATGATTTTCTGAGGGGACAATGGTGTCGGACGGTGCGAGGTCGGGGTCCGCTCCTATGCTACATACTCACCCGAAGTGAGTGGGGGATGTAACGAAGCGTTTTGCTCCCTTACTAACACAAAAAAAGGAAGAAATGAACACAAGTCCACCAATACTAATGAAATCCGTCCGAGTCGTCCGCTACAGGGGTTACCACAACCATCCTCCTCCCGCACTAGTGTTAAGATTATCTTGTCTTTATATATACACACATACATACATACAAACATACATATATACACACATACATGCATTCAAACATACACACATACACACCCACATACATCCCTACGCACACATATATACAATCAACATTCAAGAGTATACCATTGAACTGTATTAGGCACATTAGAGTGTAAAACATAAATAAAAAGAATAAATAAAAAAAAATTTTAAATAAAGCAACAGCACACCAAAGATACAAGGCTTTATAAATTTTTCTTGGAACGAACCCTGGAGCGGCTGAGTTATACCCTGCCCCCAGATCACCCCGTTACACTGTATTTTCTTAAAGAAAATAAGCAAGTCTTAAAAGGTACATACCCCTAAAGATATTAACGTTGATATTCCACTGTCGTTAGAAAGAATCATTTTGGAACAAAACGAATCCTTAAGAAACCCAAAAGCTTAACATTACAATTCGAGTTAATAAACATTATCTGCTTCTTGTCAGAAGATTACTATGCGTATTGTCGCAGTGTCGCGACAATTTGCGTCTTCATGCCAAAATTCTTAATAATTATACATGTTCAGGTATCTATTAAGAATGTTGTTATTCGTGGAAAAAATCTAAATCTAATTAATAAGCACTTTTGTAATAAAATGAATTGTTTATGTTTATGTTATTACTTTGAGCATAATTTATACCAAATAAATCAGTTGTAGTCAGGCGCACAATAAAATAACATTGTTTCATTTAACTTATATAATTTGAACACTAACTCAGATGTAAGTGGAGTTCTTTTGATCGTAAACCGAACGTGACCAATATGTACCATCATAACTTAAATTTGTCAACTAAGATATAACTTAATAATCATTTATTCGCAAATCGCAAGCTCAAACGCCAACGTGCTGAATGAAGTAGAGATAATAAAAAATAACCAAACAAAAGACTATTGCTGTGGATCATCATTACCATCAGCGCTAAAACGTTATCTACTCCATAAAAAATCACCTAATTGAAATCTAAATCTTCCTTTATATATCTCAAAATTGCCTTTTATAATGTTGAATGGTAGACAAATGGTTCAAGATATTTAGTAAACTACAGACTCACAAAGCAGAGATTTATCGAATTTATAAATGCCTGAATAGGAAAGATCAGATAAGAGACGATGCTGGTCAAAAATATAAAAACTCATCATTAGGCAATTTTGAGCAGATTCAAAGTCAATGTATACAGTTCCAAATTTATTCGTGAACATAGCATCTTTGCGATACAACTTTTCCATGAATGTACTGATAGCATCTTAAAGGTTTCGGCAAAGAGAAACATGGGCTTGAAGATATTTTGCTTGCCAGATAGTGCAAACTCTCCCGGGAAAAGAGCACAAACTATCTTAGGACAACCACCTATCGCTTTGACAATGGCACAAATAGAAATAAAGTTTCACAGCAAACCTACAAAGAAACAACAATTTTAGTGAAGTTAGTTTTAATAATTTTTAATTATCCTATAAAGTAATTTATTTATATTATTAATATATTTAACTATCGAGTGAAGTACTCATTTGCACTTTGAAATTATTTTGTCTCTTTCTATCAAACGTTCAAAGATGAGTTTCAAAACCAAAAGTTTTCAACAGGTAGTCAGAACAAAATTGGAGGGATCGATTCGTAAAGATCTTGTGTATCAGTGCGGAGTGCGCAAAGAATTAAACAAAAGTTAAACAGTGCTTTTTCAATTTTTATAGAAAACTATTCTCTACAAAATTTCCATAAGAATAAAAATTTACTTAGTTTCCGCCAAGACCAATCTCCAAGAAATGATGAATCCACTAAGCAATTTCATCGGGGGCTGAACGCCAGTGTACTAATAGGAAAATTAATGAACTTAAGACGGCAGAGAAGGAATGGGAATGCATCGAAGGCCCGACAAAATCTCTGCCAGGTGCTTACACTCCTAATGGACTTTCGTTAAATAATGCCGGAAAATATGCCACGGAGACAGCTGCTAGGGCAATAACTCCAAACGCCCAAAGCAAAAAATCTCGTACCACAATGCACGCAGGTCAATTGGTCAACGTGAATACACTGCAATAATTATAACCGTAACAATGATGTAATTGGAATAATTTTACACCGTAATGGCCAGCCAAACACCCAGAATAACCAAGATCGGCTCATACTAAGGTCAGCAGATTTCTATGAGGACATTGCTATGCCAATGTAACGGTCACCTAGAGTCACTTCTCTCAGTTAAAATAACCAATACTACAAATGGCAATGTCACAATTTCCATACGGACATACGGACTGAGAGCCTTACTGATTACTATATATTCTGTGAGGACCCAAAGTCGTCCCTCGTTTTGAGCTCACGGATTCTCCGTCTCTGGGGAGGTGAAGAGAGTGCTAAGTTAAGGTAAAATAGGAAATAACATAGCTTAAGAATAGATTAAGATAAACTAGGAATAGAATAGGAGTAAATTAAGATAGAATAGTAATAGAATAAGTATAGTTTAACTATAGGCTAAGAATAGAGTAGGGGAAAATTAGTTTAGGGAGTCAAGGTTCAGACTCCGAGAGAGTGGAGTCGTGTTCAGGAGTTTACTTTATTCAAGTGAAAGAGAAGAATAGAAATAACGGCCTACAAATAAAAATACTAAAATGAAGAATCGAGTCACTGCAAAATATAAATTTCTTGTGTTTCTCTTCCCTGAGCCGCTGAGCTACCTCAGGCCCAGGCAGATGGGCGGCAATGGCCCTCACAATTCCAACCACTTGAAAATGAACAGAGCATTAGGGAACTAGAGACCTTATGCCCCAATTATATAGATATTTTTGTTTTAGAATCAGGGGACACTTTGGCCAATCACTTTTGTAGACAGAAACTTAAAGAACGTGGAGCTAGAATATATCAAAAGGTACCCTAAGGAAAAAGTGAATAGGCAGATAAATATAAATTAATTGTAGACGCCGTAGTGGAATCATCGACATACGTAGTGGAATCATCGAATACGATAGCCCTACTTTACAAGTGCTCAAAAATTCGTACCGAAGGTGAATAATGAGAGACGGAAATTAGTCGTAGACTATCGTGGAGTTAACAAAAAATTAGCCGACAAATTTCTTTTTCCGCGTATAGACGACGTACTAGGTAAACCCAGATTTTTCACTAAGGCATTCACAGACGTAAACGTACAATCACATACCAAAACAAAAACGATAATTTATGCAGCGATCAGTAGTGAGTTGAATCCCAGACTTGAACATGACCAGAAACATCTTGATTGTACGGCTAGAATTTTATTGTGAAAGTAAAAAATCTGTGGTGAAATTAAAGGGTGAAGAAGGTTACAATAAGATAAAAAACGGAATAGCAAAAAAACTGTATAAATGTAAAATTTAAAAAGAACATCTTTTTAAAAATATATTAAAGCGCTTTACATGAACTAGTAGTGAATTAGTTAAAAATCTAAAACTAATCAAATATATATTCTACTATATTCGTGTTAAGCTAAAAGTCCAAAACAGCCTCAATTCGCACCGGCAGAACGGTCAGGAGATTGCAAAACTCCATATATGCACGAGGAGTTGCTCGCTATGTTAATTTTGCACAGGTGATCTTTGCATCTCGTGTAGTTAAACATCAGTCTGTTAATAAGGCAAATAATATTCCCACTGATCCTGAAATAGTTAAACGGAGATGTTACATTTACTTGCGGGGTATTATTGCAGCGCTGTTGCCAAGAACAAACTGTGCGCTGCTTTTGGATTACCCTCAAATAAGCAGATGTCTGAGCACGATCATTAACATGGGATGTTACGAAAGATATGACGTTATCCGCACCGGCATTTCCATGGATGCCCATGTAAATAGGCACTCAAGGAAAGTGGAAACAACAAGCATCAGACTTGAGATTGTATAGTAAAGATCCAGTTTCAACACATAAGCATAAATTTTACGTGGGGAAAACGATTGTAAAGCAGATAAGACAGTTTGACTGTTTGGCATGATAAAGAATTACTCCTGTGGTTGAGTACTCGCTAAGTGAATAGCTACTAGAATCGCAGGACGTTCAGCTGAAAATACAGAGGTGGATTTGGAAATTGGGAAATAAGCTTCGATGTTAATAATCGACAACCATAAACCACTATCTAGGCTACTGCTTCCAGGCTTTGGTCTATCAGTTAAGGTGAGTGAAAAATGTTACCATTTGGCATTAACCAAATTCGAGTAATTCGAGGCGTTGTTCCTCTGCAAAGTAAATGTGGATTTTCTCAAAGGGAAGAATTTCATTGCAGGCTACATATTGCGTGATCCAAAAGAAATTTCGAACAAGGTATGTATATCAGTTCTTAGACTATTGTAACTATTGACTTGTCAGCGAAGATTTTGCAAAAATAACAATGGCAATTGCGCCTAGAGCGGTACCTTGAATCTGAAGCTATTCTCAACAATTCTGTTTTAGGGTTTTCAGATCCGCATCCAGATTTCTTTACATGAACAATTTAATTAGCAACAATAAGGTCTCCGTGCGTAGGAGATCCGCCATAGCCACAGGGGCACACCACCACGTTTGAGGACGGGCATCTTAAAATCCCAAGAACTAGAGCCTACACGCATAATAGAGATAAGTACTCTGTATTCATTCAGTCCAGAAAAAATTTTTCTTTGCCTATAGTAGAACTTGGTAATAATTTATACCAATAGTTCTCCAATACAGAAATTTTTTATATTTCTCCCAAAAAAACTCAGATAATTACCTCCGATGCATGTACAGCGAGCTTAATTCCCGCTAACCCTTCATTTAATAACTTTTACATTGTTTACCTTTTTCAGAATTTGTCGAAATTCGCGTTTTTGCTCCCACCTCCTGGATTTAAATACTATTTCTGATTTGGGTTTAGACACAGTTCGCATATGTTTTTTGGAAAATGTCATACTTTCACATATTATTACGGAAGATATTAACTACCACGTCAAACCGTACGTACAGTGGTAATACAGTGCTATAAGTTTTGATGTGCTGATCACAGTGATAAAGATTGTATTGGTGAAAAGTCCCTTTTGCATTTTTGTGGCGCCAACCATGACTCTTCACCATTTTGTCCAAAAATTGGAAGATGTATTAACTACAAAGGTGACCATGCATCTAATTTAAAGATTTATCCTTTTTAAAAAAGGTGTAATATCCAAGAAACGCGCTGATGGTCGCCTTAAGCTTCATATCTATTCCTTCTCTCGAGGCTTCTTTGTCCATCCCAACACCACTTTCTTCCTTTCACTAGAAAACTTCCCCAGCTTGCCTGCCCCGAACATACTCGCGACTTCCGAGACTACTGTCTCCATACAGAATAAAAAATCGTTAAAAGTTGAAAACAATTACTGATCCTATCAATACCTCTATGTCAAAATCGTTCAATTCTCCTTCTAGAACAAATTGCAACCCTGTGGTCCATTTAAAAAAGGAATACATATAATTCTTAGACTGCAAACCCAATAGGGAAATGTCAGTTTCAGATCTTTGATTTACTGTATGAATTTTTCCTATTATTGCTCTATACCCTCACAACTCTTTAATGAAATTTGGACCTTTGGTCTAGTATATATATATACACACATCAACTCGTCCTCCCAACGATGTCATCTCGTTTAAATCTTGACACACCGTATTTCCAAAGATATCAACAAAAAAAAAGGAAAAAATCTATTCAATAAAAATATAGAATAACAACAAGAGAAGAGAAAACCATGCTTAGGATACCGTAAGCAAAGGAAGGCAAACTGAACAAGTTGCTAGCGAAACTTCAGAAAAACACTTACCTGGCTGCGGGTTTAGCGTTTGAGTAATTGTGTCAACAAACTTCACTTCGCGAAAATCTTCCTAGCAAAATAGATCATCACTTCGCGACATATTCCAAAAAAACCTCAGTGGTAGAGATTTCCAACGACTATCGCCCGGCAGATGGCCCAACGATAGCCTTGTTGAATTTTACTCTCAGTGGCCAATAGAGGAGCGGGTAACCGCAAACATTAAAAAACGGGTGCACATTTTTTCGCTCTTCTTCTATCCAAAGATCGCCCAGGAAACGCCGAATTGGAACCTACTTCGCCGTCAGGCACAACGCGTGGCCGGGCTGGAGTGCCTAATAGTCCCAGTGTACTTACAAAGCCTTTTCATAATTGCAAACCCGGATGCAACCGCGAAACAGGGGAACCGATCGCCACGACCTTAAGGCGATACTTGGAGTTTCTGAACATGAAGAAATACAAGTGCGATATCAATGTAGATCAAAAGTCCATGCCAATGGTAAAAGTCGCGGTCCCGGTGCAGCCAAATCAGACGGATTGCGGCATCTTCCTGCTGAAAAATATGGAGCTGTATTTATGTCAGAATCAGGCCGGCTGGGACCCCCTCACGTTGCCGGAGATTTGGGATAGAGAAGGCAAGGTGCACTCGTGTGGTGATCGCGGCAGTGCTTCGGGAGCTCGCTGGCAAAGGAGAAAGGGCCCAGACCAGTGCCACAAGATCAACCAAAAGAAGCGACACAACTGATGATGTCATCATCATGACACCAGAGGAGCATCCGATCACTGTACGGGCGACGACGGTCACCGAACAGCCTAGGGCAGCCACCACGCGAAAGGTGAGTACCGAGAACGAAGAGCCAATCACTCTAGGAACGATACGACACACAAACATCTGTGACGAGCTCGACCTTATCGAGCCCACCATTGGACTGATGGGCAGCCGAGCGCAGCCCACAAGCCTAGAATTCTGAGATACCGACGAATGGACCACGCTGGAGGAGGATGATTCGTACTACCTGTACCTACAGGATAAATATCAGTCGGTAGGTCGTAAAGGCCGGTACCATGATTTCTTGGCGGGGCAGTTATTCCGTACAGTCCGAAGTCGGAGGGATCAGTCCGTGTCTTCACACTCTCCCGAAGCGAGGGGGGATGTAAGGAAACGCTTTGCCTCCTTACTAAGAATAAATCCGTCCGTACAAATGCCTGCCCGTGAACCCTAAAAAAAAAAAATTGTTCAGTCTGTTTTGTCCGTCCGCACTAAAACCTAAGTATTCCTGGGTTGACCATGAGATCATGCTTCTTCTGCAGAAACCGTTGACAATTCGATTTTATAAAGAAAAAAAAAAAGATAAATTGTATACACCACTCATATGCTATGCCTCCGGAAATTGTGTCCAGCAATAAAATATATATAAAAGTAGAACACATATAAACAATATACATAAGTCTTTGCCTAAGGAAACATGTCGTGAACAAGTTGTAATCCGCTGAGCAACATGCTAATAGTTTACTTTTAATCATCAACAAGCTACCTTTAGCATTGAATTATTGACATTTTGCAACGACACCGACCTAACGATCNGGATCTAAAATCATACGATTTGGTACCTAGACCAGCAATAACAATAAGACAGACATAAGGATAACCATACAAGCAAACATTGCGATAGAGAAAAAAAAAAAAAGAGTTTATAAAATTATGCATGTTGATAGGTTAGATATCATATGAAGGCATGCTAAACTGTTCTGCGCCTTATAAAATCGTACGATTTGGTCAACACTAGCAATAAGATCATACGAGTCGGCACTTAAGGTACCACTAATAGAGGAATATACGTAAGAGTAGCATTAGAATACATATACAAGTAAGACTTGAGATCATAACGTAGAAGCAGGCAAAGCGGCCATGTACACATGTTCGATCATACCTACGACAGCATACATAATAAGAGATGTGTAAGAATATCGTTACAACACACATGCAAGTGAGTAATGAGGGTGGAAAGCAAATATGGTCAAAACTACTATGTAACGGGACGGTGATGATGATCGCGACTATAAAAGAGCGCGTCGCAAAACGCTCATCCTTTCAGTCGTGTTATAGCAGCCAGAGGTAAGTGATCACGGACTACGTAACTAGTTGACGTCACCGATAGGTAACTCCCTTTAAAAATCGCTTATCGAATTATAATAAATCCAAATAATAAGAACAAAAATCCGAAGGCCCAAGTTTTTCATATAAATATTCTTGGAAAGGGACTTCCTGGATAACCCTGAGTATACCCCGAAAGGAAGGCTCGTTACCAAATAAAATCCAAATATCGAACAAAAATATATTATAAATTCTTGTGAATCAAGCCTGGTGCCGCTGAGGTTACCCCAGCACCAGGAAATGGGCAAAAAGCCCTCACAATACTTAACATTAAAAAAAACTCTATAATTAATGTTTTTTTTAATTTTTTTTTGTTTTTTTTTCATTTTCAACACATTAATAAACATGGTTTTTATCTATGTATATTTTTTTTTTTTTTTTTAAATGATAGGATATTTGCGGAGTGAGCAGAGTGACGGATATTGTCGCTCCGCTTGAGAATTGATTTAGCCTGTGTCCGTCCGACTTCGTTAACGCATGCTCTTAGATTATATTTGTATTATAAGCACCATAAGGACAATAAGAATTACTTGAACCACCCAGTAGCGAATGGGCTAAGCCGCAATGAAAGGGTGTGCTCTTAATTTCTTTCTTTTTTTTGGTCATCTACCTAACTATATTAAACGTAATGTTACAAGTCCTCAGGTGGAGGCATATGAGGAAAAAAGATTACAGACATAAGAGGCAGTGATAATTTAGATGCTGTAAAATCTCTCCCTGAATTCGATGAAAATAGTGGAAAATATGTATCATGGCGTGCGGCATCAAGGGACGCCCACAAAGCGTACGAACACGCTGCGGAAAGAGCGAGATGCTATCAAGAAGTACTTATAATAAGAAATAAGATTGTAGAACATGCAAACATTGTGTTATCATTGTTTAATACAGTGCTAAATTTTAAAGCTTAAATAGCCTTGATCTTACGGATGTTAATCCGTCTTCTTCCAAATCCCGATTTAATAATAATAACCAACGCACCAATGGACAAGGACAGAATATGATGTTTAGACGAGGTAATTTTAATCAGGCACGATAGGAAAGGTTGATGCCGACTAGGCCAGAGCAGAAAAAAGGATGATATAGTCCAGGAAAACGGGGGCGAGTAACTTCAAAAATGACAGAAATTGAACCACATTGAGCAAGCGGTGCAGGAGAACCTAGAGAGCGAAATACCACACCAGTGCTGTGAAGACCTGGCAAACGAGACTGAAGAGGAAATTGAACAAATTCATTTTTGAGGAATTAGTTCCTGCTATCAAGGCTAATTGCAGGGAGATCAATGAGTTTGTAACTGTTATAGCTACCTCGAAAAATTATATTCGTCCATTTGAAGGGGTCAAGGCTTTGATGCCGGTCAGTCAATCATTCTTAGTTAAATCTATTCATAGTTACAAAAAATTTGACGAAAGGATAAGGATAGAATTGTTTGTGGAATTCACCGATTTTTTATTCTTTCGGGTTTAGATATATTTGGCGGCATTGTAGGTCTTGACATACTTAAGGTCCTTAATGAACTAATAGATCTGGGAAAATCAAAAATTATTCATCACGACGGCGGGGAGGCTATTTTGTATGAGGTATGTAGGGATGTCAACCATTTAGACCTAAACACCACTTACGTAGTCGGTAATGTTAGAAAAATTTCGAGCACGTGATGTGTAGGAATATAGAATACTTCGCAGACCCTGACAAGGCACTTCTCTATAATACGGATGTAACGGCCACTATTCGAACTGTGCATGAGGAGCCGATCTACTCGCGACTGCATCCTTATACGTAACAGACTTCGTCAATAAAAAGTTCAGCACTTACTAGCAAATGGTATTATCACACCATCAAGGTCACCGTACAATAACTCGATATGGGTAAACGATAAGAAGGGATTCGATGAATCTAGATACCAAAAGAAGAATCCTGTTATTGATTGCAGGAAGCTAAACGAAAAAACAATAAGCAACAAATATCCCATTCCTGACATAGCAGAGATTTTGTTCAAGCTAAGTGGGGGTAAATTCTTTACTACCACACACCTCAAATAAGGATTTCGCCAAATAAAATTAACTGACGTGACAAACGCAAAAACAGCGTTTTCCATAAAAAAACGCAAAATATGAGTTTTGCCGCTTACCCTTTGCTAAGCTAATGTTAGGGGCATTTTTCAGCGTGCCGTCGACGATGTGTTAAGAGAGCACTCCTTGGTGTACCATATCTGACAAGGTAAGAGTAGCTAATATTAAGACCGCATAGCTAAGCTTCTATGTAAGAAAGTAACGATACTTCCGGTTGCTCATAATGACAAGATGTTACACCTGGAAGAGACCACTATATCTATAGGCAATAAACATACATTGGCTGCAAAAAACTGCAGTGCAACTGGATCCGCATTTTGCATGGCATAATCTACCTCGTCGTGTGCTCTGCAACTCATATATGGAAACAGGGCAACCACAAGACTAGTCTATCAATAATTTTTGTAGTATGCAGCATTTTTGTCCCCGTCTTTATTAGGAACCGTATCAGCCAAGAAACTCCACACAACGGCTTTGTAATAATTTGTATAAAGATTATTCCATAAAAATAAAATCATTATTTATGTTTTAGAAAGAATAAAATAGTGTGAAATACTTAATAAAAATTTGTACAATCAAACTCTGTTTAGACCTAGCGAGGCCAAAAATGGAAATGCCTGCGCAATTTTATTGGGTATCCCAGCCAAGGAATTTCTGAAATCATGCAGAATTCAATGGAAGTGTCTTCGCCAAGTTCTTCGTGATATGAACTCAATTCGCACATTATGAAAAATATTATGCCTTTACCCGAAAGGTTTCGTTGATTCGTCAATTTCGCTTCTAATACAATTCTATCCAATGAGAGTCATTTGACTTGCAGCGTTATTCCGGCATGGTCATCTGTCAATATCTGTAGTCATATTAGATATTGCATTTGGTTATCGCTTGTGGTATTCGGAAGCAGAACTGGCAATAAAACTCACCAATATCAATTTTATGCTAAAACAGGGTTGTTAATTTGTGAAAACCATAAAATAAATGAATGAAGCAAATGGAAAGTAAGTTATTAATATATTATTTTAATGCAATAATTTTTTTTTAGCAATTTCTTATACTGCAATAAAATGAAGTTGACCGAAAAAAAGAGAGTGATTTATTTGACAACACTTTTTATATTGTTGAATTCACATATTTAGGTAGCAACATTTTACGTTGTTCAGTTGCTTTACATATTGTTACAATATACATGAATTAGTTAAAAAAATAACGTAAACACTTCCCAATTTATTACAAACACAAATAAAATTTTCCATCTTAATCGCCTTATTACTCATATAGTTTCACAACGAAATCCAACACCAGCGAAGCCATGTGCCCCCTCGCAGTTTCCTTTCCCTATTCGTAATATCCAAGATTTAACCATCATAACATCCCTCAACATTCTCTTCCCACGTTGACACAAAAAATCTTTATAATGTCGATACAAATCAAAAATTAATAAAAACGGTTGGAGTTCGAGAAATACATATATATTCCGGGATTTTCTCAACATTCGTTTGCCGCATTTATACACAATGCCATATAACAAGACCGAAAATGATAATTGAATGCCAAGGAATAAAATAAAGAATTAAAACCAGCGACAATGAATAGGACACAAGTAACAAGAGGAAGAGCACCTGCTTTGAGCCGCAACGTATACATTGTGGACGACAAAAATGTATTTCATCATCAGAACGCTCACTATTCTTTGCTTTTGGCGCAGGCACACGCATAACGCGCCCTGCTCAGAAGTTTCATCTGTGTAATATATAGCCCTAAAAGCCCTGATCTGTTTACAATACACGTCGGAGAGTTGAATAATTTTTTTAACGTTTTCTTATTTGGAAGGAATAGGCTTCCAAATTCAACCATATCTTAATCCTAACTACTTAGCAGGGCTCTATTAGGGCGTTTACAGAGCTCTGTTACGGGATGTGATAGGTGTCTTTGCAAGACAAATTTGAATTTGTTTTCACCCTCTTTTGGGGGAAAATATTTTAAAACCTTTAAATGCTGCCATTAATGTAAACAATGAAACGCTTGCAATAAATAATAATATTGTAAAGTTTCCTTCTTCTTGTCCATATCTTTATAATGAATATATATAGCCTTATATACATAATATAATCCTTTTACTTGGGACATATGTTAGCATCAAATGGCGTTGAAATGCTACTAGAGTTGATGATACCTTACGATTCTAATTACCAAAGATAGTTGAAGTCACTCATTTTTAAGTATAACCGGCTACTACAGGAAGTTCATGTAGAAGTATTCTAACGTATCTTATCTGATGATAAAAGATATAAAATATGGGCTTCGTCTTGAAATTCCAATTCAAAAATTCCTTCAAGAAATTAAATAATAACATAGTTATCGACGATAATATATGCAAAAGATGAGCTTTGCCTCAAATGTTAACGACTCCAAGTTTATATGCGCCTTCAAGAAATTAAAGAAAATAATAACGTAGTCACCGACACTCAAGTACACCAAATTGAACAGGCTTTTTCAATTAGGTGTAGATGCTAGTGGCCACGAAATTGGAGCGGTTTTGAAGTAAGATAAACATTCAATATGTTATGCTATTCGAACACTTCGATAAGATAAAGAAAAATTCGGAGATGTAGTGAAAGCATGAAAAAAGAATATCTTTAAATTCTAAAACGTGATCGCTGAGTAGCAAGAACTTAAATAAAGCGCGTTCGTAGTGAAACTTAAATAAAATACATTTCGGTCGGAAATTTCGGGACAAAGCAAGCGGCAAGCAAGTGGCACTTTGCCGTAAGTTTTAAAATTTTTGTATCCTTTTTTTATTCTTATACTTAGCATTAATCCTCTCAAGTCTTACAAAGGGGGTGGGGATTTTAAAAATTCCGTTCTGGATGTTAAAAGCTCCAGCGTAAGTCCTTTGCCGCACTACTCCCGGAAGATATATGTACATTAAACGTTATATACTTGAAATATTGGCCAAAAGCACCTCTCTGCCCATGTAACTGTGTATTTGCTTCTGTCGTCTGGAAATTTTATTTATAATCTGCATTTAACTGAGTTTAATATATATATAGCTGACCAGTCGAGCTTGTTCTAGCCCAAGACTTCCAACGGCACTACTTTAAAACGATACATTGTATTTATAATGCTATCAAATGTCGGCGTCTAAGTTTAGTGAGAACGATTTGTTCATTTGTTGCTTACTGGCTATAAGAAATATTTATACTGGGATTAAAATCTCTTATTTTATGAAGTCCAGACAAAATTTTTTGTCTATCGTGGACGTAGTTTTACTGCAATCACACCTAGCTTTTTGTTAGATATACCTGCCGCGTTTAATATGGACTGGTCTTTCTTCTTATCCACGAGTTCATATATGGGAAATTGCCACAATGGTTCTTGCACTGTGTAACATATCTTGCAGAATTTCACTTTTGCAAGTGCTTTCAAATGATCACTTATTTTAGACGAACAAATGTTTTCATATAAAGGAAACTCTTCACAACTCTACAATTATATTGTAATATAATATGTGGCTCTCAACAAAGTGTGCTAAAAGTTAAAGACGTCATGTCAACGCAATCAGTTGATTGTTACTTTTTAAAAAGAAATATGACAATTTTATTTTCTGTGAAAGTTTTAGTTATAGGAGTGTGAAGGGAATAAAAAAAAATTATTTTAAAAATAATTTAATGAAGCAGTAATAAGTTTGTCCGCTTTATTCGGCAATTATGCATTTGTATACAGCGCGGTCTTTCCGAGGGGAAATGTAAAAAATGTGAATCCAGAAAATAGCCAACTTAATCATGCTTGAACAAGACTTTCGGCAAAATGAAACAAGAAGCTTATTTATTGGAGTAGTATTATACCTATTTGCTGCACTACGCAAGAAAAATTAAAATCAAATCCTTAGTAGGCTTAATACCGATATACGAGCAATTAATATGTTTACAAATACAAATGCGCACACATCATACTTTGTATGGACCAAAGTTACACAGCTCGTTTTGGTCCTACATGTAGTTTAAGATCCTCATTCTATCTGTATATATTTGTATATTTTTTTATTCTCTCTGTATATAGTAGCATATTTTTTATATCACTCTAGTACAGATATGTAGTAATGCAGACCATTATCCAGTCTACATATTATATCAATATAGTACTTAAGTGTAGCTGTTTAGTTATTTACATTATTCGATATTTTAGTTAATATGATTTTAGTTAATATGCGATTTTAGTTAATTAGCGTTAGCGATACGTTAACTAAAGGTAGTAGGCTTAAAATCGCCTGCACTACACTGCCCAATACTGTACCGCCGTACGAAGGGATGTATGAAGCATGTGGCTAAATTACCGATTGGCAACGCCAATCAGGCCATAACAGAGGAAGACGATTTCCTCTCCCTTTTTTTCTTGACTGAACCGCCGCTAATAAAATCCATGTCCATCCGATAGAATCATACGCGACAGGTGCGGAATTGGTGTTATTCAGGGCAAAGACCGTCCGTACTGTCGGACGACCATCGACGATAGGACATTTTAAGCTACAATAGCATCCAAAATAGATAACCGAAATAAGGAATTGTAGGAGTTTTATTTAACTCAGAGAATAAAAGACGGGAATACATCGGAGCAAAGAACGCCAGAGTGACGCTCTGGGGTTACCCCAGCGTTATTAATTCCGATAGGAATTCTTCTAAGCAAGAGGAAAAAATTCGCATTCTCACCACTTACGTAACAATACTGAAAATTCAACAATAAACATATCAGAAGCAGGCGCGCAAATTAATTTTAATACATTGGACGCAGTTGTGAATATATTCAAGATACAAATAAAACTGACAGACAATAAAAAAATGGATTTAGAAATAACACAGAGCAATATAAAAATGTACATAAATTAATCAGATTTAGAGGCGACTCAACATACAAAGGTCTTGCAACAGAAACTAACGGAGCTTTGCAATAATCACACAAAAATTAAATTTGTACGTTGTTCATATCACACGAAATATATGGAATCCAAAGATAAAACTTATATGTACATCATCTGTCACAAAAATAAAACGGAGTATGCCGGAGCATGGAAATTGTAATGGTCTCAAAAAGGCTCCAAATTTGAAAATTTGCGGATCATATAAAAAAAAAATTTCATCTAACCAAAACGTATTAATATATAAAAGAAATTGTACATACGGGAATTTGTATCAACTCAAAGTATAATATTCGAAATTTCATTTTTATAAAGAATCAAGAATTGATAGATATATAAAAAACATTCGTTAGACATAAGGACGAATCAGTCTAATAATCGATTATAAAACAGAAACATAAATATGAAGCAATTACTGAACCAAATACCAAGTTTATATACATTCTTTTTTTTATTGAAGAATATTGTTTAATATAACAAGGGGGAAGTTACGATGTGATAACCTTTTTATTAAGCATAATACCTTTTAGAATTTTGTGCTAGTTTTAGTTCTGGTTACCCCATTATCAACAACGGTCGAAGTTTAAATGAAGAAGAATATGAATAACTTAAAAAAGAAAATATAAAAACCAAAATCGTCCTTGAGTAATTTGCAAAATGCAAAACATTATATTCGCTTATAACTTTACGGAGGTTCAAGCTCGTCTTCAATGGGTCCGTACATACATCAAGCAATAATTGGACAATAGCTTCTTCAATTACATTTTTTGTAATATATGAAACGGTTTTTAAATTAAAAATAAAATTACAAATGAATATCTCTTCTTTACAAGATGGTCTTTAAAATTTTCCGAATTTACCATATTTATGTAACAAAATTAAACAAAGGATGTAAAACAGATTATCTGTTACCTGAAGTTACAAGGAGATGTTACGAAGCAGCATTATAGTTGATTTCTCCATAATACTATAGTTGGTTTCAGTTATACACGAAGGCCACTGCTGCAGATTCATAGCCCTTAACGTACTAATCATAAAGATCTAATTCAATTAACTGCTCATCTACGATTTCTGAGAGTTATTAGTAAGGAAACAAATATTTTATAGCATTAACGACGCTTTAACCATTCTTTGGACACCAACACTAGAAACAACACAGTGTTAGTGGAAAAAAAGGGACAAAAACGAGAACTTAAGCAGGGAGGAAAAAAAAGAAGGAAAAAGTTTGAAAAAGAAAAGAGATTTTTGAAATTTTTTCTTTTTTCGTCTGGATTTTTGGTAAGAATTCCCCGCGATAACAGCTAAAACAACATCGGCCTGTCTCCCTGCGGAGACAGGGTGTGATCTAACTACTACAGATAAAGATGATTTTGAAGATTTTTTTATGAATGCCACTGAGCATATTAGGAGATCGAAGATGTTGGGGATGAAGTTGATTTATCTCCCAAAGGGGAAGCTAAAGCTAAAAATTTAACAGTGCCTAGAAAACAGGTAGTTACTAAGCCTTCAGATTCAGGTGCCACAGACATTCCAAATAACGATATCAATTTGTACGTTTGTATATCGCAACGCAATTTGTTAGTTTTTGTTGAAACGTGTGAAAACAGCGAAGGCAAGCGTATGAACATCAACTCGGATCTTTTCTTTTACAATTATTTAAAAAGTTTCAATATTAATGGCTTACAAGAACACAAACCATTTAGCATGGGCAGAGCTAAAAAGGAATTAAACTAATGGAATTAAGGAATTAATGGTAACAACTTTGTTAAAAACAATGATTTTGATAAAAAAATTTAAAAGCGTATATTCCAAGATCTTTCACGGAGAGGTTCAGAGTTATTCGCAACGTCCCCATTGTATATGGTGTAGATGAGATTATAGAAAAAGCTGCGTCCGACGTTCCTAGCAAATCAGCTTTTAGGTTTCGTAGAAGAAATCCTAACAACAAAGATGAGTTCATTTCAACCACAGCATCAAAATAGGTTTTAAGGGGAAAGCCCTACCCAAAGTAATGAAATTTAATTTTTGTAATTTGCCCGTGGAGAACTTTGTGCCCACCTTAAAGCAATGCTTTAATCTTTTCTTTTATGATTATTTTAAAGTTTGAATATTAATGGGTTATAAGAACTAAAAGTGGCTAGCAGCGGCAGAGCTAAATTGCTCTTCAGCTCTGCTCGTAACGCTAACAGCTTCGTCAAGGATAATGATTTCAAAAAAAAGCACTTAAAAGCATATTTTTCGAGAGCCTTCACCGAAAGGTTTGGAGTAATTCGAAATATCCCCATCGAAAGCAGTGAAAACGAGATCATCGAAAAAGCGGACTCCGACGTTCCTAGCAAATCAGCTTTTAGGTTTCGTAGAAGAAATCCTAACAACAAAGATGAGTTCATTCCAATCACTAGCATCAAAATAGGTTTTAAGGGGAAAGCCCTCCCCAAAGTAATCAAATTAATTTTTGTAATTTGGCCGTGGAGTACTTTGTACCTACCTCTGTCTGCTAGAACCAACTTTTCTGATATTGAATCCTTCTCACCTAAACCTTGGTGGAACTCTTCCCTGTTAACACTTTTTCGCAAATACCAAGCTGCAAGGAAAAAAATGACTAAACATGCCAATCCAGCCAACTTCATTGAATATATGAAAACACTGAAGGGATGAAGGTCTGCGGTTACAAAGGTGAAAAGGTCACATTGAGCTATCACGATTAAAGAGCGATATAGCAATGGCAACGTATACAAACATTTAAAAATCGAATGTTAAAACGTTGTACTGGACTGACCTCTTCAACACCTCAACATATTCTCAATGTCATTTCTGGTGAATGGTCCGTTTTCGAAAGCGCTCTTCTGCTACTGCTAAGGAGTTAATTAAAGTCAAGATAATGAATCCTTCCTTTTTTCGGAAAGTTATATCGCTCAGTGATACTGTCTCTTGCAACTACACATTTTGTTATCAAAAACTGCGTCTTATTTTTGACAAGATAAATTCAATTCCTCTCTGGAATTTTTTTACCAACAAATATAGTCTTCACGAACATTCTTCGATTGATCTGTACCTCAAAGCCAAATGTCAATTTCTCATGTATAAGGATCTTATGTCAAGAAAATCTTGTTCTTTACCATAACAACGGCTATGATATATATGCCACTGACGGTTTCAGTGGACATAATGTATATAGCTTCTCGGCAGTGAAGCATCTATCTAAAATAGTACATAGAGTCAAACTGTTTGATATACACAGTATGTTACATGAATCTCAAGTGGATGACTGTCACCCTGTTTGGATACCTGGCCACTACGGCGTTTTTTTGAAATGAAAAAGTCGACTTTCATACAAAAAAAACTCAAGTTGGTTGGGCAATTATGTCCATCATATATATTGCCAATGAAGCAATGCGGGCAATTGGCAACCGCATCTTTCAAGAACTAAATGATGAATTTAAAGAGATTGCGCTTGTTAAATCCAATCGTCTTTTCTGTAAAATAAGCACCACATTCAATTCAATAACGAGCGGCTCACTGACAATTCGTCTGCTACTTATGGGATGCAAAACATTATATTCGCTTATAACTTTATGAAGGTTCAACCCCGTCTTCACTGGGTGCGTGCATACATCAAGCAATAATTAGACAAAAACTTCTTCAATTACATTTTTTGTAATATAAATATCGGTTTTTAAATTACAAATACAATTACAAATGAATATCTCTTCTTTACAATATGGTCTTTAAAATTTTCTGAATTTACCATATTTTTATAAGAAAATTAAACAAAGGATATAAAACAGATTACCTGTTACCAGAAGTTACAAGGGGATGTTACGAAGCAGTATTATAGTTGATTTCTGCATAATACTATAGTTGGCTTCAGTTATACACGAAGGCCACTGCTGCAGATTCATAGCCCTTAACGACCTAATCATAAAGATCTAATTCAAATAACTGTTCATCTACAATTTCCGTGAGTTATTAGCAAGGAGCCTGACATTTTGTAGCATTAACGACGCTGTAAATGAAGCAGGACTTGCTGCCATTCATTCTCCATCGCAGCATTATCTCACACCTGAAAATACGAAAAGTATAAGGTAAGTTGCTACAACTCTTCAACAAGTGTTGAGCGTTTACCGTCATTTTTTACACTGTACTCTGCTAGCTGCGCGCGATTATAAGGGACTATTTAAATCAATTTTCATTATTTTAACATAATTTCGACATATATTTTCTTTCAGTCTGCTTTCTCAAAAAAGAATTTATTTATTTTACGATATTAATAATTTGTTCGATCACGTTACGAAGCCGCATCGCAAAAATCATATCATTGAACCACATTATAAATTGAAGTTGTCGTTGGTGTTGCCTGCCAATGACAGCTCCAAGCTCTCAATTTAAACAAGGTTTTATATATAGCCACAAATGCATGAGCTCAGTTGTCTGCTCCCTTAGGAAAGTGACCTACTCTTTCACCTTCTCAAAAAGAGTCATGTCGATTAGCCCACACTTTTGAAAGTAGTTATAACGACACCAACAACACAACGCTAACCGGCATTTATATTTCATTGCGTTACCTTCAACCGCTTTATTTAGAAATATAAATGTTTAGGAAATATCTCCATCGTTTATCACGTAAAGTATAAAATTTCTAAAGTGTCTGACTTTCATAAAGAGCAAAAAAAATTTACAAACCTCGCAAGGAATTTTTTAAGCGTGTTAAACGAAACGGTATTGAAACAACTAGAATTATAACTCTTTGGATAGAACTCATAAGACCGTAATCAACTTTTACAGGGTGTACAGGTCTGCAATGAGAAACTACTTTACCGTATTATTTTGAAAAACAAGGAAAAGTAAATCTATCTATGCACAAATAAAAAATTTGATTAATTATTAATGGCATGAAGAGAAATGGTTTTAAAAGAAGGAGTGTGGAGGACGATTTAATAAATGTAGTAAAATAATGCAAAAAATTGGTGAAATTTGGTTTCACAAATATGTTTAAAATTGGACATAGACCTTATTGCTTGTTTTTTATTCCTTATAAAATAATATAGGGGATAAAATAGGAATTTTAATTGGCATAACATAAAAGAGACTTAAATTGGTACAAAATAAACATAAATTAGACAGATGATTTTAAAATTTGAAACAAATTATCTTTATTTCTTTTTGTTTTATTTGCGTGCAAAACCATATGTGCAAAACCATATAATTTGCAAATTCCCACAGCGTTTCGTAAAAAGTCGGAGAAGTAAAAATCTCATCCCGAAAAAAAGAATAACGCATCATTATGTTAAGACGTAATCAAATCTCGTTTATTTTATCAGGAGTGATGGAAACATTTAAATTATACATTTTTTCAAGATAAATTTTATATATGTTTAGAAATATTATTCACTTATAAAAACATATAATATATAGTAGGCATACCTATATGTATAGATAATTACCGATGTGTAAAATTTATAAAATTTATAAACTGAGTGTCTCCTCCAGGCCTGGGAAGCGAAGCTTCCTTGTCTTTTAATGCCCAATGGATATTTGGGCATGATGTTTTGCGCAGTTCGATTTTGTAAAAAATTTGAAGCTGCGAAGATCGTTGCCAGTTATCGTGCAATATGTGTGATGAGAAAAGAAAAAGTTTAACGAGCAAAACAGAAAGAGAGCAACTTAATAATTGTTTCAAGTCTGCGTATATGTTCCAAATTGGATGTTTTTCTAATATAAAGGATTATTTTTCGTAAGAGTGATTATATAAGATGATATTTTCATATAACAACTCTTTCAACAAAAGTACGTATGTGGGGAATAGTCCGTATGTGTATAAATAGTCCGACTCTATCCATTTTAGAAAGAGAATGCATCGTAGAATCACGTAAAAAAGTAAATGAGAACAACACAGAATTAAGAGAAGATTGACATCGATGTCTTGATTTGTTAGTCTTTGCTTGATGCCACATAATAATATAAATGAGGACTTGTGGATTATCTCGTATTAATCAAACGGATTGTAATTATAAGAACGTAATCAATTATGTTTGAATTCAGTTGAACTCTACAAGAAAACAGGAAAGAATGCTCACAAACATATAAATCGCAAAGCGTTACTTATTTGTATATAAGTTGTATGGGTGGAATCAACTTAAAAACTACCGTAGTTGCCTGCTGCTTTAAACTCGTCTTTATGCTGACGTAAAGCTTCTAGTTTCTAGATTCAATACGTAATACATTGTATCTCGGCTATGTATTTCAATTGGTTGTAAATATTTTTATTTATTATAAATCTTTGGTAGTGTAGACATAGTATATGATGGTATGAATTAGTAAATTGATTTTCTGCACTTTTATGATGGGGTCAGTTTGAAATTTCATTGTTTGTGATTAATCGTTGGTTGGGCACTTTAAACTTTGAACCGTTAACCCGTGAGTTTTAAAAAAACAATTTCGATGTGCTGCGGTTACATTACAATTTAGTCTTGCCGTCGTTTAATATTTTTCAAAAATACTTGTTTTTTAATATTGAAATATGCGCTTTATACCCTTCTCAAATATTACTATTCTATTAACTTTCCCTGGTTGCTAAGTGGCCCTGAAGGCGAAAACTCCGCTACACTTAGGAGTGGCAGTAGAGGTGTACTATTGCATACGCACAGATTTGCTCGGGTGATCCATATATTTTATTTTTCATTCAATTATCTAAATTCAATATAATTCCAAGAACTTGACTTCAACTGTAAATATAACTTTTCGACTTGAGTCTCTTCCATCAGCACACATAAATGAAACAAAAAGAAAAACCGCGCAAGAAGAAATAAAGAAAATTTATTTAAATGAATGCAGCGCTGCACTTAGCTGAATGCAGCGCTGCACTTGCATGAATGCAGCGCTGCACTTAAATAAATGAATGCAGCGCGGCACTTAAATAAATGAATGCAGCGCTGCACTTAGTTGAATGCAGCGCTGCACTTGGATGAACGCAGCGCTTCATTTAAGTGCAGCATTCATCTAGGTGTAAGGAAATTTTCAAAGTCCCATAAAAAAACTTCTCCGAGCAAAATGGAATATAACCTGGACATCCTTGGAAAGGCTATTAATAAGGGATTCATGCTATGCTACTTTCATTTTTTCACAAGACATGGTTTGCCCACAGAGACCTTTCAAAATTTGCTTATATGTTGGCCTGTTAAGTATGGCAATTTTCAAAGTCACATAAAAAAATTTTCCGAGCAAAATTGAATATAACCTGGACATGGTTGGAAAGGCTATTAATAGGGGATTCATGCTGTGCTAGTTTCATTTTTTCACAGGACATTGTTTGTCCACAGTGGCCTTTCAAAATTTGCTTATATGTTACCTCGTATTATGTTAGTTACGAAAATTTTCAAAGTCCCATAGAAAAATTCTCCGAGCAAAATTGAATATAACCTGGACATCGTTGGAAAGGCTATTAATAGGGGATTCATGCTGTGCTAGTTTCATTTTTTCACAGGATATGGTTTGCCCATAGTAGCTAAGCAAATTTTCGCTTTATCAACCTCATTTATGACATAGTGTAAAANATGACATAGTGTAAAAATACTGACTTTTCAAATATTAATTAATTTACATGAATGCATGTTTTGTTTATTATATTTTGTAAAAAAATTCTCCAAAAGTTTTATTTTAACTGAATTTTGACTTAAATCGCTCCGAGACTTCGTTTTATAGAACTCTGTTAAGGGGTTAACAGAGCTCTGTAAAGAAATTTTGGTTTGTGCCTTTGCTACTTGTATTTAAATATAACTTCACACCCTTCAAATATAAATAAAACGCATCCGTACGTAACATATACTAAACGTTGAGAGTAATATATTGCGGTGATATTCTTTAGTTGAAGGGATGAGACGTAAGTGTATCCCTAATCTGCTCGGCTTCAGAACGCCAAGTCTTTCCGTCTCATAGATTGCCAATGAAGCTCGGCATGAGACGGTTCCTAGATCTTGCTCGTGGGCGTGTTGAACGCCTGTTATTTTTCTTAGCGAATTAAACGCTTGGTTATTTTGAGTTGCTTGATGGCAATTAAATATCTTTATTGAGAAGTGCAATATTTATACTTAATTTTAGCAGGTGACTTAACGCTACCGTAAACACTAATTAATTAGGGCGCCTGGCATCGCATTATGAAATGCAATACCCAGCCAGTTGAAGTGGGACAAAACTTTTGTTTTTCTCTTTTTTTTTTTTTTTTCTTTTGCTATAGAATTATGCAAATTCAGCATAATTCTGTCGCACTTCAAAGTGGATGCATACGACGGTGTGCGATCATACTACAATATATAATAAACTCTACGATTTTTCATGTAACTGCACTAATGACTTTTCTAACCGAAATAGTTTATAAGAAAGATTATAGACTCCTCAACTCTACGTTTTTAAAAACAAATACCAACTCGATTATGTGTCTATACAGTCTATCATCTCAGTGAATCCTTATCCAACGGCTTGACGGCTGAATCAACTCGAAGGAGGAAATGTTCTTCACCTTTCCTCTTATTTTCCTGATCGAGATAAATTCAGGTGTTATAATTTCAAATGTGCTAACTCTCACTTGTCTAAGTCACCCCTTACTGTCAGATGGAATTAATAAAAGGAAATTTAATAAAATACGTAAACCAATTTAATGAAGTACGTAAGAACAGCTTAAGCTAGGTGCGGACAAAACAAACTTGTGACTTTAAAAATGACAATTGGTGGAATTCCGAATTAAAGGTTCCATAGAGTTTAGTTATTTACATTAGATGGAGAGTGTGAATCATTGAATAATGAAAATAATTCAGACGATGCGTGCATTATTATTATTACGAAGGTGTACATGATGAAATTATATTGGATAATTGAATATATTGAAAACAACCACTTACCTGCCAATTTCTGGCAAATTCGCCAAGAAATAATATCGAAAGAAAAAAATGACAAAAAGAATTTAGAATTATTATAAAAATATATTTCAATTTATATATAGAAGATAAACATTAGTGCGTAACATAGTGTAATACTGCAAAACTTGCAGTATTTAAACGAAAAAGTACAACATTAAATAGGACTTATCAAGGGGCTATTGAATTGCAATATGCAAAACAGTGTTTGGTAAAGTAATTCCTAGAACTAAAGATAGCAAACCATATATGTGTTTTTTACAAATGTATAGCAATCTAGTGTTTGATTTAATCATTTCGTACATATTCGTTAATGGATTTTGTTTATTAAGCGATAATTATTCATAATATAAAATGAAGGATGTTTTGTTATCGCTTGGCAACATGTTGTGTATATATATAATACAATTCATTTATATAATAATTAATTATTAATTTATAATATTTTTCGATTTCTGGCTTTCAATTTTTAACATTTTTGTTTTGTGAACTTTAACTGTAGATTTTTTTGCACAGTTTTAATTATTGAGACTTTATTTGTGTATTTGTGAAAGGTCACTTTTGCCAATATTTCCTTACATGTCTTAATAGTATTTGGTGCACTGATAAAACTAAAAACTCATTAGTTCTTATATAAATTCATAGTTCATATGATCCTTTTAGCGTTATTCGATAGAACAGTAAGATAAAACATTAATGCTTTCCAACTGTCAGTGAGCCACTTTACGCTGGAGAAATCCAAAATTTATCTTGGGTAGGTTGAAGTAATTGCATTGCTTGCCCGTGCTTTATTTAAAAAGTTTTTAACTTTTGAAGCAAATTCCAAATATACTCTATTTTCGTTTCTAAGACATTGTTAAATGTTGCACATGGTTACTTCTACAGTTTTCAAGATTTCCTTTTTGGTTTCAGCTATGAAATTTCAAAAATTCCCAAACTGACTTATTTGTGTGTATTCGCTTGCGGCAAGTCTCCAATTTTTTTTTTCCGCAAATTAAATCCGAAAGTATTTAAGACCATAAGATTTTAATACAATAGTGGTTTATATATTAGTTAACAAAAGTTTGATTCCTTATTTTTTGATAATATTTCATCTGCCGCACACCGCATTCTAACGTTTTATTTTATCGATGCGCTGAATTGCATCTTTGTAAACTAACTCTAGCTCATATAAGGATTCTCGTTAGTAAGCATGTATTTATTTTTATTGAATAGATTGCAACTCGAACTAAAGCGTGACCTAAGCGAACCATCAGCGTTCACTTACCCGATAGAATGTATTTTTATTTATAGACATTAAGTCAATATTTCCGTCCTTAAAAGTGTCATTCCGTTTGAAATAGTTTATTTGCTGTCAAAGTCGTACCGTTTGATTTTTCTGTTGTGACATTCATAACAAATGCAAACATGCAGCCTGTGGGGTTGTTAAGTCCAACAACGATGAATGTCAGGCTCTAAGAATAGTTGGTATGCCTGTACGATTGGTAGGCCTCCGACTATAGAAAAAATTGAATATGAAGAAAAATAGAGTGCTAAGAGGGAACGCAAACACGAGTAGAATCGGATATGTTGTAAAATTGTGTGAAAAGAATATAAAAATGGATGTAAATTCGACGGCAACAGAAAGAGAAAACGAAGTAGGTGACGGTCTGTTAAATATACACTAAAGTGACGAAAGAAATTTGTTTGTTAAAATGGTTTTTAAGATAAAATTTCTATGAAATTTTTACAATTAATGCTAATTGGTTAATACAAAAAAAGAAAAATATTAAATAAATAAAAGCAGCAGATGGCTCATAAATGCAAACGAACATGTACGTAGAAACAGGAATCTTTGAATATTGATTAGACTGTGATGTAAAAATCAAAAAAATCGGAAAGTGCAGAGTCAAAATTTATTGCACATGAAGCAGCTAATTTATTAACAACTTATGCCATAAGAGGAAGAAGAAAGTTCGTTCCGTTAACGTGAAGCAGTTTCTTCATCTTATAAAAGCTTTGACATGTATTGTTCTTTTTTCTCATAATATTTGTAAATTTAAAGAGATAAATTTAAAAAATAAAATTATAAATTCCTTCATTGGAATGCTCTGAGCATTGTCACCGGGCACACGCTGTATGTCCATATTGCGATGGAATTATTGGAATACATTTAGTTCAAGAATATGTAAAGGCGGTACACCAGATGTCTACGAAGGCCATATACAATACGTTACAGATGGTAGAAATAATTCGCTCACAGCAAAGCGAAGAGAGAGAATGTGAGCGAAAACGATGTGGTGAGCTCCTCTAGCTAATCGTAAAAATAAGCAATAATATCTTGCTACCTATTCATTAGTTCCTAAAAAAGAGAATATGTTAACTTAAGTCTAACCTTAAAACGGTGGATAAATTAGAGGGGTCGTCGGATGCAACTTCCGAGTATTCCATATAAACACAAATTTTTTCAACCAAATACACAGATCGAAAGGTAAATACTTCAATAGTGGTCAACCTTATTGTGCAAATAAGTGCAAAAGAAGAAGCAGATACAATAACAATATTTTAGTATGTTAACAATAGCAGAAGTGATAATTACGGAAAACAAAAGGTACATTGAGACTGAAGCAACCGCGCATATGTGCAACAATTGAAGAATTGATGTTCATATCTTTGCATTCACATGGAGAATATAATCCACTGGCTGATGATAACTTAATCAAAACCAAAAGAAAAGGTGATGCATTACTCAAAATTTCTAAATTTTGGCATATTGCTGGAGGCTTAATCGTCTTTTAACACTCATTGTGTACAGATGTACTGTAATGATTCGCGCTTTGTTGACAATCAATAGTATGTTGTTGAAGATTCGCTGATATGTGCAAAAAAAGCTCAATGTGAAAAAAGAGTTCTTTGTTTGAACCTTAGTAAAGTTGGGGTTACATTTGATATATAATATTTATTTTACCGTTATACCGTTTAGTCTTTTAAGCTTGCGAGTTGTAAATCCACTACGTTCTTTTTTTAAAATTTCTATTAAAATAGGCATATTACTCGTCCGCCACGTGGGATAGAACAGAACGGCGAGTAGTAAATTCCGTTTTGCAAGAAATAATGTAGTGAAATAATATGGCTGTAATCGCTTGTATATCCTGACGACATGATTTAAAAAAAAAAAAGATTGGAAAGTAAGTTAAATTGCGAGAACGCAAAATGTCAAAAACGCTGTGGCCCCAAAGACCACCTATACTCAATTTGCGAAGTGTGGAATGGGGAATAAAAGTGGTAACATTCGGATAGACAAATAGAATATGATCAGGAGATTGTAAGACTACACGTGGACATAAAGGGCTATTCATTATGTTAATTTTGAATAAACGACCATTACATCTCGTGTGATTAAACATCAGCCTGTTAATAAGGCAAATAATGTCACGTATGAGTACGCAATTGATAAACCAAGGAGCATTGTTGATTTGTGAAAATAAAGAGTATACGAGATTATAAAAAGAATTTATATTTTTTTTAGGAAAATTATTAATGGTTATTTTATTTGTTACTTGACTGTATATGTCATTACCTTTTTTGTAAAATTCATTTTGGGAATAAGTTGATTGTTTTGTATAAAATTTACTTTTATCGTTGGTGTCGTAGTTGTCACCAAAAGAAGAGGAAATTCCCTCATCGCAGCCCATTGAAAGGTTGTTTTTCAACGTGCTAATATGGCATTTTGTTAAATTATTTTCAAGTTGACTTACAAAGTACAAACAAAAAGCTTGTAACCCATTGAAAAAACCGATCTATATCGGAACAATACATTGCGGTTATCATTTGCCGCTTTATGAACTTGTGTTCAGACTCACTAAAATTATTTTCTGTGTCCTTATACAGGATCCTAATAATGTGATTAGTACATAATTGTAATATGACAAAGGAAGGTTTGCCTAGTTTCTGGTCTAAGTTTTTGAAACAAGTGTTCACATTTATTGGCAATTCCATACTACAAAAAACCCATAAGATGGCAGTTATTAAGGCCATACTCCAATCGGATATAATACGTTGACAAATTGGCCAACGTAAATTATTATCCTTACAAAATGATTAAAAATCTCTCAATGTCCGTTGAAAAATGCCTGCTTAAAAAAGATTCGCACAAAGAGAAGAGAATGAAACAGGAATTCTCTTCTCTTTGTATATGTGCTACTAAAGAATACATAAATACTCTTTTGGAATTCCACGCAATTTTTTTTATTACGTTCCCTGTTGCATATAGAGAGTGTGAGGATTCAATTGTTGAATCAACGTAAACTGGCTAAGGGAAAATAAATAAGTTTCCAAAAGGTAACTTATTTTTTGGATATATTCGGACCAATTTTTTATCTTGCAGCATTAAACAGAGGTCTATGAAAGGATCGGGATGCCAAGCCATCTCATTTTTGGCTTCCGATCTTATTTTGCAAACTACTTGGCCAGATGGGACGACATATTGTCCGACTTGTTTTAAGTCCTTGGTCTGTTTGCACAAGTATATATCCCCCCACTTAGCTGCCTTTTGATCTTTTAATGTCATTTTCACGATGTCTCGCTGTTTACCACGGACTTGCGGAATTTTGTATTCCAATGCCGGATGTGTAATATTTTCGGCATTGGAAAACACATCAAATTGATGCAACAGGGGTTTATAAACGATTTTATATTTTTTACAAGGATTCACGTGATATTAGTTTCGTTTAGCCTCCGCACTTGGATTGATCACAGTGGTTAAGTAAACTTTCACTTTTTCAGCCTTGTATTTGACATCGTAAAAAGACGTTTTCATATTAACCTTTAATTAATTAACATAATGTCGCATTTTTTTTATAATATTTAAAAAAAAAATCCTGAAAAAGTGTTATTTTAACTAAATTTTGCTTTAAATCTCTCCGAGACTCCATTTAACAAAGCTCTGTTAACCGCTTAACAGAGCTCTGTTAACATTTTTTGGTTTATGCCTTTGCTAGTCATATTTAAATATAACTTCACACCGTTGTTCTTTTTTTAAGTCACATGTTAACATAAATTTCATCTTATTCAAATAGTATTTAATACGCAAGAGGATTAAGCCTACATTTTTATTGTCTCTTTCACATAAAATTTTTTTATATATATAATAAGGCCTTGTATGAATTTCAGTTGTTCGAAATTGTATAAACATATTTCGCTAATATGATATAATGACCTTTTTTATATATTTGGTTATCTAAACTTAAGAAAATGAAATAATAAAAATCAAAAAAAAAGGTATGATAAAGCGTAATTAAATATTTTAAATCATAAGAGGAAACTTAGGGGATTTCGGACCCAACTTCGAGGTCCCCTACAAACTCTTCTATTTGCCGAAGGGGACCAATAGGCAGTGTGAGTGAAGAATAGGCCCATAGGTAAGTCCCCAGTCGTTTACAGAATTTCCGTGAGGCAGTTATAGAAGCCTTCCCACATCTCACGAACCAGCTAACTCAGCTTTGGCACGGGTAATATGTGAAGGAAACACCAAGTGCCCCAACACCCTCAATCATAAGTAACTTTTATTCTCGCTTATTCCGTGAAAAGAATAGTTGCGGCAGTGTTAAATTATTTGCAAATAAAACCAAATGTGCGTAGCAAGAAGGAACTTTTTCAAGTAGAGTATATTTGATCACAGCTTTTTTCTCAAAGTCATTCCACCCAAGATAATTAAAATAAATAAATTATATGATATGATAGGAACTGATTTATTTTCATTCCGAAATTCCTTTTTTTTGCCAACATCGGTTTGAAAAAAGATGCTCATTCAGTACCGCGCCAAATTGTTGCTTTTTAACGTTTTTATCGCCGGCTTAAATGGAAGCTATGGTATATAACAAAAATATTTTTTTTGGTTGTTTCACTACTACAGTGTTATACGAATTTCTGTAACCTGTTGGAGTTGAAATTTCATAGCAAAAAAAAGAATTTATATATAAATATAAGAAAGTAAATCGTCCTCATTTAGTTATTGCCGGGTAGGAAACGAAGCCGTGATTAACTACAATGGAAGACACCGGTCGTTCCCAAGTGATTTAATAAATCTATCATCTCTCGCTGCAGCGTAGTAAGGACTAACGCCGTTCTATTCGTGAATATTGTAATTGCCATGTCAGCAACAAAAATAAATTAATTGCCGAATAGATTAGCTCATAGGATTTATGATTGACTGATCGTTGTAGTGATTATTCTAATTAATGATTTGAATACATTGCCCTCTTATGCAAAATAAAGTATAATATTTTCACCGCTGTATACATTTCATGGAAATTAAAAATTTAGTTCCGCTCACAATAACTTTTCCGTAGTATAGTGACAATAAACTCGTCAATTTACCAAATACCAATTGAGTTGTAGTCAAGTTATTCGTATGGAATGAGCATTAGTTTAGTGCCGATTAACTTATTTAATTTCTGACCGTTTACCAGAGTGTTGGTTATGGGTCCGTGAATAAACGTACTGCCGATGATTACCACAAGTGGTCTTACTACCACTCTTAATTGTCTTGTCTTGTCTTGTCTGGTTATAAGTAAGAAGTGTTTGAGGTGTAGTAGATAACCTAAAAAATAAAAACTCGGCATAACTCCTCTGCTCGTAGATTTTTCAAATTTGCGTTTTCCTGCAATTCCCTGCCGAAGTAATGAATGCGACCTCTTCGTGGCAATTGCAAAGGCTAAATACAGCGCTTTCACAGCACTCTTTAGGAAATTGGTTCGGTTGACTTAATATTGCTGACAACATCCGAGTATTATCGCTCGATTCATTATGAGAAAAAAAAACTATGGACATAATTCACTCCGTGAAGCCTGCAGTTAAGCAAAACGTAAAAGAACGGATCACGAAGCCACAGCAGATTCATATAGATCAAAATAAGCCATCAAACCGAAATAAGACCTTTGACGTAGTGTAATGTGTGGTTTTAACTTAACAATTTATATTTGCTAAAAGTGCAACCTGGGATTACGTAGTTTGTTAAGTTCGTGCACGGCGCGAGCTGACAGAGAGAGATAGTGTTTTCGCAGAAGTGTGAGAAGAATTGAACGTGAATCGTCATCAAGATGGTGTTCCCTTGAGACAAGTGTAAAGATGAGTAATTATTTGCTTCTGATCGTGACGTAATAAAAATAAGAAAATTAAAATACAAAATTTCGTCAAATTAACTAAGAACGCTGAGTGTTTGATTGTTGTTTGGACGTTTTGGTGAAATGTCAAGAGCTTATAGAACATTTTTTTTTCGGTTTGAAAAAGTGGCCATTTTGTAATAATCATGACCCCAATAATTATCTAAACAAAAGTTATGTAAATGCATGTTTGTGATGTAAAGAAAACCAAGACATGACTAATGGATTAAGAATACAGATATTTTTTATTTTTGGTTTCTCATTGAAACTTAATGAAAGATTTTTCGATATCGAGTGAAGAGAAGTTATGAACAAGAAGAGGCTTGAAATTTTTGCCTGTAACGAAAAATAAAAAAAAAGGAAAAACTTTGTATTTAATTTTCATCTAAAATGTACATTATTGTAATCGGCAAACACAACCATATTCTCTCCCCGCTTGGTCTTTTTTATTTCATTAAGTTCGCTATAATGTATAATAGCAACAGCTGCAGTATATAACAACGCTACAATCATTGTCTGTATCTAGATCGCTTGGATTGAGTGGCTTTATACATTTGTCTTTATAAATTAAATATTGTATTGCAGGGAGTTCAGCGGGCAAACAGGTTTTTTTGTTTATATATTATTATTATTATTTTGCAATAAACGTTAAATTTGGATAATTTTCTGTTTGCATATATATGATTGAGAAGCATAATATTTTTGTTTTGGTGTAATTATGAATTAATAAAAACGAAGAGACAAAAAAAAAATAAAAAAAATTGGCGAATAATTAAATTTTTCGTCATGAAAGGAAGGTAGATTTAGAGAAGTCTTCAGACGAAACTTCGGGATCTCCCAATGCAATAGTTGGGCTGAATTGAGGCTATAGGCATGGCGATTACAGAGAAAGGCCCAAGGCTCAAGGCTCAAGGGATACTCGTTCGGTAGGTTGGGTTCCGTCCGCCCGCTAGTTCGGTCAAGGGTAAGTTCGTGCTTTGGTTATATTTTCCGGAAATATTTAATTAATTACATATATTCAGGTGCTGTATTTTTGCTGACTATTACATTTGGAGGCGATTGCGCGCATTAGGAACGCTAACACGTCTGGTATATTAATAAACTACAACAATAACATAGAGAGTGTCTACTTCTCTGTCGAGCACAGCAATAAAACCCAATTGTACATCCGATTCGGCCTCGAAAATAACTACAACAGCAACAACAACCAATTATCATACTCAACTGTGACCACCCGTACAAAGCCATTACAAGTCCAAAGTTGGTTCGTGTCACGAAATTATATAAAAACATACACTTCTAACCTGGAAAGGCTTGATGCCTTGGGCTCGAATGACTATTACACAAGTAGAAACAATGTAAGTGATACACTGATAAAGACATAAGTCATTGAGTCATGAGCTGTTTTCATCATATAATCCACAAGCACAACAATCTGGTATTTTGAAACATACGAAATAGTTACAGTTATTGGAAAATATTCAATAGCCCAGACAGCACAAACCAATTATAAAACAAAACCAAATTGAACATCAACAACAATATCATCATCATTTTCATTATAATCACCAATAACAACAACAGCAATAGTGCCGATAGCGCAACGATCATTAATATATTTTTTTAGTTTTTAATTTATCATATTCATGTTTGTCTTTACATACACATGTTTACTAATTTCATTTGCATTGTATTATCCATTTAGCAATTGAGTGTAACATCTTTTTATTTTCTGTCTAGGTGTTTGATGACACTATGTCGAACGAAAGTGGGATCTTAGTCTGAACTAAAATTCTAAATATGCACGTATTAACGGCCGTGCTGCCGATGCGGTCCTTGATTCTTTAAAGGGTCATGTCCCGACTGTAGGAAACGGGATATACTTTTACAAGCTAAACACGGAGACAAAAATTGGGTTCTCCGAACTGAGCAAAAATCTCGCTTCCTGGTGTGGGAAGTTTAAGAAAATCAAGGTAATGTTCAATGAATGTCGTTATCTTGAGCATTTTTCTTCTCCTCCAGCCTGTACAAAACTGACTCGTAGTGAAGCGTGTAATACTTCAAATTTGGCTTCATCCGCCTAAATCGGATTCGTCGACTCTTGTGAGTGCTTCGTAGCACTCCGCCATCGGTAGCGGTTCCGCTATCATTGAGAAGGCCGCTAATAATAAAAAGTTTCAGATAAAATGGGAAGTCCTCCTCGCTCTAACTATGCTGAAGTGGCAAGGCTATCTCGTCCCAGTGATGCCATCTAGACTACTGTATATATGTCCCCAAAAATATTAATAAAAATAACAATTCCGCTCCTCTCCACGGGGGTTCTGCTTGTCACCACGCTGGGCAAATCGCACAAGCTGCTCGTGCCCCTCTATATTCTCGCCAACTCAAAGCTCTCTATCTGGAAATCCGATTGTTTCTGGTAAGGATGAAGTCTGCATGTTGGGAGTACCCCCTAGAAAGGGAATTATGCGTCAAGACTAACGTCTGACACCTCTGTCGATAACATAAAAAATTATCTGGTTGCAAAAGCTACATCTGCGAATTTGAAATGGGGAAGTATTTTCAAATTGGCTCCATTCCGATCTAGAGCTATCTCGTATTTTAAAGCACTAGTTGCGACTGAATATATGGAAATTTGGCTAAAAAAAGTATTGTGGCGAGTTGGAATTCATTCCTTGCGGAATGATACCCCGTATCCGATCCGTAATACTATTGCGGTAGCTCATCCACTTAATGTTTCTGCAGGCCCAGTAACTTTTATTTACCAAAATGTTAAGGGCCTAAACTGAAAAATTCGCTTTATTTTCCTTAATTCAGCGAGGGCGGAGTTTTTCCGTTTGCTCTCTACTGAAACGTGATTAAACCTAGATTCTTCGAACTTTTTCTTTTTCCAAGTTTTCAGAAAGGAGCGATTGGATCACATTGGTGATGGTATTTTAATTGCGTTATCTGCTGCAGTCCCATCTCATTCAATTGAATTTCCTACTCGTCCCGACGTTGAATCTATTGCCATTCCGGCAAAAATTACCGTAAACTGTTATTCGTAACTTGCTTCTACATCCCCCAAATGCGGATACCTCCGTTTATAAGAATCATGCTGCCCTCGTGACGCTGCCGAAAAGTCTTATTATATTTATATAGTGTTGGGGGACTTCAATTTGCCACAAGTCACTTGGTGTTATAGTGACAATTCTGGCGGTGTGGCTCCCACTTCAACATCTGAGAGAGCTGTCGCGTTTTTTAATGAATTATTTGATGGTAATTTAATGCAATACAACCATACTTCTAATAGAGATAGTTGTAAATCGCTGTCCACTATTCTGTTTATCTAAGGACCCGTATCATTCATCAATTTGTGTTTCCCTTTATTATAGGCATGATTGTCCGTTGAACTACTCTAAAGAGCCAAATCCAACTACTTCCAATAAATATTACGATTTTAACAAAACTAATGTTTTACTGCTTAAGTTTCGTATTTCACATATTATGCTTGACTTCTCCACTGGAAACATTGAAAACTTACTCTCTTCGTTATATAATATTTTAAACTTAGCTATTTCTACATCCATTTCGATCAAGAAATCTCGCTCTCGAAGCAGGTGCCCGCCATGGTTTAACAAGACAATTAAATATGTCCTTGTGTGCTAGTTGTATACATGCTTTCGTTTTTCCTCTTATTTGTTTGTATTTGAATTTGTTATTTAATAATTAATATATACTGATAATAATTCCGTCCGCGCGAATGTCTACCCTTAGACCCCAAAAACAGTCAGTCTGGATTGTCCCTCCGCACTAGAGAATGAATAACCTTACATATCTGCTCTCCTTACGTCAGCATAAGATCACTCTTCTCCCGCATGAACTATTGACAACTCAATGTTTATAAAAAAAAAAAGAAAAGAAAATGTGCCCAGCAATAAAATACATACATAACTAGGACATATATAAACATTACACATAAGTCTTTGCATTGCCCAGCAATAAAAAATATATATAAGTAGGACACATATAAACATTGTACATAAGTCTTTGCATAAGGAAACATGTTGTAATCCGTTGAGCAACATTCCAATAGTTGTTTTTAATTATCAAACTACCGATAGCATTGAAGTATCCACAGTATGCAAAAGCACTGATCTAACGGTCTGGTGGTTTTGCAAAATCGTGCTCAACGGATTACAAAAATCATACGATTCGGTATCTAGATTAGCAACAACAATAAGACAGGCCTAAACAGATGCATACAAGCAAACATTGCATGTCGATATGGTACGTATCATATGAAGACATGCTTAACGGTTCTGCGGCTTATAAAATCATTCGGTTCGATACCTACGAGTTGGTACTTAAGGTATTAACAATGAGATACACATAAGAGTAGCATTATAATACTTATAAAGCTGGGATTATAACATAGATGAATGCAAACATGTTCGATCAAACCTCAGTTAGCATACATAATAATAGATAGCGTTACAACACACATACAAGTGAGTATTGAGGTGGTAACGTAGGATAGTCAAAACATCTATGTAATGGGACGGTGATGGTGATCGCGACTATAAAAGAGCGCGTCGCAACACGCTCATCCTTTCAGTCGTGTTATGGCAGCCAGAGGTAAATGATCACTGACTACGTAACTAGTTGACGTTACCGATAGACGTTTTTTTTGGACTTGAGCTGGCTTGGCTAGCTTGGGATGGCTAGTCGTCATCCCTGAATAACCGATAGAAACTCTCTTCAGCGACATGAAACGGTTAGGAAGGGACGATTGGTTCTATAGGCCGAGGTTGGTTGCTATAACACCCGCTGCGTATTCTTTCTTTTCAGAATCTCGCGATACGGTTAAAACGCGAGAAATAATCCTTCGGAACGAACAAAAAACATTGAGAGCGTTAAACAAGATTCGGGTTACCACGCTGGTTTTTCTCCACTCTCCTTAAAAAATCGCTTATCTAATTCCTTGTAAATAATAAATCCAAATAATAAGAACAAAATCCGGAAGTCCAAGTTTTTTTTATATAAATTTATTGAAAGGAGTCCTGGAGAGCCCTGAGATACCCCGCCAAATATGACTCGTTACAATATATACATTGCTTATGTACTTTATACTAGTTTTTAACATTGGTTGCTATAAGATTTGCTTCTAAGAGTCAATTGAATTCGACTGTTGATTTGTTTTGTTGAGTTTCATGTAAGTAAATAAGTAAATAAATAAATAGATTAATTAATTAGTTGCAACACTTTGAGGAGTGTGCGTCATCCAAAATTATAAGACCCTTCCCACATATGACGAACTAGCTACCTCAGCGAAGGCGCGTAGATCGGTCTCATAGGCCCCAATCTTCCTAAAGTGGCACTTGCAAGTGCTTCTTAAAAATTAATACGGGTAATAGTTTTCTATTGGACAGACATAATGTTGATTACAGTAGGTGAAAAAGTATTGTTAGCGAATAAATCAACCCCATTATATCGAGAGGAAAAAGTACAAGCAGATTTAGGCACCACGGTTCTCGTCAAGGGAAGGGTCGTCTATTAATACAATCTGAAGTAAGAGACAAGTCCAAAATTAACCTTCTTGTCCACCAACCCTTAAGTCGATTTATGAGGATTTTTTCTGGGTTAGAACAAAGGCTGTTATTTTTCCCTTAATCCATTTTTTAATTCTTTTCTTTTAGGACTTTTGCTATGATATTTCAGATTTATACAATGGCTGCAAAATTGACTGTTTACTCCAATTCAGACTACATATCAATAACGGATGAAAATGTAATTATCTGACGAGACTTTGAATATTTACGACAGACCAGGAACTAGAATGATTGATGAAACAGAAAAACTTACACGTCACTTTCCCTTATCTCACATGGTAATGAAATACTAATGCAAGGCACATACGAACACTTTTGGGATCGTACCGACGTTCACCATCGACAAGCTGGAAGCGTTAATATTTTGGGAGAGCTTTATAGATTGTGGCCGGAAAACCTTACTTCAATGACTTTGAGTAGTTAAAATATAAATAACATGAGTTCATAAGCCCAAGAAATAGCCACGTAGTAATAAACTCGAGGATGCAAGAACATATAAATAATTTAACAGATACCGTTAATACCATCCACAAAATTTCCAACAGGAAACAAATTGACCCAAGTCAATTATACGAAACATTGCTCGCAAGAAATAGGATATTAATTTTTGAAATAGAGATTTTGATGTCTGTGAAGACATTCTTACTTAATTCCCGCAATAAAAAAACTTTTGCAAACAAGCATTCTATAAACATCACAATAACAGATATAATGGAAGTATCCAATATTGAAGTTTTTCCGGACAACAATTTTTTATATTTCCTAATTACATACGATACGCCTAAGGGTGTAAGAAATTAATTACCTTTTCTGTCCAACATAATGGGACAATATTACACTTCGTTGTCGATAGCAACGTCGACGACTCTAGAAATCAAACTATAGCAATCGCAAACTGCAGTGCAGCTCTGACATTAACTTCCTCTAAAGTCTCGACGCGCGCCACGTGCGTTCAACAACTTCATTCGCACATTGTCGCACATGACCTAGTGATCTTGTGCCTTTGCAAGTGGTCGATGACGCTATAACCTCCATTAATGACGACTCGGTTATAGTTAAAACTTCCGAGGGTCTGTGAAAGGTGTTACAGGAACCTACCTATTGCATTAGAAAATAGGAAATGTAATAAAGAGGATAATAACAATAGAGTAGGTCAGTGCTGATAGCTAGAATGCTACATTATAGCTAGTTAGTCAAGCTTAAGGACACCCTTATATCTAGCTTCGCACAACGATATTACAGACGACACGGGCAAGGAATGGGTGACAGGCGATTGTTTAATATGTGACGTACGGACTTTTCGTTTTTTATTAATTCTTTATTTAGATGTTTTACGATATATGTGAAAATCAATTGAGCTAAACAGTGCAAGAAAAAAGGAGAATAATCAGTATCCCCTGATTATCATTACAGATGTTCTGAATTATTTCTTATGTCCGTGTTAATATGGGTTAAGTATTTCATCGCGTAAGCAAAAGCAAACATATAAGTTATGTCGTGAGTATTTGGAGCGCTAACAATAACAACATTGCCAACAATATTGACAACAATTACAATCAAAAACACTGGCAACTTTGTGCGTACAATGGTTACGTTTGTTCGTTGGTTTCTAAAATTCGTATAAATTCTTTTGTAGTATTCTCTTGAAGTATTTGTTTATTGAGTATTAATCATCTAAAGAAATACATAAAGTGAAAGCATTTCTGCAAGTTATATGCTTTATAAACGTTTCAATAGTTAATGGGAGTCCAAAATATATAACTTGAAAGTTGTAACGTCCGCGTATATGTGTGTAGGGGTTCCCGCCGTCGGCTTTGTCCATGCTCTTCCCATATAGAGTAGAGCTATTCATAATAACGGAATTTCGTACTCAGTTCATAATTCTCCGTTCTCGCAGTAGCACTATTTAGAGAGAGAATTATGAAAAGAGACGAAAGTCCGAAGTCCGTGTATATAGCATTAGTGTAGTTTTTTTGAGATAAAATGAGAGATAGAAGGTCTGCGATAAGGATTTGAGGTGTGCAAATAATGATTACGGATTGATGTGCTCGTAAGAAAAGAATAAATTCAGAATATATTAATTAAGTTACTTAAGCAATAAATGGCATGAAAGCAAAAAAGTGCGTGAACAATAAAACTAAGAAAAACTATTAATAAACACATGTAGTACAAAGCATACATGTGAACTGAATGTAATTTATCTTTAGTTTTAACCGCGTGTTGTAAATAAAAATGCATTTAAAATCGAATTGATTCGGAAAAGAATAAAAAAAAGAAAAAAAAGAATATAAACAACAAATTATGTATTAATATAAATTAAATATTTCTTTTGTTTAAAAAAAAAAAGAAAACAAAACGAGAAACTAAGCATTCTCCGGATTCCATGAGGGCTGGATATATGTTGTGTGCGTGTGAGCATAGGCAAGTGACCGTGGGTATTGACTAACGGACAAAAGATCGGTACCAGGGGTAGTCATTCTCGGATGGAGAAAAGGAGAGAAAGGGGAGAGAAAAAAAGAAAAAATGTAAGCGTAGTTGAGCTGGTCGGGCAGCGAAAAACTTTAGCCCGGCTTCTATTTACACATTACAATGTGTATTTAACTCCTTAAACTCAATAATTGTATCCACGGACAGTACAGCTACAGAAAACTAAATAATTGTCTCTCTCCCATTGCAATGTACATACACTTTAAAAAAAAAAAAAAAAATAGCTAAAAGTCGAATTTATTTTTAAACATCTTGGTAAAACCACATTTTTTTTGCTACACTAATGAGAAAACAAGTAGAAAAATATGTTCCGGTGCTGATAACCCAAAGTACTTCACCACCACTGTACACTCCAACGCCTATTCCTGGCCACACACCTATTTCTATAGAAGAATATACGAGAAGATGGCAAAGCAAAACTGCGAACAACCCGTAACCAGTTATAAATAAAAAGAAGAAGAGGCAGAAAGAAATTCCAATACGTCACAAAATTTAGAGAGATCCATAGACTCATAAGCTTTGCTCAAGGATTCCAGCTTTCGAAGCTGAATTACAAATTAAAAAAACTTAAACAAAACAAACAATGGGCAACAAACAAACCAAAGAAGATTCTACAGTAAATAACAACGTCTATTACCAACTCACCACACTCACCTTAACTGAAGACCTACTTCTATTATTTGTATTATCAATAATATTAAGATCCATTATATCATATGTTAATAAGGACATTGCTAGCACAATTTCAAATAATGCGATAACAAATGTATAAACATACAATCTTCATCAATATTCCGATCTTATAAAACTTGCGAATGATGATGATACAGATATTGTGGAATAGAGCCAAAATTTACGAAAAATGTACCATACACTACACGCTGACTTAACACAAGAACTAGCAAATCTATATGAAATGGTAGACTTCAATATAGAACTTTATATAGCCATTTTTTATCATACGTCAAAAATGTTTTCCAAATAGTTCTTATAAATAGAATTTGAATTTGTTTAGCTTGTTTGAGGTGCTTCTATATAGATTTATGAGGTGTCAACAAAAATATTTAACATTTTTTAATTTGGCAGCAGTATCAACCATATCTTAGTCCTAACTACTTACCAGAGCTCTATTAGGTCGTTTACAGAGCTCTGTTAAAGGAAGTGATGGATGTCTTTGCTAGTTAAATTCGAATTTATTTCCACACCGTTTTCACAAGTAAACAGTTTGATGCTATTTTGGGGGAAAACAATTTAAGACAATAAATGTTGCCATTAATTTTGTAACGGAAATCCCAATTCTAGTTCCATGCTAACTAATTGATTTTCCCAGAAAATAAATTAAGAAAAACAAGGCAACACTAAATGCGCATTCGAGGTGCGCCATGTTGCTGCCGGCAGTTGAAAAAGAAAATGTGTGTTGAAAAGTCGAGAGTGTTGCCGAAGTAAATTGTAAATAATCCTACCCATAAAGAAATTGATTGTAAATAAAAAAAAAATCCGCGATTTAGTGTTACGAACTTTATTAAGAAAAGCAAATTTCGTAACAAAATGAACAACGAAACGCTTACAATAAATAATAATGCTGTGAAGTTTCTGTCTTCTTGTCCACATCTTTATAACGAAATATATAAATTAGAAATTAGCAGTATTAACGACGCTGGCATTTGATAAGATCTTAGATACTTATCAAAACATAATATATATTGAAATGAAGAAATTAAGAAATACTAGTTTAATATCATACGAAATTAAGACTACTATAGAAAGGTCAACATATACTAAAGTTTATCATGGTCCGCACATATAGGAACAAGAAATGTGTGGGCAAGTCGATGAAATGTTAGAGGATGGAATGGGAGTACAAACAACTCTCCCTCTAACCCCTCATAGCATGTTCCTAAGAAGATTAATAACGTGGGAATACTGAATAGTAACTGATTAGCGCAGACCAAAGAAAATGACAATAGATGATAAACTTTCAATTTCTGATATCGAAAGTATCTTGGAGAGATTGGCTCTTGTCCAATATTTTACCACACTTCGAATTTGGGCTAATATGTACTCTTGTAACATTTCAAAGGTTAATAACCATTGCGTTAAAAGATTTGATAGACAAAATATGCATTGTTTACCTTAACGATTTATTACAAAAGTTCTAATAGTGTCCAAGAACGAATTAATAACAATAAATAAAGTTTTGCAAAAATTAAAAGCAGCACATTTAAAATTACCAATGAATTGATGCAAATTCTTTGCGAAAGAATCTTTTTACTTGGGGCATATGTTAGCATGAGATGGCGTTGAAATGCCACTAGAGTTGATGAGACCTTACGATTCTAATTACCAAAGATAGTTGAAGTCACTCATTTTTAAGTATAACCGGCTACTACAGGAAGTTCGTGTAGAAGTATTCTAACGTATCTTATCTGATGATAAAAGATATAAAATATGGGCTTCGTCTTGAAATTCCAATTCAAAAATTCCTTCAAGAAATTAAATAATAACATAGTTATCGACGATAATATATGCAAAAGATGAGCTTTGCCTCAAATGTTAACGACTCCAAGTTTATATGCGCCTTCAAGAAATTAAAGAAAATAATAACGTAGTCACCGACACTCAAGTACACCAAATTGAACAGGCTTTTTCAATTAGGTGTAGATGCTAGTGGCCACGAAATTGGAGCGGTTTTGAAGTAAGATAAACATTCAATATGTTATGCTATTCGAACACTTCGATAAGATAAAGAAAAATTCGGAGATGTAGTGAAAGCATGAAAAAAGAATATCTTTAAATCCTAAAACGTGATCGATGAGTAGCAAGAACTTAAATAAAGCGCGTTCGTAGTGAAACTTAAATAAAATACATTTCGGTCGGAAATTTCGGGACAAAGCAAGCGGCAAGCAAGTGGCACTTTGCCGTAAGTTTTAAAATTTTTGTATCCTTTTTTTATTCTTATACTTAGCATTAATCCTCTCAAGTCTTACAAAGGGGTGGGAATTTCGATAATTCCGTTCTAGATGTTAAAAGCTCTAGCGTAAGTTCTTTCCCGCACTACTCCCGGAGGATATATGTACATTAAACGTTATAAACTTGAAATATTGGCCAAAAGCACCTCTCTGCCAATGTAGCTGTGTGTTTGCTTCTGTCGTCTGGAAATTTTATTTATCATCTGTATTTAACTGAGTTTAACACATATATAGCTGACGAATCGAGCCAAAAACTTGCAACGGCGCTAGTTTAAATCGATACATTATATTTATAATATTAGCAAAAATCGGCGTCTAAGTTTAGTGAGAACGATTTCTTCAGTTGTTGCTTACTGGTCATAAGAAATATTTATACTGGGTGTCAGATTTAAATCTCTTATTTTATAAAGTCCAGGTAAAATTTTTTGTCTATCGTGGACCTAGATTTACTGCAATCCCGCCTAGCTTTTTGTTAGATAAGCCTACCTTAATAAGGACTGGTCTTTCTTCTTTTGAACGATTCCGCAATTGTCCCTCCACACTCTATTTAATAAAGCAGTAATAAGTTTGTCCGCTTTATTTGGCAATTACGCAATTTATTTACAGCGTTCAGAAGCGAAAAGTAAAAATGTGAATCCACAAAATAGCCAACTTAATCACACCTGAAGAAAACTTGCGACAAAATGAAACAAGAAGCTTATTTATTGTATCTACTTGCTGCACTATGCAAGCAAAATTACAATCAAATAGTAGGCTTCCGTAGTAGACTTAATAGCGATATACGACACTTTGTACTTATGTAATAATACAGACAATTTAACAATACACTCATCAGAAGAAGGTGCGCAAAATCATTTTAATATATTGGACCCAGTTGTGAATATATTCAAAGTACGTATAACACTAATAGGCTACAAAAAAATGGACTTAGAAAGAACACATAAGAATGTAAAAATGTACATAAATTCATCAGATTTGGAAAGTATTTTAGAAAACAAATCGGGACAATCCACTGAAAAGGGTAAACAAAAGTAGTCTTTTCAGAGATAAGGGACTTAGTGTGTAATTGTCTTACAGCAGAAACTACGACTTTACAGTAATCACACTAAAATTGAATTGTTCGTTGTTCACATCGTGCGAAAGATAAGCAATCCAAAGATCAAAATTATATGTACATACACAACTATCACAAAAATGAAACGGGGCATATCGAGGCATGAAAATTCGAATGGTCTCACAACGACTCATATATTTTCTAAATTTGGAAATCTTTGTATGTAAATACATAAATAATGGCAATGCTTGTCATAAAACTAAATTTAACTGGCGGGATTCTACAAAAAAAAATTTCATCTAAACGCAACGAGCAAATATATAAAAGAAACTGCATATATGGACATTTATGTCAATTCAAATGCAATTTTTTAAGTTTCATAGATCGATTTTCCGATTTCACAACCGCATTTTATTTAGTAAACCAAAACAATCCAACAATTGTGACGTTCAAAATGGGGCATTTTACCGCTCACAAGATACCTATTGTACGAATTATAAAATTTATAAATGTATCTTCCACTCATTCGTTTTCACATATAAAACAAATATATATATATATATTTTGTAAGCTTAATACACTTGTATATATAACATATTTTGCAATTTAATATGCCTACATATAAAACATATACTATAGTTATCTTGGACATACCTACATATAAAACTTATATTATCTATTATACAAGCAAATATATATACATATATGTCATTATTCAACACAATATACATAACTTACTTGTAATCTACTCCCATATACCATCCATACCATAAGCTGTATACAAGTTCGATACCTACGACAGCATACATAATAAGAGATGTGTAAGAATATCGTTACAACACACATGCAAGTGAGTATTGAGGTGGTAACGAAGGTACGGCCAAAACATCTATGTAACGGGACGGTGATGGTGATCGCGACTATAAAAGAGCGCGTCGCAACAGGCTCACCGTTTCAGTCGTGTTATAGTAGCCAGAGGTAAGTGATCACGGACTACGAAACTAGTTGACGTTACCGATAGGATTGTTTTTGGGCTTGAGCTGGCCTGAATAACCGATAAAACTGCTAACCTTTACGGATATGGGATGGCTGGCTTGGCTTAGTCGTCATCCCTGAATAACCGATAGATATAAGTGCCAAACACAAACTGCCGAAGGGTCTTCCATTTGCAAATTACGAGCCACGAATTAAAAAAAATAACTCGTTTACTTTTGAGCTAAATTTAAAACTAATAAAACAGTTGCAATGAAGTACTCAAACAATGAAGATTCGTTTTATTTAAGTGGCGCCCAATGTAAAACGGCAAATGGACTAAAGCAGTTTGCCCGGAAAAAAATCCCTAAACAGGACACAAATAAAAAAGACAAAAAAAAAACGCTTAAGTAGTGAAAATTTAAAATATTGGACAACACCGACGAAGCGAAAACATGGAAATCGCCGAAGTAATGAAGATTTAATCATCACCGAACTAGTGAAAATTTGAAAAAGCAACAAAGTACAAAACGTTGAGGCGGTGAAAAAACAAAAATATATAAAAAAAAGAAACAAAAATAATGAAAGAAAAATAAATAAATTAAAATTTACTAAATTAAAAGTGGAAAATATCGGAAAGGAACACAAAATAAGTATAAACTAACGACATACGATGTCTCGTGAAATCCTGCAACACGCTACGACACAGCCTGCAATCTCCCAGTCACTTTCAACGTTTCCTGAAATTTGGAAACTATGCCAACGATCAACATATAATACAGCTGCATCTTCGTGTAAGCATTTCTTTCTTTTGTCAAACAAATTTAGTTTCATTAAACAAAAATACAATATTTTAATTATAATTGAATAACGTCTAGAATAAATATTGTAATTTAAGATTTCAATTTTTACTCCCTATTCTAAAAAATAATAATAAAAACAACAAAAAATTTAAAGTAAAATTTTTCAATATTTCAAAATAATTCCTAAGTAGTTCTAAAATTATTTTTACACACGTAACATCACAACCGCAATTTGAATACTCTACCTAAAGACTACCTCTAGAGAATAAACTAAGCAATGGAAGGATGAAGGGTAAATGAAGGTGAGTGGAAGGGTAAGAACAAGAATTTAGCCTGTGAAACCGAGGTTAGCTGAAGCTGAGGGGAAAATAAAAAGGTTGATTGGGTTCTGTGAAGTCAGGGAGTGAGAAGTTGCAAGTTTTTTAAAAGTAAAGCCAAGGCGCTGTGAAGCTTTTTTCAGACAGTTTAAATATATATATTTTTTTTTTTTGAAGAAATAAATGTTTTATTAAAATTATTATAAAGTAATTGTAATATGTGAGATAACAATTATAAATCATTATGGAGAAAACAAATAGAAAAGAAAAAAAATGAAAAACTAAACAACCACTTCGTCAATGTAAGTTAATAAATGGAAATGTACCAAACTTTAGAAATATTTTAACTCTACAACATTTAAGAAACAATGGTAACATAGTGTGTAATGGATGAAAAGTCTGCTTAATAAATAAATAAATAAAAGAAAAGAAAAAAAGAGAACTACAAATTGTTTTGTCGACGTGGGTACAGCCGATAAGAATTTTCGTTATTAAGGGTGAAAGAAAAAGAAAAGGAGGGGAGCAAATCTTAGGACGAAAACCAGTTCGTTTGGGAGAAAAAGCCGAACAAGACGTGCTGTAAGATCGTGTGACTTGCCCAACGGAATAATTGATGAAAAGGTTGAACCACAGCAGCAAATGTCAACAACAACAACAAGATTGATACAAACATAGGCCGTTTATTAACATCGAATGATTTGGAAACAACAACCGGCAGGCATCAGTAGCGGTAGATGGTAAGCTAAGGTTTAGACGATAATGTTTTGAGTGCTAAGAAAAATGTGTGGCTAAATGAAAGTTTCCACCGCTGAGGCGGACTAGAGGAAGTGACCGACTCGTACTGAAACTGTGCGAATCAAACAGAGGAACACCAAAATACTATGGCATTCTTAACGTCATAAGAAACAAGATAGCTGTAAATAGATCCGTACAGGAGTTCTATCAGCCAGTTTATTCACACCTTTCCCTAACAATGAACAAAATGGCCTGTATGGATGTCACCAAGGAGGCTATGGATCTTATGACTCAAACAAACAGGGGCAAGGATTGGATACCTTCATCCGTCGACTTAAAGGAGACCTCCCGCGCTTATTAGGAATCCACACAAGAACCCCAGCCAAGACAAGACTTCCAACGTCACTTTTCAATCTCTAACAGGCAACAAATGCAACCGGGTCCACCCAGGACACACAATAAATTTACAAATTATCACCCAATCAATAGGAAGAACTAACCACATACATACAACGCAGCGATGAGATCGACGATGGGGGGGACCTACAAACCCTTCAAGAATATCTAGATGAACAAACGAAACGACCTAAAAGACTATTATTGGGGTAACATCAATTTTTTAGATGACAATTTTTGTGTTTGCCCTACTTCGAAGCAACGACGAAAACAGACCAGTTCCTTCGAATATTAGTGGACACGAAATCAAACCAAAACTATATGCAATCCTCCCGTACATAACATCCAACACCCAAACAAATCCTCCGGTGGGAAAATTCGAATTTCTTACAATATCTTCATTAATCTTTTCGGATTAACAGATTTTTTTTCACATTTGTTTTTCTTCCCGAGCTTTAATCGTTCCATGCGATCCCGGGAAATGACTCACTAAAAGAAGTGTCGATATTCATCCATACAGCCGAAAGCTTCTTGACCATACGAAAAAGCATCGAAATAAAATTAAAGCAACGTGAATCTCACGCGGTAAATAACATTTCAATCAGAAGTAGCCATAGAAACACGGAACAAAGGCAGAACATAAACAGCCTGGTAGAGGAATTTCCACATTTATTTGCCGAACCAAACGAGACTCTTGCTTATACAACAACTGCAAAAGGGGGATGCGGACGTTAACAGAAAATCCCGTGTAGTCAAAATGCTACCCATATCCCATGCACCTCAGAGACGAGGTAGAAAGCCAAGTCAAAGAATTACTGGATCATGGTATCAAAAACCCTTCGAGGTCACTATGCAATGGATGCTTTAGGGAATAAGAACTATAAAATGATTATTGACTATCGGAAGCTTAACGCCATTACGATCCCAGACCGATATCTAATCCCGAAAATTAACGAAGTCCTTTGACAATTAGGTAAAAACAAATATTTTACCATGTTGGACTTAAAAAGCGGATTTCACCAAATTCCTCTAAAAGAAAAGGCCATCGAGAAAACAGCATTTTCAATTAACAACGGGAAATGCGAACCTACGCGACGCTCATTTGGATGAAGTGTAGCATTATCGATTCATCGACTTACTTCGCCTTACTCACTTTATTAATCACTTATGCTAAGTATGCACTTTCTTATATTTCCACAATGTAAATCTAGCTATAGCCTAGTTAATATAACCTACTTTAGTTATGACCCACACTAGTTCAATTCTACTATTTTGCTTAAGCTAGCATAATAGTTTATTATATAAGTTACTGACCACAGTTCAGTTGGGTCAGAATTAAAGTAACAATTAACAAGTCAGAATAAAAGTCATTATTAAAGTAAGAATATAAATCAAACAAGAGAATTATAATAAATATTAACTCAAGAGAATCTTTATTGTGTTTTTACTGTGAATTTACGCGACGCCCATTTGGATGAAGGAACGCGCCGTCGATTTTCCAGATAAGTCTAGACGACAACCGGCGAGAATACATTGAGAAGATATGCTACGTCTATAGAGACGACATCATTATTTTACAAACACGAAGAAACACATTCCTAAAACACAAGGAAAATATTTCACACTCTTGAATCAGCCAATATGAAGGTACAGTTTGATAAATGTGAATTTCTAAGAGCAGAAATAGTATGTTTGGGCTTCCTAATATCTACGGGAGGAATACGTGCAAATCCCCAAAACGTTGAGGCAATCGAAAATTGCTCGAACCCAAAAACGCTAAAGGACTTAAGGTCATTCCTAGGTTTTTGCCGCAGTTTTATCAGGGACTATCCTAAACTAGAAAAGCCCCTAGCGACTCTTTTAAGAGAAGAAGAAGGACGAATGTCAAAATAAATCCCCAGAAAAGTATCAATAAAACTGGATGACATTAGAGGCACTCGATAAAATAAAAAGAACATTAACGTCAGAAAATGTCATGCCTGCACACCCTAACTTCGAAAGGGAATTTCATCACAGACAGACGTCTCAAACTTCGCGATTAGAGCTGTGCTAGAACAGGATGGTAAACCAATAACGTTTTTCCCCCAAGATTCTAAATAAGCCTGGGGAACGTTATGGCACAAATCAGAAAGAGTTGTTGGCTGCCGTATGGGCGCTTAAAAGTCTGAGAAACTACCTTTAGCTTTTAGAACAAATATGACCATCACCCTAGCAATATCTTCGTACAAGAGACACCGATTCTAGAGTACCCAGGACAAACTGCGCACAATGACATTTCTATCACAGAAGGAAAGTCTATTCTAACAGCAATGGAGAAGTTAACCATATATGCGCAACAAAAATAATGAAATCAAGAGCCTGTCTCTTATACACATCTAGATGTGTATAAGAGACAGCGGTATGCCCGAAGCCTGTTATGGATAGCGAGAGATTATTCAACTCTAACGTAATCATGTTCATGACGGAAAGCTACTTTAACATTATAATTTTCCGAATACTATCCTACACAAGCTCGGTCAATGGTCAAATTGAAAAATTTCACTCCACTTTACTCGAAGTCATGAGATGCCTGCAAGAAGAACGCTGAAAGGATTACCAGAACTTCTCGACAAAGCTATCTACGAATACAATAATAATATTAATTCCACAATTGGAAAAAAACCTATCGAAGCCTTTTTCTGAAGGAAATTTTATAAGAATCCCGCCGAACGATAATGGGAGAGAATCTAAGTGATTGATGATCTTAGAAAGAAACAACTATCCGAGTTGGATTACCACAATTGCAATAAGAGCGAACCAAACACTTACAATATAGGCGATAGGATCTACGTTAAACTGTCGAAAAACTACAAACGGGTAGTAAAGGAAAATAGGCATACCACTGTTCTAACAGAAAATGGAAAAGCCGTTACCAAAAGCAATATCCACAGTTAGGAAATAAATCTTATGTTTCTTAGCCTTTCAATATAATGTTTATAGCTTCCGTCTCAGGCGAGGTCAACATCCTGGACTACACGATGAAGTCAAAATAGGTACTAACCACGACTCGGGCAACAAGAAATGAACACAAAAACGTTATCAAAATTGCAATATAGCAAAATGACGATATCGATTATATTATACCTATATATAATATATATAATATTACATATATTATATACCTTGATTGTATCGTATAATTTGCTCATCATCCTTCAAGAAAAACGACTTTATCGCGGTTTTGACCTCAAAAATATCCACTCCTCTGAAACATTTCGCAGCTCCAAAAAAAATTTTATTGAATCTGCAATTCAATTGCAAGATCAAACGAAATAGTAATTAACAACTAATGTTGCAATCGTGTTACTTCTATGTATTATAGAACGCGTATGTTACTAGCGTTGCTAACGAATGTTTGAATTGTACCAGAAAATGTTTATATGAGATCGTGAAATTGTAATAAAAAATCTTCGCAAACAACAAACAAATGCACTCCTCTGGTATCAAATTGACAGAGTTAGTCCTAGAAATCTATTGCTAACTCTTTTTAGGTTCAAGACCAGTGCCCAGCTATTATATTTCGTTTCATGTGTAAGTACTATTTCTCATAAGTCTTACCGACCCAATGATTTACAAGGTTAATAACAAACTTTGCCGCAGCCACTATCGGCGGTTCACATAAACAATGAAGAAAGGTTGTGACATGTCCGTCGCCTGAGCAAAACAGGAGATCATGAATTAATGGTTCTCATCGCATTCAAATCTATACTAGAAAAAGATTTAAAAAATCTATTAACTACTGATAGGGACAGTTTCGAAGATTTTTATATGAATGCCACTGGATACACCACGAGATCGAGGATGGGAGAGAATAAAATTCTTTTATCTCCCAATGGAGAAGCTAACGCTAATGTTTCAATTGTGCCTAGTAAACAGGCAGTTGACAATCCCTCTGATTTGGGTGCCACAGCTATTCCAACTCACTAGATCAACTTGTACGACTGCTTGTCGAAGTACGTTTTTTTTCAAAACGTGCTCAAACGTTGAAGGGAATCACATGAATATCACATCACTTTTTTTACGATTACCTGAAGGAGTTCACCATGTACGGCTTACAAGAACTAAAAGTTGTTAGCAGTGGCAGAGCCAAATTGCTCTTCAGCTACGCTGCCAATGCCAACAACTTTGTTACAAATAACGACTTTACTAAAAAAAGTTTAAAGGCGTACACACCGAGTTCGTTCACTGAGAAATTTGGAGTCATTCGAAACATCCCATGTACATACAGTGTAGACGAGATAATTAAAAACGCCGTGTCCGATATTCCGATGAAGTCCGCTGACCGTTTTCAAAGAAGGAATCCCAACAAGAAGTATGAGTGGATTCCCACAACCAGCATCAAAATCGATTTCAAAGGGAAAGCCCTCCCTAAGTCAATCAAATTTAATTATTGTCATCTGCCGGTGGAGTACTTTGCAGCAATAAAGCAATGCTTTAAGTGCGGTAGATACGACCACGTTTCAAAATTCTGTAAAGGTAAGGAGAACAGAGAGATGCCTGAACTGTGGGAAGTCTCCAAAATGTGTGAACTGTGATGAAGTGCTTGTGGTTCAGGTGAGCACAGCACTCTCAACAAGTGTTGCCCGAACAGGAAGCTTGAATTAAACATCAATAAGATCATGGGCATTAAAAATCTCTCCTATAAAGAAGTAAAAGAGAAGTTTTTTTCAAATTACTTTGAATGTCTTGACGACATCTCTTACGATGATAATTTCCCTCCATTGGGGAACGCGTCTGTCATTTCGAGTAAGGAAATGAATGCAACTGCCAATAAAGTTTTACTAAGAATAAATTGAATGCTGTCGTCAAAAGGAAATCGGTTTCTTCCAAATCTTTTCTCAGTTCACCCACCAAACATTCTCTCACCCCCCAAGCCGTCTGTAACAAGACTTCGGCGTCCAGTAATTTCAGACAACCATTTGCATTCCTCAGAACTTGAAAGATTAATCTCTGCGATTAAAGAAAGTATTCGTCCGATGATTCGTCAGAATCTTATTAAAGAATTTGCCAATTCTCGCCTCGATCAAGCACCCAACGAGTGCGAGTAAATCCGACGGGTTCCTTCTCAAGTTTAAATATGATCTCATTTTCACAGTACAATAAAGTACAATATCCAAAGTGTTCGACGTAACCTATCGTTTTTGGATTTTTACTTGAATTCAAATAAAATTTGTAAGGAAGCGCTTTACTCCCTTACCAATAACAATTCTGTCTGCATAATTGTGCGTCCATAGTCCGCAATATTCCTCACCCGTAAGTCATTAAATTTCAAAAGCAGTTGATCAGTCTGTCCGATCGTGCGCTAAGTTACATATGAAAGTATAGGTTCCTCTCATCCCCCTAGCGTAGGGATGAAAGAGAGTTGGGTAAAATATCCTCTCTGTGATATGCGTATTTGCCTCTACACTAACTAGATTTATTTATAAAAATTGTAGTAGAACTGTGGAACATACTTTGTTCGTGTATTCCTTTTAGTATTTTTTTTGCTTCGAAACATATGTCGGTTTATAACAATATTTGTGCTTGTAGAAATATTAGCTAATCGAACGTTTCTTACTAATTAAGGTTAACGGTTACATACTTTATCATTTACAGACCCGTAGTGTCAATATATATGCATATTAATATGTTTCACGGGTACATGTCGTGTAAAGGCACCTGACGGTCTTGTGGTTTACAAAATCGTGCAATTGTCTTGAATATTATTTATCCACGCTTGTATATTAATAGCTAGCACATTGAAAATGCGCGCCAGCCTGTAACAGGCACAGGCAAAACACCGATGAAACGGGACAGCGATGGTGATTGCGACTATAAAAGAGCGTGTCGCAATACGCTGAGAGTTCAGTCTGGTGACGGCTTTTAGTCTGGTTGTGGCATTCAGCCACAAATCTCTAATCGCATGCGAACAAAATGTGGTTCCAGCTGGAGATTTCAATCCAAGACCTTGCTTGCATGGCGCTTAATTCTCGACCAACAAAGGCTTGTAAACCCCATCAATTCCAGCAGTGTTAATGTCTTAAATAATGGCAATACTACCTTTCACAGTAACCAGAGTGGTCGCACGGCGGGCAGTGTCTTGGATCTAACTTTCTCGCATTCAACTATTTTATCATTCAACTGGAACACGTCCAACGTTTCCATTGGCAAAAGTCAGCACTCTCCCGTTTTATTCCACAGTCGCAACAATTCTGTTAAGAAAATAAAAAATTTCATTTTACGCAACTTCCTTATGGACCGTCTGTCTAAAGTTGATTTTCCTTCCGATTTATAATCAATTCAAAGTGCCTTTCATTCTGTGATCAAGTCTGCTAGAACCAACTTTAATGACATTCAGTCCTTCTCACGTAAACCTTGGTGGAACTCTTCTTTGTCAACACTTCTCCGCAAATACCAAGCTGTAAGAAAAAAAATGAGTAAATATGCCAATCCAGCCAACTACATTGAATATATGAAAACACTGAAGAAATGGAGGTCTGCAGTTACAAAGGCGAAAAGGATACATAGAGCTATCGCGATTAAAGAGTTATGTGGTAACGGCAACCCACGTTCTTTCTGGAATTACATCAATGGTTATCGACATCTTAGTCGTAAATTAAACGGTTGTGGTCTATGGTATGATAACCATAATAAAAGATACTTGGATATGCTCGAGAGCTATATTCCAAGTGTCAATCCGATCACAATACCTTCAAACGTATACAAATATTTGAAAATCGAATGTTGAAAGGTTGTACTGGACCAACCCCCTTCTTCTTCTCAACATATTCCCAATATCATATCTGGTGAGTGGCCCGTTTCCGAAAGAGCTCTTTTTTGCACTGCCAAACGAGTTAATTAAGATCAAGATGATGAATCCTTCCTTTTTTCAGAAAGTTGTATCTCTCAGTAATACTGTCTCTTGCAGCTATATTTTTTGCTATGAAAATCTGCGTCATATTTTTGACAAGATAAATTCAATTTCTCTCTGGAATTTTTTTACCAACAAATGTAGAGTCTTCGTAAACATTCTCGAATCGATCTCTACCTCAAAACAAAATGTCAGTTTCTCTGGTATGAGGATGTTATGCCAAGAAATCCTTCTTTATTACAACAACGGCTACGATATATATGCAACCCACGGTTCTGTCGGACATAATGTATCTGGCTTCTCGGTTGTGAAACATCTATCTAGAATATTACATCGAGTCAAAGTGGCAGAGGAACTTTCCTCGACTTTTATTAAGTTTCTCGTCGTCAGATGTGCTATTAAGGTTGCTATCACTGACGCTATCAAAAAGTTTTTTATTTTTTCTGACAGCAAGCCAGCTTTACTTCTAATAAATAAAAGAGATGCAGAGAACCAATATGTGTTTGATATACATAGGATGTTACACGCGTCTCAAATGGATGACTATCACCTTGTTTGAGTACTGGCCATTGCGGTTTTTTTTTTTTTTTAATGTAAAAGCCGACCTTCATACAGGGAAAACTCGTGTTGATAGGACAATTTCATCCATCAAATACACCCTCAATGGAGCAATTTGGGCAATTCACAACCACGTCCTTGAACAGCTCAATGAATTTAAAGAGATTGCTTGTGTTAGATCCAATCGCCTTTTCTATAAAATAAATCCACATTTTAATTCAAACTCTTTTGTGTGGCTTCTTTCAATTCCTGGGAAATCAAAATTCTCTATAGACTCATGAGTGGTCACACTTATGATAAAGTTTATTTAAGAATGATTCGCGCTGTACCATGGGATATTGCAATGGGAATTTGCAATGTTGTCAAGTCTGCTGAGCATCTAATCTTCAGGTGAGACAGGCTTGATGGCATCAGAGGTTCTTTTAGCTTCTTCAAGTTATATGATGGTCTCCGCAAAAAATGTACGTCGTCTCGTGGAACTAACTTGCTTTATTAGAAAAGCAAATTTATGGCTTTAAAATTTTTTTTCTTTTTTTTTGCGTTCAATCGTTATTTATTCATTTATTTATTTATTTGTTTATTCCACTTATACATGAAACTCGACTAAAACAAACGACAGTCGAGTTCAATTGGCTCTTAAAGCATATCTTAAATTAATTAATATTAAAACTTAGTATAAGTATAATAAAACAAATAAGAAGGAAAAAAGAAAAAAAAGCATGTACACAACTAGCACAGAGCCACACCCACAACCGGTACAGGACCAAATTGCAAATGAACCTCTAAGCCCAAACATGCATAAGCTTGACAACCAAAAATGGTTAACAACAATTAATTTTCGAATCATAATGACTTTTTAGGGTTAAAAGCTAGTTTAAGTACGATATAGGTAAATCACGTGTTTTAAGCAATATTACTTTAATGGACTTTAAAGACTCCGATAATGAGAATAAGTGATAGACGTCATTTAGGTTCTTGCAAACAACTCTGAGTGGGTTAAATAGCTCATAATTATATTTACATTGACTAAGCTTAACCAACATAAAGTACCTAGAGAAGCGGTTTGGGATATTAAAGTTTATTTCTGTAAGTTATGAAGACGAGTCAATACTACCATTTATTACTTTGATTACGAAGGAAACGCAAGAACAAATCTACGTTTCTCAAGAGACGGTAAGGACAACAGAAGCAACCTATTTTCATAGGGAGGAAGAGAAGCAATCGGCTCCCAACCCAAAATACTAATATACTAAAATACACAATACTAAAATACTAAGGGCAAACAGCAAGAATTACTTTTGAACAGATTCAATTGAATCTACATAGCACCTACATGAAGGAGACCACACAACAGAGGCATACTCGAGTATAGGTCTTACCAAATACATGTATAGCCTTTCGGTAATGTAAGGATTATCAAGCTCTTTGGACCACCTCTTTATAAAACCATGCGCGGACCTAGCTTTGCTTAACGAGAGCTCAATGTGCAAGTTAAAACGCAACCTATTGTCAAAGAGAACGCCTGAGTCCGTGAACGAATCGACGTCCTCCAACTTGTGCGAATCTATGAAATACTGGGTAATGAATGACTTCCTTCTTGAGAAAGAAAGCTTCTTACATTTATTTAGGTTTAGTTTCATATGATTCAACGAGCAACATGCAACCAAGTTATTCAGATCAATTTGAAGCTGATGTGATTGCGATTCTGTGGAAAAGGAATAAAACAGTTTCACATCATCAGCATACATTAAGATCTGGCTGGATTTAATCACCGAAGGCAAATCATTAATATATAGATTAAATAAAATAGGTCCTAAGTGGCTGCCTCGAGGTACGCCTGACGTAACGAGGAATTCATATGAGGCGATGAAGTTAACTAAAACCCTGAAAGACGTATTATGCGGATAAGAGCTTATTCCTTTCACTAAATGGGAAGGGAAGCCAGAGGCTTGGAGTTTAAAGATAATTAACTTATGGTTAACCAAATCATACGCTTTTCTAAAGTCAGTGTATATGACATCAGTGCGAGGGCCATTAGAAAAGAACGCCACATAGCTCGACAGCACAAGATTTAAGTATACATGACGGAATTCCATCCAGACGCATTCCACGCGCACAACTGTATTTTAGAGAACTCAACCCTTTAAAAATGTCATCTTCAGAAATAACCAAATTAGGTATTGAAACCAAGTTAGTTATAGGATATGGTAGTTTGCTTGTGAATCGAAACTAGCAGTCGAAAAGTTCCGTCAGAAGTACTCAGCAAACAGATTTGAGACTTCAAAATCTATTACTATAGCAGTTTTTTTTCGTTTTCAGCCAAAGTTTGCAACACTTTTTAATTTTTAACAACCCACCCAGCACAATTACACACACGCACACTTACACTTAACATACCGGGGCCTGTTATTACGGCCGCTCTTTTTTTTGTCGCATTTTATGTATATTTCTGACCAAAATTACCACAATTGGCTTATTCCATCTGCACAAACCAAAAAAAAAGAAAAATCTATTATTGCTGAGAAAGTAAAACGCTTATCGTCCGGAAGCAATTTATATTTATGTGTTGGATAACTCCGCGTATCTGTTCTTTTCCTAACTCTTCACCTCTATCCAACATAATATATTGTACAGCTTTATTTAACCCAATTAGCGAAAGGCTCACTGACAATTGGTCTACTACTTATAGAGAGCACTCATAATCATATAAAAGTTCTGCCTTGCAGAGCAAACTTACACACATACGTCAAGCAATAATTAGATAAAAACTCCTTCAATTACTTATTGTAACAAATAAGATGATTTTTAAATTAAAAATAAAATTACATACTAACAATGTGGTCTTTAAGATTTTCTAAATTCAAAAGTTTATCTTATTTTAATAAAATAGAAACTAAAGGAAAAATGTGGAAAAGATTACCTGGAAGTTGCAAGGAAACGTTACGAAGCAATATTTCGCTATAACAATATTATAGCCGGTTCCTCTATAATAATGTAAAGGTTTTGATTGTACACGAAAGCTGCTAATGAAGATGAATAGCGATAAAGACCTACCGCTCAGCTACGATTCCTGAGAGTTATTACTACGGGGCCAAACATTTTACGATGCCGTAGATGAAACAGGAGTTGCCGCCACTCAATTTTCATCGCAATATTATCTCCCATCTGAAAATACAAAAAGTTTAAGATAATTTTCTATACATATTCAAAAAGTGTTGAGCGCCCACCTTAACTTTTCACACTTTACTCTACCAGTTCCGTGCGACTATGAAGGATTATTTAATTCACTCATTTTAATTTAACAGAATTTCGACGTACATTTCCTTTCTATCGGCTTTCTCAGAAAATTTATAATGTGTTACGATATTAATAGTTTATTCTATGAGTTACGAAGCCATACTCCACCGCATCGTAAAGATCATATTATTGAACTAAGTTATGAATGGAAGCTATCTTTGGAGTAGCATGCCATTTACTTTACCCACTAACCGTCCATGTAAACAATGTTTTATATATAGCTGTTAACGCACTGAGCTTAGCTACCTGCTTCGTTAGGAAACTAACCACATCGTTATTTTGGAAAAAAGAGTCATGACAACTAGCCCGTACTTTCGAAAACACGATGACACCAACGCAAGACTGATTAAATTTTACACTTCGCTGCTTTAACAACTTAGTTTAAAAATATAAATGTTTAGGAAAAATTTCAAATGCTTTTCGCGCAAAATATAAAATTGGTAAAGCGTCTGACTTTCATACAAGGAGAGAGAAATTTTTAAACATCCAGAGCGAATTTTTTAAATAAGTGAAACGCAACAGAATTGAAACTGCTAAAATTTATGTTCTTTGAGTAGTAAGAGAGTTAACATTTAATTTTTTTATAAGAATTCCAGTAATATCACAAAACCGTTCATAGGGCAATAGTAAGGAACGTCACATGTTCAACAGCTCCTTTTGGTCTGTACAATTTACAACAACTTCACTTCTTTTATTAAATAGAACACACTATGCCAAATGCGATATTTTTACGGAAGTTTGGATAAGGCGTTACAGAGTTTGTGCAACGTAATTTTCATAAATAAGGCATTTTCATTAATTCACATATGAACGAAATGTCGGAGAGCAATCACTTGTTTTACTTTCTTATTTTATATTATTTTCACAAGATTTTTATAATTTGGGGTATCTTAGGATTCTATCTGTTATTCGAATTATCTTAAATTGATACGAAGCAAAGAGCTAAACTGCTAGTTTATGGCACTAATTATGTATGGTGTTAACTAGGCTCCATTTTTGAATTTCGACATTTTAGCTATATGTATACACGAAAGGTGCAAGAAACGCTCTCTAAGAATCGTCAAAACCGGCTTAAAAAAAATACATGGCGTTTCTTGTTATTATTCGTTGCAGCTGTGCAGTAATAGTGCATACTTATGTTCTATATTAACGCTTTGTAGTGATATGAAGATACAAGAAGTGGGGTCATTTTATGTTTCGAATAGTTTTGCACTACATTTTATTGCTTGGAGATTTCGATTAAAGGCTTCTTACGTTATGTGATTGATAATACGTTCGAATTGCTCAAATTCCTCTACGCTGATTACCTTTTTTATTATATTTTGGCAAATTCTTGTTTAAAGTTATAGCATTAGATTATAGATTTTAGAATTGATGTTAAAGTTGTAAGATTGTAACATTAAGCGCCGTGCTCAGGTCTATTCAATCTTATTTAAACACTTATTCGCCTGTGATAAAACGATATATTAACATGATTTGTCAAAAAAGTATAAATCTAGTAGAAAAAAAAACCAGAGTTCTTGAAAAGGGAAATTTTCTTACAACAGCCATTTATTTCACTTTAAAGCGAACATAAGAACAAACTTTTTTGTACAATCTCCAGCTTAATAGCAATCAGCAAATATCGCTTCATTCTCTTGTCGAATAACAACAAGGATATCATCCAGTAGTGATGAAAAACTTTCCATTTCTGTAAACCAATTTTGATGGCTCTTTATCATCTGATTTAAGTCCATTTGTTTGATAGAATCGATGAACTGTTTAGGACCTATATTAGTATAGTTCTTATACAGTTGTTCATCTATTGACGAGCGTGGTAAGTTGGGAATATTACCATTGTTCAGTTGCAATTGCTTTTCATAAGAAGCGGCCAATAAATTAATATCCTGAGAAAATAAAATTGCCTCAATTACTTCTTCTGATTCTTGATTATTAAGAACACTTGTTTCAGTATCCAATGTAACTGGTGGGATTGATTCATCTACAACTGCAGACTTGTATTCGTTTGAGTTTTGGTGACCGTTTTTATCCATATCATCTATTATAGATTCATAATCGTAATTTTTCAATTGCTGAAATAAGCGATGGACCATGCCTACGACTGCTTTTAACACTTCCTTCTCATATTCTTCCTTTAAGCATTTTAAAATCACACCCAAACAACCACGCTGTGAAAGCTCTTGAAATACTTTCATTATTCTGAGATTGATTTCTTTCTCAGTTAAATTGACAATTTTTTTGTTATCTTTGGAGAAAGTAACCGTTGGGAAAGTACCATCAATCATACCTTGATTAGTGAATTGTTCTTGAAATTCCAACTCCCAGAAATGTAAAGCCTCTACTTTTACTTCCCAGTCTAAATCGCTTAATATACAGTAACTAATAACTGAATATAAAGAATTTAAATATTTGGATGGAATTTTGTGATGTTCATATAAAACAGTTAATACTTTGACAGATTCTTTGCGCACCAAACCTTCACTTTCGTTCGATAATATAAAGAATAAATAATCCTATGGATTAAATTAATTAGTTGAAAAAATTACATCTTACATAAATCAAAACTCACTATTAATTCGTGGCCATTTAAATTATTCTCCCATATTACGTTAATCGCAACCATTTTGGACAAGCATTTTAAAGCCGAAGCTCTGACATACGTTTCACTGTCGTTACGCAGCATATCAGAGACTATCGAGCACAATTTAAAATCATGTAAAAACTGTTGAAAGGCCGGGAATTCTGAAGAGAAGATGAAGGAAGTTATTCAACATTTTTAAAAATAAGGAGAAGACTCACTTACTGCATCTTGATATATCTGCAATGGATGTAGTTAATTCCAAGGCACTATCTCTTACTTCCCAAGACAAATCATGCAAACGTTTCACTATTATAGGCCCCAGACATAATAAACCGGATCCTTGTAGATTATCGAGCAACAAAGCCATATTTGGTGAAAGGAAATATTCTATAGACAATTGTATCAATTTCAAAGCTTGTACAGCTATCTATTGGAAAAAATGCTTTGAATGAATAAAAGCAAATGAAGGAGTATTCTAATTTAATTCAGTTTTCCCTTACATTATCCGTAAGATTGGGATTTTCCAAAACAGAAGCCACTATATTCACAATACATGTTGTATCGATGGATTCATTCCAATTAATGCGATATCTTTTTATAAGAGTTTGTAAGCCGATTAGAGTCGCATAAAGGACATGTGGAATAGCTATTCCGTATTCCGTGCTCAACCACAATTTTAAACATACACCCATTTCACCCGAGCGTAACGCTTGTGAATTATCGACAAATTCTTTTAAAGCATAAATCATTGCTTGAAATACTAATACAGCTTGTTCACGTTCCAACATATTTTCCATACATAATATACCATGTATGGATTTATAAGCCATATCAGCTACCATGCTCAAAGATGATTCCCCAGATGTGTAGATAAGATCTCGAAAAGCGTAGCATATGCGTAAGGTATGCTCACAGTTAACTTTGAATAGCCGTATCAGATAATCTTCAAATAATTCCGCATCGTAGAACAAACGCTTACGCAATATGAATAGCAATGGCATTAAATAAAATGTTATTAACAGATTTTCGAAACGTACTCGCTCATGTTCGATTTGAATTTCTGTCGGAGCACGGGAAGCCAACTTTTTCCACAGCTTATGATTTAGTTCAACCAATTTAACAAAATTTAATAATTTCTGCCGCGAAATACAGAATTTCATGCCATTTAGAAAGTTGACTCCAAAACGTGAAAACTTTTCCGATTCTATACAACCACGACCAGGCTGCCATTGATCCTGCACTAACATGGCAAAATTATAGCTGGTTACAGTGTGTAAAATCTTTTGGAGAAAACCGGGATCCTGAGTCATTTCCACTAATTTCCAAACGGCTAATTCTATATTATGATGTCTTTGACATAGACGAGCCAAATTAGTTTTCTCTTCCATTTCCAGCGTTTGTTCGAAGATGTAGGATAATAAATCTAATGTGGATGAGACTTTATGTTGTGTCTCCAAATCATCAACATTAATCATAATACGGTCCGAGCCTTCTTGATAAACATTATCATGCAGCGGCTTAATAATTTCGTCTAACATTTCTAAGACAACATTTTCATCTTTTGCCTTAACCGAGAACTTGTAAAGCAATTCGCATAAAAGTTTTCGCGCATCACGTACCACGTAAAGAGTATGATCACAATTGCAAAGTTTAATCAAATAAAGCCAAGCTTTCTGTAAACGTATGTAAGCGAAGCCCAAGCTTATACGGGATATAGAGGTTAAAATCCGTATATAACCTAACTTAATGGAAGGAGTGAAGCGTTCGTTATGCACGGCAAGTAAAGCGAGTAACCTAGAAAGTAGTTTATAATCTTTATTATAACAATGTTTTTCGTCTAACTGCTTAAAGAAATATATTCGTATATGGAAAAATTACTAAACAATCGCTCCCCTCGCTCCACTGTAGTGATATCTTTTTTTCAATATAGAAATGTATATAGATTTGCGCTGTAAGGAGACTATATATTGCCCCATTTATATAATACTGTGAACGCGTTAAATTTCAATATGCGCCGTGCCATGAATACAGAATCAGCAGATATCTTTATGCTTAGATTTTCTTTCAAAAATTCTCGGTTATCTTCTTACCTATCAGTTATTCTTTTCTCTCTCATCGTTATAATAAGCCATTCATTTTGTAACATTATGCTACAAATATTTAACATAAAGGCTATCACTTTAGGATGAACATTTTCATAATCACCCTCCAGTAACACGATGCATTTATCCACCCATTCTAAGACAAAAGAATGTTGCAATATATAATAATTTTCTGGAAATGCAAAACGTTATTAATGCCAGGACCTATTTGCATAAGATGAACTTGCCTTTATCCGATAATTTGGTTACAAGTTTTTCAAAGTAAACATTGCTGTTGTTGCTGGAAAACTTCTTGTGTAAAAACTTCTCGAAAATCACTTGTAAACGTTCTACTGTTTGTTGTTGTGGTATTAAATCCATTATAAATAATTAAAAAAATAAAAAACCATAGAATTTAATAAATATTCAATATTTGTGCAAAAATTATTTCAATTATTAGCAATTGTAGTATGCCGTATAAATTAGTGCATGTGTGTGTGCCAACATTTCTCCAGATGTGAATTTGCTAAACAACTCTGTGTTTGTTAAAGAATGCAATATTATTTCACAAAAAAGTTCAAAAGCATATTGACGTTTGATTGTTGTTGTATGCAATTATATGGCAAAGAAGTATAAATAAGAAGAAAATTGAAACATAAAAAGTTTCATAATAAAATTTGAGTCTTCCCTAAGAGTTTCGGAGACATCACAGAGCTATATATGCTGTCCGTTTGTTCGTCACCATGTTTTACGATTAATAACAACTCCACGCAGATGAAAATGGTTGTTAAAATACAAAAGACTACGCCAAAGGCGGACTTATGGACAGGACATTAGAATGCCCTTTCAATGTGAATTAGAAACTCATGAACGGTCAGGGAACTCATAAACTGCCAAGAACAAAGACTACAGTAATGTCCGACTTAGATATCTACTATATGTCTAGTGAACATGAATCGATAGATTTAAACTTTTATGTCCCCAAACCCTGTTCCATTTTCATTTATTCTTTAATGTCGAGTAATTCAAATTTATGAAATAAAATTGCGGCTTATGAACCATTTTGTTTGAAAATCATATACTACCACCTATTATAGAGTGAGCCGATACTCAGGTGATAGGGATTCACTTTAGCAATGATGGTGTTATCTCCGGGAACAGAAGTGACTTGTCTTACAAAAGCACAGAATGGCAAAGTTCCATTCAGAGAAGAAAACAAATTGTCGCTTCTTTTTCATAATGATTTTTTGGCTCACTGGCTTATGCATTTCGTTCTGATGAAAAATTGTAAGTTGCGAAAAACATTCTTAGTTATCGTGAGGATAATTAAAGAAAGTTGAACGAGAAAAATCGAAGCAGAGGAAATTAATAGCATTTTCCAGACTATCTTCCACTTTATTTTCATTGATTAATAAGAGATAATTTGACAGGAAAATTTAATAATTCCAATAAAAAATTATAAAAATATATAGGCGAAAATTGAACGGGAATAGAGGAATTTGAAATAGTTAATAAAAAATTGTTTACAGTATATTTACTATGATAATTCCCATTGACTTTGATCTCTCTGGCCATCAGTTGATATTATGGTTATATACCCTATTAGAGGCAAGTCACCATTACTTAAATTCATCGTAACATTTTTAATTCGTTTTTCCATTAAATATCTGCCAATTGTTGTTAATATTTTCGCCAGCCATCCGATGCATAACTCAGCTAACACGCCATGGCTTGGTTTTCCCCTTCTTTAAATTCTATTGGACCAACATAAATCCTGTAGGAAGGAGAACACACTACGGAGTCATATTTAAATATTTCACTATTGACCTCTTCAAACGTACGTATAACCTTTTTGTGACATACGACCATCACAGCAATTAATTATCGTTACGATTTTAGTAAAGAAATCGAGGAATCTTTCCTCTTAGAGTTAAAAAACTTAAAGAAATATTTGGGATTAATACGAAATGATGCTTTCACCTTTTATCCGTATCCGTAATAAAGGGAAGATTGAAAATTTTGTGCAATAGAAAAACATGCTCTGCGCAACATTTATGTGAGATTTAATGTTACATTCTGCTTTCGAATTCACTTGGCCGGATTAAACTGTCCTCTTCTTTGGCTAGATATAACTTGCGTTAATTTTCGTTGACAATTGCATTATTCGCTCTTAATTTTGCAATTTTTTGACTATTTTTGTTATTAAAAATACTTCTTATTTTTTTCGATATGGAATGTGGTTTATATTATTGTACTTCATTTCGTTTAGTCAAAAATTTTATATAATTTCCTCTTTATTTATATTTTCATGGTTTTGTTGTTGGTTTTGTTATTGATAGTACCATATGATTTATTTGTAAACAAATAGAAATCGAATTCGCCCCTTAGATTTCCTTCACTTTTTCGAAATAAATTTCCAATGACGAAAGCCATACATAATTCATAAAGTCCAATTGAGAGCTAAGTAGAAGATACATAATCAGTGCCATGATTTATGAATTTCCACAAATTCCCGTAAAAAGTTGGAAAAGTTGAAGTCCCCCGAATCCCGAAAATAGGAATGACGCATCGTTGCCCCAGCCCCCTTATACTAAATTATAAAGGTGTAAGCAAACTTAACGAAACTAAATCACGTAAAAGCAAGTATGAACATTATAGTCGGGCAGAGTCGACTATTGGACGCCCTACACCAACTCGGCTAATACAGTTGCCTTCCTGTTTTGGTAATAATACACCGTAAGTTATACATTATTTTCAGGCAGAGGCATGCCTTTTATGAAGGTTTGCATATTGGAGGAATTCTTATATGCGAGGTATCCAAAAAATAGACGTATGAGATCCAAATTTTGCAAGGTTGATTTCTATGTCAATTTGCTATTACGAATTAAAATTCACCATGAAATATTGAAAAAAGGTATATTACTACATAAAGACGCAGTTTTCGTAGTAACCGTTATAAGAGAGAGAGAGAGTTCAAAAAATTGCACCAGCCGATCCAAATTATTCATACCAATTTGGAACGTCCAAACAGAAATTTTGAAAATTGCAATTTTTTCCATATATCGACATTTCGAAATAGGGTGTTATATGGAGAGTGGTCGAAAAAGTGGTGCAAACAGTTTTCAACAGCTTTCGTTTTTGGATCAAGGCGCGTCAGTGTACTAAATTTCATCAAAATTTACATGCACAGATATCAGACAGAGAGAAAGGCTTAGATTCAGAATCATTTTCTGAGTCGATTGGTATAGTAAAAGGTGGGTTTATCTTAAGCTCTTCTGCACAAACTTGACACGTCACCACAAGGTATAGGATGTGTTATAGGGTGAGGGTATAAGAACTTAACCTAGATGTGAGACCAAGCCAAACTTGCGTCTTTGGTTTTCAAAAGGGATAAGCGTAGATTAATTTCAGGATTACAATTTTCCCAAGTTTTAATTATTTACATTAGACGAAGCCTGTGGATCATTGAGTAATGGTGACCAGCTGGATGAAACGCGCGTTACTCGATTTCGTCGGTAAATATGATGAGACCGAAAAATCGATAATGGGAGGTTGAATATTTTACAATAAAGTATTTGTCTAACTTACTTGATAATTGATGCCAAGTTCGCCATGATATACGCCCAAAATAAAAAACAAATGATAAAAGCCGTTTAAAATTCTCATAAAGATGTATTTCAATTTTAATATACAAGTCTAATAATTTAAAATAAGTGTGACATTAGAGGGGACTCATCAACGAGTTGTTGATTTACAATATGTAAAGCAGTGTTTGTTAAAAAAAACTTCTTGGAACTAAAAATATCACACAAATTACATAACAGCTTTTTTACGATAGTATGGCAACGTTTTGTTTGCCTTAAGCATTTCGTATATATTCGTTTAAATAATAAATTCTTTTATCATAAAATCTCTTTTAAAGGTTTTTGGATTCCTTTGTACTTATTTTTAAAATTTTAGTTTTGTGACTTTCATTTCTAAATATATGATATAATAAATTTAATATAATAAATTTCTAAATATATGATTATAAATAAATATGAAAGCTCGGCTAATTTTTATCAGTAAAAATTGTAATCATTGTACAGAAGAAACGTTTACAATAGCTTATGTTTTCACCTACCTTTCGTGAAAGATCAATTATGCCAATATCTTAATAGTGTTTGGTTAAAAAAGATTAAAAATTTTTTATAACTAATTTAAACCTCTTTGATGTTAATTTTAATTTAAAGTTTAATGTTCTTTTTGAATATTTAGTGGTTGAAATAGTTAACATCTGTTAATAGCTGATTAATTTGTACGTCTATTTATTATTGTATTAATGTAAAATATATGCATTGAATTAAATTTAAATTTCTATAACTATACCTATATGTTCTACGTTTGGTTTTTTTATATTACAATCACTTGTTTAATATTTAGATTTTCGTTTTTTAGAATACATCCTGAATTTAGAATCACATTATTACATTTTTTTTAATAATTCTGTCATATTGTTCGTTTATTGGACCATATCGTAGTGGGAGTCGTATATTTTTTGCTGTTTTTTTTGGCCCTTTGCAATATGCTGCAAACTTTTAAAACAAAGCACCAAAATACTCTACTTTCCTTTTTTAAATTCGAGTACATCTGCTTTTGTATAGAGATCGTAGGAAAAGACCGCAAAACGATATATGTATATAAATATATATATATATATACATATATTCAGGAATTTCGAGTGATTTTTCCTTTACGAAACAGCGAGAAAGTGTCCTCCAAATAAAGTATATGATTAATTTACATATGCAAACATTTCAAAAAAAATTTAATTTTTCATTATAAATACGGAGATATTTTGTTAAGTTACATAATTAAAAGCGCTTCGTTGTAAACCACAACGGACGTATTGCTCGTCTCTCTATCTCTACGCATATTCATGTATCGCATAAACAAACTCGCACAAAAGAAATCGTACAAAAAAATTAAGTCGGGTAGAGCCAACCGCACAAATAAGAAACGTGCAAAAAAGCCCCACGAAAACAGGTTTAACTGTATTACCAAAAATTGCTCATGGTTCTTTTCAAGACTTCTTTTCCTTTCTAGGGCACTGTTTGAACTGCTAATGCTTCCATCCTGACTTGTAACGAAAATATATAAAGTTTCAGAAATTTTACAGGTAACACAACTGATTGTTTTCCCCTGCAGCAAATTTCCAATTGACAACATTTTAATCTATTATATTAAATGCATCGAAATTTTCTAAACTGCACCTGAAAAGCTAACGTGGTATATAAAACTGGTTATAAGGTGTTGAAAAGAGAGTGTAATTACACCGCAAATTTGGTGCTTACCAAACACATCGTACACCCAAAAATTTACTCTATGTCCGTATATATGACAAGTGCGACGCTAATGTTAGTGGTAGACTTGACCCCCTGATTCGTTTTAGCCCTACACGTAGCTTTAAAATCGCTATGTGGTTAAGTACGTACGGCAAAGTTGTTGCAAGAAATTCAGAATAAAAAGCGGGAAGATCCATTAGGGTCTTTTGGGTCCCGAATGTTGTATCCGAATGTATCAATCAGACCAACAAAGATTCAGGTGATTCATTTCGGTTGCTGAACCAAGCTAGTACGGAATAAGCAAACTTTTGGCGTGCGACATAGTCTAAACGAATCATGTGGCCGTTAATAGGATACTTACCGAATGTGTTATGCGTTAACGCAAGTTATGGTAAAGTAATTTTAATCCGTGATAGGCAAAGACATTAGAAATAAGAAAACGCTGCCCGAGGTTACAAAGCCAAATGAAAACTGTGTTACTTATATTCGTTCGTTAACAGTGCATAGATTCATTCGAGTAAGACGAAATCAACAAATAAAAATTGCGTTCTTTACAGGAGTAAGTCATGAGTTATAATTACTACTCAGAATGATACGGCGATAGTGACAGCAGTTATAAAAGTGTGATACACAGATCAGTCACTTTTAGTTGCGTTACGATAGCCAAAGAGAAAATACAAACCATGCCAAACTTGATATAAATAGAAATTGATGGCGCGGAAGAAAAAAATATATCAGAAAGCGAAATGTCAAATCGCGATTATTAAGACGGATATCTGAATCGAAAATTCGAGATGGGCAGTGAGCCACCGCTTTCGCCATGCTGCTTTTCGTCCTTGTCCTTTAAAATTACTTAATAGGCTGTCGACAGTAAAGCAGCTTCCTGCATATAGATAAAAACAAGATTCGGAAAATGTACGGTGATACAAATTATTTTGCAAATTTCGTAGAAAGCTCGGGCTTATTCCCCAAGTAGGAAGAACAAGGTAGAACTTGCAAGCAAATGTATAAAGCGACCAAGAAAAAAGTTAAGGACCATTCCAATAAAGCTCAAATTTACGAAGCACCCTTACGGGTAAAATAAACAAAAAGCTTCATAAACAATGAGTGTCATATGAACACATTGTAAACATTCTCACCCATATCCTATAGCACCCTACCATAAACATTTCCCACCAACATTCCATAACACCCTACTGTAAGCACAAATGTTGGCTGTCAATAAACCGAGGTTTCTTTAAAACATAATCTGTAAAGAATAGTCAGTCTTTTTATCGAATTGTAACCGCTAGTTCCTAAAGAAAAATAAAAATCTTGTTAAGTAAAAATAATAAAAAAACCTAAATTAAAAGCTTGCGTTTTATTCCAAAAAAGGAAGAACCCAAAAGTAAAAACTTATTTAACTGGCGCTCAAACAGTTTTCCAGAGAAGGTAGGACCGAGACACTGCGAACTGCGGTGGTATAAAGAAGCTCCATTGCCCAAAAGGATATAAAAACAAATTTTCCTAATTTAAAGGATTTCAAAATCAAAAGAAATTATAATGGCTGTCAATAAACCGAGGTTTCTTTAAAACATAATCTGTAAAGAATAGTCAGTCTTTTTATCGATTGTAACCGCTTAGTTCCAAAAGTAAAAATAAAAATATTGTTAAATAAAAATAATAAAAAAACTAAATTACAAAGTTTGCGTTTTATTCAAAAGAAGAACCCAAAAATAGAAACTTATTTAACTTATATAAGCGAATGCCTCAGTGTACTACTTCGGTAAAGTAAATATTCGCACAATGGACATGAGAAAAATATTATCTACAAAATCGTAATTCAAGGACTTAAATAAAAATCTGGTGGAAGGAACTTGGGATCCGACGAACTACCCCGTAAAAACAAAGGCCAAAAAGCCTTGCAATACATTGTAATGTATGCATAGCGTAGTGTGCACGTTTGCGGAACGGAATTCCGTTAATTTTATAATTCTCCGGCCGTAGAAAGGCGCAATGCAAAGAGAGAAATTATGAAAAGAGAACAAAGTCGAAAGTCCAGCTGTATAGCACAAGGATGAGTTTTGCATTAGAAAATGATATGCTTTTTTTTTGTTGTTACCATGACTCAACATAATACCGACGAAAACAGATAAAGGCAGTCGTGAAGAATTAAATTGAATTGGATGCATGAAAGCAGTTGCTTCATGTAAAGCAAGATTAAGAAAATGAAAATTAAACAAAAAGAAAAAACAAAACAAATGGCCCGCTCGCGCAAATGCTGATTGCATTGCAGCAATCGCTGAAAGCATAACACTACACCATAGAATAAGTGCTTCTATTAGCATATTATAACAAAATTGGTAATTATTTTGGCTTAAAAAAAATAGTATATAAGCCACGAAATTTTATCAATAAAGACAATTCAATATTGAGGCTTCGAGCCGAGCTAGAAGTAGTCACAAAAAAAAGAAGAAAAGAAAAAGAATTTGCGTTCCTTTCAGTTAGCAAGGCTCTTTCGCCGAATTCATATTGGCATTACGAAGAGAAAATGTCTTTGCGGGGATAACCGAGCAGATTGGGAAAAAATGCACACTTCCACTACATAAAACTTCACATAATACAGTTCAGTAATTAATTCTATATTTTTTTACAAAATACATGTTCATGCATATGTAAAATTATTCATTCGTTTTTCAACTATCAAACATATCGGTCGTTCCATAACACAAAATATTATCATTCTAATCAAAATTCTCGCAATTTGCAAATTCATTTTTTCGGTTTTGCAAGTGTAATTCTCAATTCGTTTTGTTTTTAATAGAAAAAAATATTGGTGCAAAAAAAGCTTAGGTCTTACACAAACCAAGGGAATACGAAATGCTTTAGTAGGAAAATTAGAATATTAATTATACATCGCAAAACAGACAGCTTCCTTTTTGTCTATATCAACATTATTTAGCAGAGATCTTAAATGCCCATCTTATAAAAAGGAGTATAATAGAATGCGCCGATCAACGGTTTGCTGGTGAAGCAGACCCACTAGACCCAAATAAAAAACTGACCTTCGCAACAAATGTACTGGCCGAAATCCGGACAACGTCCGATCAACCAATCTACTCTACAAGCTATCCATACCCGATGGCTTTGAAAGAAGAAGTAGACAATCAAATAAAAGATTATTGCGAGATCACATAATCAGACCTTCAAAGTCTCCATACAACTCACGTTTGTATGGAAAGTATGGAATGGTAGTGGACTATCGTAAATTAAATGAATTTACTATACCCGACAAATATCCAATTGCGGGAATAAATGAGGTGCTATCAAATCTTGGCAGAAACAAATTTTTCTCCATAGTAGACTTTAAAAATGGTTTTTACCAGGTATCACTCAAGGAATCTGACATCCAAAAAACCGCCTTCTCAGTCAACAACGGTAAGCATAAGTTCGTCCGACTAGCATTTGGTTTAAAAAATGCCCCGTCAATATTTCAAAGAACTCTCGCCGATGTTCTGAGAAAAAACATCGGGAAGTGGTGCTATGTCTGCATCGATGACGAGATCATATTTGGAAAAGACGGAAATGATCACTTCAACAGTTTGCAAAAAGTCTTTTATACCATAGAAAAAGCCAATCTGAAGGTTCAGCTCGGCAAATGCGAATCTTTAAAAGATGAAGTCGACTTTTTAGCTTTCATAGTAGGAACAAATGGAATTAAACCCAAACTCAACAAAATCCAAGCAATCGCGGATTTCCCGGCATTTAAAACACTTGAAGATCTACGACCATTTCTTGGAATGACAGGCTACTATAGGAGGTTCATTAAGGGCTTTGCTAAGCTTGCCAAGCTCATGACAAGCCTTTTAACAGGGGAGGGTCGACGCGTGTCCAATCAACCCTTGTAACGTCCGCGAACAAGTTAAGGTAGGGGATCTGTCAGTCTGTTTCTACCAAAAACGTCCCAATAACGGCATGCCGTTATGGGACATCGTATGATTTTGCGGTTCTTTGCAAATAGCGGCTAGCCGCTAGCTATGCAAAGAGAGCACAAGAAAAGAAAAGAAATAAAGAAAAAATCATGCGATGAGGTTTTTTGATTTGAGTTTGGGCATTGATTCTGTTACTGGCACTGAGAGTGTTCAGATCGTTAAAGATAACTTCTCCTTTTGATATTGTTTTAACTTTGATAATAACATGAATTAACAAAAATGAAAATTAGCTGGAAAATGTGAAAGAAGACTTTAAATTCTGTAAAATCATATCGAATAGTAATAAAAAGAAAAAAAAGGAGGAAAATTATTATCCATACCTGAATAGAAATAAAATAATGGAAAACGTTAAAGAAATCGTATTGGTGTGCGAGTGCGTGGGAACGGGGTTGGGACAGGGACAGTAACCGACGGACGAAAGATTGATCAACGGACAATGGACAAGACCTACGACAATGTAAACAAAAAGGGAATGAACAAGAAGAGGAGAAGAGAGAGGTAAAGAGATAAGGGGAAACAAAGAAAGAAATAAGTAGGTAGCGGGAAGAGTCTCATTGCATGCAAATAATATTAAAAAAAAATAAAATAAGAACATTTTTTATTTTTTTTTATAAAGCCCCGCTACACCCTCTAAAAACAAATTGATAAGGTTACGGAAAGAAGAAATGGAATCCTTCAATCACCTGAAAAGCTTTCTGAGCTCGAATGAGGTCACATCGACTCACTTCAAACCTTTTGAGCTTACGACAGACCCATCCAATTTCGCTATAGGGGCAATCTTATCCCAAAATCGGAGACCAATAATATTCTTATCTCATACTCTGACTAAGACAGAGGAAGCCTACGCCTCGTGGCGTACAAACGAGAAAGAAATGTCAGCTGCCATAGCATTGGCAACTCTAGCTGCTACATCAATGCTAAACTTACCTACTGCCAATGCATGTGGCAACACACTTTATGTTTATTCACAAGGCAAAGTCTGTGACAATTCACGATGCATAGAAAGTGGTGTTTATCAAATGGCCTTACATAGCGGCTCAGTTGTCTGCTTTAAAGATACTGATAACAACATAATGACAGTGAGAATGGGGTCATCTTACTATCGTGAAAAATATATGATGCAGTATAAGACATCAAACTATACTTTAGATGTTAATAAGCTTATGTTTTCACCTACCGTTCGTGAAAGATCACTTATGTCAATATCTTAATAGTGTTTGGTGCATAACTTTTATAGCAATGTTCGATGAAATAAGTTAAAGCATTTGAAGCAGATTATTGAACTATCTGAGAAAGTTCAACATTTACATGGATCATCAACCACTCACATATGCTTTAAGCAACAAAAACACCATCCGGAACATTAAAAGATGGAAAGCAATTCTCGGAGAGTATAACTACTAATTGGAATATTAACCTGGTAGGAAAAACATCGTAGTCGACTGCCTGTCCAGACAAAGAAGGAAATCAATTCTTTACCTGGCACCGTCCATAGCGACGAAAGTTCAGGACAACACTTAATCTCATCAGTAGAAGTTCCAGTCAATGTGTTCAGAAACCTACTAATTATTAAGCCTGGCGAGCAAGACAGCTATGAACTTCAAAAATTTCTCAAGGCAGAAAATAATGCAGAAAGAACTAACCGATGAATCTTTGATGGAGACACTAAAAAGATATCTCAATCTCAATATTATAAACGGTCTATGCATCATAGAGGCAATTATGGGAATAATACAGAATTTCTACCCACAAAATTTTAAAGATTGATTCTGACGGATGACTGGTTCTGACGAATTTGTCAAATTCGCGATAACAAAATTGCTCCAATCCCACGCCGTTGAACACGTTAAGAGACCGTTACAAGACTTCCTGTTCTATTTCGGCATTCCCAAGATGATAGTAATTGATAAAGAAAAGGACCTTCAATCTGTCTATGCTTGAAGACGATCTCAAAATTGAATTGTATCGCACACAGCCATATGCGAGAGAGATGAATGCACAAATCGAACGATATCATTCTACTTTGTGCGAAATAATGAGACGCTTCAAAGCGGATGGACAATTAAAGACAAAGTAAATAACCTATTAGAAAACAAGCGAAAAATCGTAATTAACAAACTGTACAAGGACAAATACAACAATATCACCAAAATTACCAACATCATGATAAAAGAATTTAAATCTAGAAAGGAAAATAAGGAAGGATTGATTTCCGATACCCATTACCAAGTAGAAATCCTTAAAGAGAAACTGCAGAATATAAATCACGCCATACATCGGGTCAAGGCCAGGATAATAAACTCGCTTATTTTATCTGAGCAGGAAATACAGCTATCAATAGGAGCAATAAATAGAGAAAAAATACCATTTGAAACAATAGAACAGGCATTAAATCTATCTGAAGTAAAAATATTGCCTAATTCCATCTGAATCCTTTCTCGTCAATATTCCAATAACCGGTGAACACGGTTTAAAAGCCGTGAAAAAAAATAATAACATAGCAACTGATGTTCAATCAAATACCATTATAAAATCACAAGACGAGATATTCAATATACTAAGTAAGTCATATCAAAATTTATCCGCTTTGAAAAGGCACCAAGCGATTATCATCTTTTTCTTGCATTGCAAAATTTCTTTAATGATAAAAAATTGGAATCTAGGGAGGATTGTGAAAATCGACTACTAGAGTTTTTTGCAAATAAAGACCAGGACTTCTATGAGAGAGGCATTTTGAAGTTACCTTTAAAATGGCAACAAATCATACAACAAAACGGTGCATATTTGACCCAAATCGGACAATCCGAAGCATGTTAAATAAAGTCCTGAAGATCATATAAAAATAACGGATTTCTTTTTCCCCAAACCTAATATAATGAAATCCACTTGCTTTCCAAGTTTGTTAAACAGTAGAAAACCCATTTGCAATATTGTAAACAGCCAGCACTTTGCAATTATCGACGGAATATCTCCCGGTATTATTTTATGAAATGGATTTACCGGTACACTCGAGGTAGAAACGGAACAAGAATTCCTTAACCGAACTTTCTTAATAAGATTCCATAACGTTACAATTCGTGTTAACTGAAAGACCTACATGTCTAAAGAAATGCCCACCTACAAGGCACTAACTTCCATACTTCAATTAATGCCTCAAGAGAAGGAGCGCAAACGACTCGCCTCTCTGCAAATGCTAGGCGAGCTTCAAATCAACAATACCAAGTTGATATCCTATTTGCAGACAGAGTCTGCCATCCATCAATACTAAACTTGGGGATTCGTAATTGGAATCATAATAATAGTCATAATCCTAGCCTGTAAAAGTAGGAGAAATAACACTAAAACAATAGTGAATAACCCAATGATGGAGCAAGTCCGATCCGTTGACATACCTTTAAGAACTGAGGAACAAAAAGTTTGCAAAACCCCGTTAAAGTTCAATGACATTCCGTATTTCTAATTTCGATTGAAGACAAACGGTTCTAAAGGGGGGAGGATTAAGGACCACCTTACCAAAGAGTACAAATTCACGAACCATTCCAATAAAATAGGCAAACGTATCATTTGACAAATAATGAATGTCATACAAATGCATCGTAAGCACTTTTCACTAATCTCACATTGCCCCTACAATGAACACTTCTCACGAATCTCATATTTACAAAAAACATTACTCGGATAAAAGTGCTGACTGTCAATTATTAGACAAACCCAAAGGTTTCCTCTGAGATAGCATGATAAAAGAAAATCAGTTAATTACCAACTTCAATAGTTTCAACACCTAAAAAACAATATTGTTAAATAAAGTAATAAAAAAATTATGTTTAATTAATTTAATACTGAAGGATCAACCAAACAGTAAATAAAAATAAATAAAACTTTGTAACGTCCGCGTACAATGTAAGGTAAGGGATCTGTCAGTCTGATTTAACCACGAAGTGTCGTAGTAACGGCATGCCGTTATTCGACATCGCGTGATGTTTGCAAAATAGCAGCTTGCCGTTAGGTATGCAAAAAAAAGAGGAGAGAGAGAGTTTGGCGGTGGTTTTTAGTGTTTTGCTCTTGAGAAAACCGCGGAGAAAGAAGATCGGGGAGTCTGGTTTGGATGGTGCAACCGAAAGGTTCTGGTTGATCTTGAGAAAAATTTATAGTTAAAAAGATCGAAAAAAAAACTTTAATGTTTTTGTTTGTGTTGTTTTAAGTAAAAGAGTCGTATGGTGTTGTTCAAGTCAACAAATTTATATGACATTAACATTTTCTTTTTCCTATTAAAAAATATAAAAATAAAAATTAAAAAAAAAAAAAAATAGTAACAATTAATTTAATTTAATTTCCGGCACATCGATATAAAATTGTCTTGGGCAGTTATTTTGGCCTGTTATGCTGTTAAACACATTTTTCCTTTTTTTTTTTTTCTTTGATGATTTGCTTGTTGGTTTGTTTGCGTTTCTTCTATGTTTGGTTGGATTTAACAAAAAAAAAAACGAGAATTTGCGGTTTTCTTGTTCTGTTGGACTTTAAATTTTGAATTTTTTTTTTTTTCTTTTCTCTCCATTCGTGTAATTATGT
>KK500014.1:128085-157428 GCA_000688715.1 Glossina pallidipes | reverse complement strand
TTCGTTAATATAAGACTTTGAAAATTAATAAATGAAAATGTTCAAAACCTTATAAATATTTGAACATTACAACTGCAACCCCCTTAGTGTTATACTGACGTCTGCTAAATAAATAAATAAATAAAAGGCAAAAAAAAAAAGAGGACTACAAATTGTTTTGTCGACGTGGGTAAAGCCGAAAAGAATTCTCGTTATTAAGGGTGAAAGAAAAAAAAAGGGAGGAGAGGAAATCTTAGGACGAAAACAAGTCCGTTTGGGAGAAAAACGAGCAAGACGTGCTGTAACATCGTGTGACCTGCCCAACGGAATAATTGATGAAAAGGTTGAACCATAGTAGCAAATGTCAACAACAACAACAAGATTGATACAAACATAGGCCGTTTATTAACATCGAATGATTTGGAAACAACAACACAGGAAGGCATCAGTAGCGGTAGATGGTAAGCTAAGGTTCAAGTGTAATGTGTGGCTAAATGAAAGATTCCACCGCTGAGGCGGACTATGGCGTCGTGCGGGTGTGAAGGGACGGAGTAGAGACAGGGACAGTGACCGACGGACGAAGAATTGACCAACGGACAATGTGCAAGACCGACAATAAAATAAACAAAAGAAAGAGAAAAAAAAAGGAAAAAAAAGGAAAAAGGAAAGCCAATTGTGATTTAACTTCTTGTAAAAGAGATATACAAATTAAAATGAAATGTCAATCTGTCTCTGATCCGGTATTTAAACATTCCTAAATCCCTAAAAGTAGTTATTTAAGCGATAGTTTAATTACAAATTTTGTTAAGATCGTATAGTATACTAAAAAATAAAAAGAAACAAAATAAAAAAATAAAAAGAAAGCGGGAAGAGTCTCATAAAAATAAAAAAAAAAAACCCGCTTAATTAACTACTCGCTTAAATAATTACTCTTAGTGATTTAGGAATGTTTGAATACCGGATCAGAGACAGCTTGACATTTCATTTTAATTTGTATATCTCTTTTACAAGAAGTTAAATCACAATTGGCTTTCTTCTTCTTCTTCTTCTTCTTTTTATTTTTATTTTTATTTTTTTTTATTATTATACTTAGTTGTTTATTTTATTGTCGGTCTTGTACATTGTCCGTTGATCAATTCTTCGTCCGTCGGTAACTGTCCCTTTCCCTGCTCCGTCCCTTCACACCCGCACCACGCCATAGTCCGCCTTAGCGGTGGAATACTTTTATTTAACCACACATTACACTTAAACCTTAGCTTACCATCTACCGCTACTGATGCCTTCCTGTTGTTGTTTCCAAATCGTTCGATGTTAATAAACGGCCTATGTTTGTATCAATCTTATTGTTATTGTTGACAATTGCTGCTGTGGTTCAACCTTTGGGTAGGTCACACGATGTTACAGCACGTCTTGCTCGCCTTTCTCTCCCAAACGGACTTGTTTTCGTCCTAAGATTTGCTCTCCTCCTTTTTTTTTTCACCCTTAATAACGAAGTTCAGTCCTGGAGGAAAAGTGTCCAACACGTGCTAAAACTATACGAATCGAACAAAGGAATACCAAAATGCTGAGGTATCCTTAATGTCATAAGAAACAGAATAACCTCTGCAACAAATGTCGCACTGAAATCGTACAATGCGGCCCTCGATTGGAAGTGCATATCGCGCTGATTCAAGGTTCAACTGAACAAGATTCTTTGGTAAAGAATCCAAATACGGTTCGACCTATGCCCAAATATGACAAGGATGTCAGTCCAGCAAAAAGGACTAAATCTTCCACCAATCCCACACTCATGTGAGATTTAAAAAAAATGACTGCTTTATATACTTTAAGACAGTTAAGTTTAATACTAAGGATTTTATCAATAGGTTATGCAAAATTGGCCTTTTTTCATTTAGTAACTCGTGCATTATTTAAAGCTTTATTGTTTGTATGTGCTGCAGTTATTATTCATAATATAAATAATAATCAAGATATTCGCTTGATAGGTAATTTAAGCAAAGGAATCGGAACAACAAGGCCGAGGTCACTGCCGAGTGGAAATTGCTAGTATATAATGATGTCACACCATTAGCAAAAATTCTTAATGACGCAAACATAGAGACGGACCATGCCTTCTAAAAAACCAAACCGATTCCACTGTCAATATCATAAAACAAAACACAGCGGAGCTTAAATGAGATGACAGGAATAATTGATCGGAACAAGAATGCACTGGGTAAGGAGTCTCCACGGATTAGTAAATCACAACTAGTGAAACTTTTATCAATTCAATTGACACTGACCGCTATACATCTTGAAAGACCCGAGGCTGAAATTATAAATGCGCTCACTGGTACTCATAATAAAAAAATGAGTCCACTTTTACTCTCACCTCATTCACCAAAAAGTGAACTCACTTTAAATAAGACTTACCTTGCGAGACTGCACGGACTTCCAACCGAAAATGACAACTTAATTGGACTATGTAAACTAACGAGTTCTAAGAGAGTTATAATCAAAAACGAGGTCATATTCGAAATTATGTTACCTCTGGTTGATCAACAGTTCTTCGACGTATTCAATGTAGTTCCTATTCCAATAGTAAAAAATGAGACATTAATCAGTACCACACCAGATAATACATATCTAGCTATCAATCCGCACAGAGATGAATACATTCCTTTTAGTACTGACGATATAGCAAACTGCATCCTAACGAAAGAAGCCATATAAATATGACGACACAAACAATCTAAGTTCGGAGAAGTTTCGCATGTCAGCGCTTGCGAAATTAGCTTATTAAGCAATCAGACCACAACCAGCTGTAAATTCGCCCAAAATTCCTGGAAAGGCAGCATGTGCCGCCCTGAATGAACAAAGCGAACATATCTCTTAAAATTCTTTTTTTCTGCTTTTCTTGTTCGAAGTTCTGATTTCCCATACGAGAGCCAAGATATTCCTTGACATTCCGTCGGGTCTTGAAATATTGTTCGTCGTTGCGTTTCAACCCTTTTGCACGAGCTTGAATAACTGGAAGACTTAGATTTAGGGATCTTGGCTGACTTAGCTTAGCCGCTGTCTCTGAATGACGATTTGGACGTTTAAGCGTAATAAAAATGACTAAAGCGACATTTATTGACTAATAATTAAGTTTATTGGCCCATAAGGTTAGCTATCGTAATAAAAAGTGTTTTTTTTTTGCAGAATCATAGTAAGCGTGGATCGCGGAAAAATTAAGTTTATCAAACCAAAGCTAGTCACCACATCGCTGTGCTAGTGTTTTTTTTCGTCCTTATCGAACAAATTTACAAACGTAATTTTTCATCAATTGTAAACCAATGTTTCCGAGAACAAAAATAAGATAAATTATTATAGGAACACGAAGGTCCAAGCCTTTTTTTTGTTATAAAATTCTTGGAAACGGACCATCTGGAAAACCATGAGTAATACCCCGACTAAGAAGAACCGTTACAAGAGAAAAATGTCGAAAATCCGTTTGTATAATATGACGCTGGGTTTGCTTTATGCCTTTGGTTGGTTATAGTTATACAAACACACTGATGACTGCGGTATCAGAGTAAAGAGATGTGAAACAAATAAAGGAAAAGTTAAAGTCATTGTTAAGCACCAAAGATACATCACATTGAGTGCAACCCTTGAATAGTGCGGACGCCATTTATAGTAAAGAAGAAAGCATCTCGCCCCCGCCCAAAAAAACGGAAACGGATCACAAGAACAATTAGGAATATAAAATCGTACATTAAAAGAATCTGTGGTAAAACTAAGTTGAAAAACCTGCCATGACAAGATCTATAATGAGAGAGGCACAGTGAAACAGTGTTCAAATTATAAAACTGCGAAAATGGCAGTTGGTATTGAGATCAGTGGTAGTGGTTCGGAATATTTCTTCATTTGGGCAAATAGGCGCAACGAATGTCCTCCAAATTTACTCTGCCAACTACAAATAATGCACCCCGACGTAAATCAGTCTTTTTAATATTGTTTGTGTTCCTGGCGGCTTGTTAGTCATACAACACAACTAATTTTCTGTGGATGGTAAAAAGGAATAACTCTAAAATACAACTCTGTCCATCAGTCGTATATACATTTCCTCTTGTACTTATCGACATCACTTACATCACTTTTAGAACATTCATTAAAGCATTAAATTGCATAATAAAGCGAATCTTTAATTTTACAAAGTGCTAAAAAAGGCTTCCATTAGGGCAATACACATTTAATTTAACAATTGTCCATTCGTAAATTAAGCAGTGTTATAATGACATAAAACGATGGGCAGCCATTGGCAATGCCCAACTTTTTGCGTCCAACAAAACCACTCATCATATAACACAACAGAAATAAGCGAAAGGATAGAAGTTGTGGAAACAACAATATATGAATGCTTCAAGGTCGTCACATAAAAGGAAAAAATACAGATAGCGAGTTCTATGCCAATCATAACCAAGACAACAATTGGGATTTACAATTCTCTAATTAGGGGAATTTTAATCGCTGTAAATTCTAAAAAAAAAAAGAAAGGTGCACTGATGTTGGAGAAAGCGCTTCAGATACGACGAGCGACTGAACTAGCGTAACAACATGTAGCTGAAATACGAAATGAACATAACAAAAGCATTAATTCGCTTTAATATTTTGAGGAGAGTGAAAAGTTTGTCTGCTAGAGAGGTGAAAAACATCACGCAATTCGTGACTATCCTACATTTGCTCATAAATGCAAAAGAAGTAAAGCTCTGCACCATTTTGAGGTTATGTGTACAAAATTTACAAAACCCAGTAAAATTAACAAGTATAAAGTAACTGCGACTCTTGGTAGTAGTGAGGTTAATGGATGACGATTTCCGGTGGCAGCACACCAAAAAGAATAAACAGTTTCCACGAAACACTTTTGATAAACAAAGATCATAACGTCAAATTAGAGATTGGTGCGCAATGCAACATTTTATCTAAAAAAATAGGCAAACCTCCTCAAACCAACAACAAACTAAACATAATTTATCAAGCTACGTGAAAATGTGAAGTAACATCAATATCGGTTTTAAGATAGTAGATTGTGAGCTAATACTCGGCGCTCAAATACCTGAAGAGCTAAATTTATTACGTAGAATAAATATGTAAATGTAGGTAAACACATAGGTTGCCTTGCGTTACGTTGTGTTAATGCAAAGTTTTGGTGAACTTTTACTATTTGTACTTGCGTCGTTTCCGACAAACAAAACAGTGATGTATTTATGAAAACAAATCAAGGTCATATGGTTAATGCCTCAAACGTAATAGAATTTAAAAGTGGTCACATACATTTAAATATTAAAAAAAATAAAAAATTTAACTGAAGTATATTGTTATCTATTTTTACAGGGTAGATATATAAAGTTTTTGGAAGCCACGTGCAAATTAACGCATATAGTGAAAAGGAAAGCTGAAGTGAAAGAAAATACGAATCAATTTGAAAAATTTTTGGGGTCGATCACCGCATCGGACTTTTAAGGGCAATGCGATTCGGAAATGGAATTGTTAAACTGCGCAAAGCAGGAGAATGAAGGAAATGTTGAAGGAATAGGATAGCATGTAAGCTACCACCATATACATTGAGAAACTTAGCAATATAATGTAAAAAACCATGGAAATACATATTAATCATAAAGCATTGTAAAGAAAGTGGGAGCGCTGAAGTGAAGTTAAACAAAAGATTTCCTATGCATCTTTTCTCATTACGCACTTTGGTAGTGGCGTCGTAAAATAAATCCCTAAGCTGCTCGGCTGTTTCCGTCAAGACTATCACTCTTTATAGTTCCAAAATAAATTCGGCAAAAGAATGTCGTCCCTATTAAATGTTCGTCTTCTTCTCTATTTATCTAATGGTTATTTATACAGTTGGGCAATTTGTCTCATTGATTTTGGTGCTATTGATATTATTCTAAGTTTTAGTGTCTGCAATATCCATGGAAATTTGTTCCTATTAAATGAAAGAAGAAGAACATTCCAACTGGATAAATAACCATTACATAAATATACCGCAATATGAAGTTCAATTGACCACCGTTGAATAAACAATTAATACCGATGGAAAAAAGGCACCGCCGCATTCGCCTATAAAACAACAACATTCGCCATAATAAAATAACATAAACAATCGCTATCACTAACCAACTCTAATAGACTAACCAGCCATTCCGAAATCAAAGATAAGCACATAATAGAATAAAGGTATAAATCAAGAATCGGTTTTTGCAATCACATTCACACTAATTAAGTGCTAGTTTAATAATTCAAAAATTATAAATTAAAAATTTATTTTTTTAGGGAGATTAATACAAAAAAGTTTAATTTATGTCTATTGCTAAGTCGCACGCTCGTTTACTGAACGTGTTAGCGGTTCAAAAAACCAAGAGACTCCACCTTCCTTCTTTATCAAAATTCTCGCGGTCTAAAATCGAAATTACCGACCGCGCTTCTTGACTCAATTAATTGTGAATTTCATATAATTGTATTAACGGAGACATGATTTAACTTCGTTATATGATGTTCTGGATTCTATAATTTCCTGTAGAGTGCCTTTTAAACTTACACCTGACTTGAATGAGTGTCACGCATGGTTTAACAATGAGTCAAAGGCAATCAGAAATAGAAGGAAAAGGCTCCTTAGGAACTATAAAACAAGTGGCCTCGGTTGTAAAAAAGTTGCCGTGCAACTTTGGCACAGCATTTTGCATGTCATCACTTGTAAGGATCAAAGTTACTCCGCTCGTTTTGACCCTATACGCGGTTGAAAATCCGCATATTAGGGTAGTTTGTCATAAGTATATATAAGCTGCATCTAGACGTGTAGAAGTTAACGTTAGTTAAATGTGGCAGGCTTATGCTCGCCTGTACTGCCCAATCCCGCAGTACGGAGAGAGGTGGAAACACGTCATTGTGGCTAAATTACCGATTGGTAACGCCAATCCGACAACAGGAGAAAAGGAAGAGAGTTTCCGATTTCCTTCTTCTTGAGCGAACCACCATCGAGGTAAAACATAAACGGAGAAACTAAAATCCGTTTCATCCGCTGAGGATCACACACTGTAAGTGCCGAACTACGCGTATTTTAAAAGGCGACCGTCTGTTCTGTCCGATGATGATTGACGTTAGGTCGTTAGAGGTACGTAGAGACATTTTTCTTTAATATTTTTAAGTCATTGCCGCTAAGTTGTTGATAGGTAATTACACTTTTATTTTCTATAGGATTACAATATAAGAAGTTGTCTTAAGGGGAATACGAATTGTACCTTCTTGAAAAAATAGGATTTTTCTTTACTCAGGCTACCCCAGCATATTAAATCAGATGGAAGTTTCCTAAAGTAGTAGGGGGAAATTCCCATTCTCACACATTTAACTCATCGTGTGCTTTATAACTGTATCTGGTAATACGGCAATTTGCAGCACAACTTTGATATTTTGGCACATATAGTCAAAATGTATGATGGACTTATTTTCATTAATGACCAGTAGTAATGGAGGAAAAAGGGAGCTTCCATTAATTGTTAATGGAACATATTTGGTGCTATTTGACAGTTAAATAAAAGTCAACAAGACAATTTTCTATAATAGAAATGTTACGAAGGCTTTGATTCCGGACATACCACGAGCGGCCGTAGTTAGCCAGAGTATTTGGAGATTCTAAGCATCCCCTGTCTTCACTACACGAACCTAGAAAACTTGCATCATATTCGACACTCACAACGGGTAGTCGATGGGAAACAGAATGCTAGCCTTTCAGCCATTTTTTCGGTAGACGGAGTTCTTACCCTCGTCTTCGTTGTTAACCATATCCTGTGAGGAACAAAGTCCCAAGATCGTTTTGGTCACACACCTTGGTTCTCCTTCCACTTCTGCTGGGGTATAATCGCATGCAAATATTTTTTCTTTCGTCATTTATTGTAATATACATATGCATATATAATTTTGATTTATAACCTATCATATTTTATTAGTTTAACGGTATATCTACGTAAATGTATTATAGCATTTTATATTGCATTAACATTATGGGAATCATTATATATATCTTATTATCAATTTTTAGTTATCTTATATTAGCGTAGACAAAGTCGTCAGGAATTACCGGAGTATAGGATTTCATACAAGTAGACAAGGAACCGAAGGGGTTATCACATTTGAAAATAACTGACCTAGAACTCATCTTTTGAAGAATCAGGAGTAATCCGCGGTAATCTATAGGATAAAGGAGTCATCCTGGTAAGAAAAGATAGGGAGTAGGGAGTCTAGATTAGGGGAACTGCGACGGTTGACTGTAGTACGAACAGTCTAGGATATCCACCCTTTTTTTTTAGGAAGGTTAACCAATCTGGTTAAGGTAGTATATGATAGAAATTTTGTAAATTTTAATCATGACTCAATAAAAAAAGATTGTGGTAGTTTTACAGGAAATTTATGTTTCATTTGTTTAAATTTCCCGGAATAGAAAAGAGACGGAGAAGTAAGTGAACTTAGCATAGTATTAACGATTGAACGCCTGGGTGGTCCGGCGAGCTGACCTAAGCAAATTTATTAGACAGAAAAATCCCTATACAGACGAGGGATTTTCAGTCTTTACAATCATCAAACAACGCAAGTTTAATGCCAAAATGTTAATGACAACTTTTAATGGCAAAATCTATTCAGAATGCAATAACTAACCACGTCTCTTAATTAAAAGCTGACATTAATAATTGCGGGAAATTTGTGAATAATTAGAGATTAATTGGTTTGAATGAATATAAGCTAATTAAAATTTTATTAAATTTTATTTTGATCCCACACCAAGCAGGAGTAACTATGACTCTCTTTCAAAGTGCGGATCTCAACAGTGAAGATGCCCAAGCAGTAATGGTAGTAAAGAGATCATAGATGTGCCTTTTTCTCACCTCCTCGTGGTTCCCGCCGGGCAGTCAACGCGAAAGAAAGTTCTCTTCTCCATCAATTCAATTGGTGGGGAGTCTTTCTGGTGTCGGCTGGGTAACGAGAATAGACTTAAAAGGTTCTTGGGGCTAGCTCCCCCCTGAACCTTCATTAAGTTGGCTCAAAATAAAGAAAAGAAAGAAAATACAAATAAAACACGGTCTCCGTCCTCTGGCGGAGACCCACAACTTCTTACTTTAATTTCCTCTCATTCTATCCTTACCTCACACCTTATTTCTACATCTAACCCTACTTCGAGGGGTTCTGAATAGGTTCAAAATAGCCAAAACTTAATAGCAGACGAGCAGCCTAGCTGCTCGAATACTAGACCAACCCGTAATAATTCACCAAACCATATTCCATCAAATATGCAAATCCAAAATTCACAACCCATAAACAATAGTTCAAATCAGAATCCCAATCTTCTTCACTCTGACACTTCCTGTCGGGTGTGTGGGAGAACCTTTACCACGAAGACAGGCGTGGGGGTTCACATGAGGCGTGCTCATCCCGATGAGCACGACCAGCGAAAAGCTCGGACAGATGTCGTTTTGTGTATATTGTCTAAATAATTTGACTCTCATCTGTAAGCAACACCCATTCTCAAATTAAATCTCAAATGTCAACTATATTCCCGTAGAATAATTTTTGTAATTACAAATAATTTGCTTTTCATAAAGGAATTTAATATAAAGTTAACTGCTCTCATGATGCTGCGGAGCATATAAGTGTTATATTTGATTCATACTTTATCAGTCTTATCATATTCTGGCCACTGGTCTTGGTTCCCCGCCATCTTATTTCGCTTTTACATAAACGCGTCTAGACGACAACGTAGGCCCTACAGTCAGAGATCCTGCTTGTCCAAAAATGCTCCTACAAAATGATTGCAACGATCGAAGTATCAAATCTTCTTCCAGATCCAGCAAACTCGATAAGATCAGTACAATCCTAAAGGTAGACATTATTGATACGCTGGCTGTCATGGCTTCACAGTGATATCTTTGCTAGTGCTATTAATTTTCTGAATGTATACTTTTTAGGAACGACGGTTTATTTACTGGCCTATGTATAGGTAAAGGCGGGGCATTTGTGTGTCTACGGGGACTAGGGAAAGTTTGAAACTCTTTTTAAGGCCTCTGTGACTGGTCTGTCTATTTATCTAATAGTAATTTGCTGTTTTTGAGGAGTCGTAGCAATACAATCCGTCTAAATATACACGTACAGTGACTTCAAATGTAACCTATTTAACATTCACAAATCTAACCTCATGAGGACTCTACGCCAAAAGACTGCACTGTCTATTCTTTACAGTTTCAAAACTGCACACTTCGATTTTGTGACTAACTCGACATCATTGCTTGGTTACTTCCTGATAAGTGGCGCTTCCATGCTAAGTACATTTAGTCAAGTACAATTTCCCGCTATATTTGACCATGTCTTAATTGTCGCTAGTTTTAAATATGTGCATTGCAAATACTTGTATACGCATATAATACCATTCTGTTGTGTAATGAGAAAAGATTCTTACGAGGCCCTTATATGAAGTCTCAACTGCTCTTTATTCGCGTTTATGCGCGTATTTCGATGAACTTCTGAGAATAGGCTCAGCATCAACCAGACCAAGACTTAGGCGGTTATATTTAATGCAACTGCTAATCCTCCTTCATACCTCAATTATGATGAAACGAAATGTATCTCCTGCGATAGATGTTTGGGTATCATTATTGTCAAAAGCTCCTTGTGAATGATCTCTTCCAACAATATGTATCTATCTACTCAGACTAATCAGCAACTCTTTCTGCTCTTCTAATGGCACATATCTTACACTGCCATGAGATGACACCCGCCTCTTCTGAAACCACCCCTAATAAATTGCAGAAAATGGTTAATGTGATCATCGGATTTGTTGTAGAATATCAGGCATAGAGATTATATCTCATCGCATATCCAAAGCTTCCTGGAATTATTCTCCTTCAAAGATTCAATAATAGCCTTATTCTGGCGTGGTTATTGTTTATGTAATCGTTGCTGTCACTTTGTATCAAATTTTATATTCTCGATCAAAAATAACAAGAAAACTCTCCAATAACAATTTTGCGCTAAAACAGGGTTGTTAATTTATAAAAACCACCAATGGAAGCGTTAAAAATGTCAAAATGTGCGGCTTTGCAAGGAAAAAAAATGTTGGCAAAATGAAAGAAATTGACGAAAGCGTACAATACGTGTCTAGCATAATTTTAGCTATTTTTACGTATTATTATCTTTTTGTATATGCATTACCAGTTAAGTGCAGTTTAAGTTATTTTTACGAATTATTAACTTTTGTCATATGTATTATTAGTTAAGAGTTGTAAGCGTAGCGTTGTTTATTTTATGCTTGCAATCAAGACCGGAATGAGATATGGTTAAGCTTTCACCAATTAACCGATTGGCAACACCAAATTGATTTCGAACGATGGCATAAGAAAGAGGATTGCACATTTTTTTCCTTCTAAATCGAACGGTCGTCTGAATAACATCACCGAAACATAGGAGTAATCCGTAACAATTCCTAAGTGAATTTCCCATAGGGACGACGACTAGGCGGATTTCCTCTAGTCGGCCGTCCGAATAAGCCGACGACGGTAGGCCATAGGCCGATTCATAGTTGTAGGGTATTAACTATTAACATCTTTTGTAAAAATTAGTTTATAAGTAGTATTAACTTTTAATTTTGTCTGCAAGTTTTCCTGTCAAATAAATCTACCTTTTTTGAGTTAGTTGTAAATTCACATTCACAAAAGTAACGATATAAAAATTTTTTTTGTAATAAAAATAACATAATTTTTCCTGATTATAAAATGATCGTGAGTGTGCCATTGGTGGCTGCTGACATGTGCTGTAATTAGGATAAACACAAATCTGACTTCTTTTTCTTGTGGCGTTAATTATTTTAAAAAAAAAGACACAAAAAAATCTTTGACGTTAGCTGAGCACTTATGTTGGCATAAATTGACTTCAACGAGTATTATCAACAGAATGAAAGTGGAAATTCAAAAGAAAACAATTCTATGATATAGTGAATGCGAATAGCGAAAACGATGTCAAATATCTAGAAACACGAACAGGAAATCGGATAAAATACAGGAAAAGAAGTAACGAAGCCAAACGCAGTCGAGAACGAGTCAAACGAAACCAATAACAAAGTACCATGATACTAGAACGGAAACAGCTAAATGAAGGAAAAAATATTTAAAACAGTTTTTTATTGGTATTTGTTTAAAAAAACTTTTTATGTGTCAATTTTAAAATAGTTTTGCTTATCATTTGTCATTTGAAAATGATTAAATTCTCATATATTGTTGTTTACTTCTATCTAATCATAAATATATCTATATCTTTATATAAATATATATATATATTGTAGTGTGATCGCATATCGACATATGCATCCACTTTGAAGTGCAGACAGAATTATGTTGAATCTGCATAATTCTGTGGGAAAAATAAAATAATAATTTTGTCGCACTTCAACTGGCTGGGTATTGCATTACGAAATGCAATACGATGCCAGGCGCCCTAATTAATCAATTAGTGCTTACGATAGCGTTTAAGACACCTGCATATTTTTGTGTAAATAGGGCATAAGAAATTAAATAAAGTTAATTGTTATCAAGAAACAATTCAGAAGCGTTTAATTCGCTAGGCGTTCGACTCGCCTTTAAACTAAGAATTTAGGGACCGTCTCTTGCCGAGTTTCATTGGCATTTGTAGAGACCGAAAGACTTGGCGCATTGAAGCCGAGCAGCTAGAATCAAAGCTAAACATTACACCTTATGTTGCTCCAGAGTCAGATCTCCTAAACGAATATTCCATATACACTTTACAATATATTTATATATATATATATACATAGTATATATGAGATGTATATACATATATAAATATCTACATACTTTTATATGTGTGTGTTTAATATAATGTAAACACCGTTTTATAAATGTTGAAAAAAGTTTGACTACTCAAGTCTTATATATGCGATAAATTGTGGTTAATGTGGTTATCTAAGTAAAAATCTTCAAAGAACTTGCTGGGAGACCCACATTCTTTTATTCTATAAAATTTTCTCATTCGCGTCTCTTACTTTTTTCCAGCAAGACTTTTCAAGTTCGTACAAAGCAAACAAACGCGTTAATCACAACGTCAAAGAACCAAACTGGAAAGCTTTAAACGTAAAGCCAAGTCGGTAAACGATTTTGTAACTTATTTCTCCAGCATACATAACTGTGAACATTCTGCTCACTCATTGTTTCTACAGAAAGAAGAGATGAAGACTTTTTTGAGTCTCTTAGGACATAGCAGTTTTCAATGACACCGAAGGCCGAAACTCTGCTTCGGGAAATTAAAACTCAATATTTAACGATATATAAAGCTTATCTCCAGCGCTCTTCTTGTGTAAATAAAGATCTTGATAAAATCCAAAATAGTATCGCAACCCACGAGAAAGTTAAGAAATTCAGTATTCTCTAATATACTTTTACCCCTATGCGATACCGATATGCAAATAAATCTCGATTAAGCCCCATTGAGAAATTATAGCATCTGCTGTAAAAAACCTCTGGTGAGGTTCGCCTTAGCGTGGAAAAATTTGGTAGAAAGGTATGAGAATCAGTGAATTCTTATAAATTCCCAATTCAAGACCTTCCTAAATTTAACCGCGATTATAAAAGAATAATGCCCCCAAATTAAATCTTTACAAGGGATCCTTAATGATACAATACCTAGTTTGTCCTTGTTGAAAACAACTACGAAAAGCTGGGATGTGTTATTCATATATATATATGTTCTAGAATCAGTAGCCGAGATGTGTTCCTTTGCTTCCATCCCATTGCGTCGCACCGTCGAAAAGAGCCTTAGCGTACACTCGTCGTCAAAAGGAAACCCAATGATAACAAAGTGCATTCTTATCAAACCAACATAATCTTTTCACAAAAAGGCAATTTTCCTGCGGATAACCATAGATGAACGTATAAATTGCTTAGCCTCAAGCCACGAATTTAAAAGTTATAAAAGTCAGTTTGCTTGTAATAAAGCCATCATCCGCTCTTACATCGATCTCGTTCTCGTCCAAAACAAGGACCCCATTTCCCTACTGCGCAGGTACATCGATCCCAGCAAATTAATAATAAACCTTCTGCATTCAATATTTAACGTAGATACAAATGCCCACACGATACTGGATAGTGCTGTGCCACCGTAGTAGTGAAGGTGGGAATGTGGTTATATTACCGATTGGCAACGAGGATCAGACGGGACGAAGATATTGAGAAGAAGACGATGACATCCTTTTTCGGGATCGAAGTGCCGACGAGGCAACACACTACCGTCCTTAATGCAAAAAGCTGGTTTCATCCGCTTGGATCGCACACTGTAGGTGAAGTTGTTAATATGTTGTAATGTCCGCGTACATTTGAGGTGTAGGGGTTCCGTCGGTCTACTTTGACCGCTGCTCTATCCCAATAGAGGACGTAAAATCATAATAACGGTCTACCGTTATGGAGAACCTACGTTTTTAACTCTCTTCCTCTGCATAACACTATTATGCGAGAGAGAATTATGAAAAGAGAAAAAGTCCGAAGTTCGTCTGTGTGACATGAAAATGTTCTTTCTCGAATGTTTAATCGTTTTTTTTTTACGAAAAAGAAAAAAGAGGAGTTGGTGTTAAGAGATCAGAAAAAGCAGACGCTTTGTTTTGATGTCTAAATGTAACGGAGTAGTTTTCTAATGAATTTCAACCTACACAATTGTCAAAACTCGTAAAGTATAGAAAAGAAATTTTTGAAACAGAAAGAAATATAAGCAAATTGCTAACTCTTAATTCCATTTATGTGTCTAGTGAGTGTTTTAAAATCATATTGATGAGCTTAATATAAATATAAAAATTGTATATAAACCTACCAAAGTAGAAGTAATAAAAGTGAATGTAAAAGATCTTTGGTTTTCTCATAATAAACGGATTGATGCGAAATAAGGTTATGCAATATGATATATATTTATAGTATGTATTTCAATACATACTAATTGCCTTGCAAAACAAAATTCGCGTCGAATTGTCTATGAGTAAGTGATTATATGGGCGCTGAAATCCTGCGCAAGAACTTTATCTTTCAATGAACGGTGGAAAAATAAATTTCAGTTATATTTCTGCGCTATGTGTATTTAATAATGCTGAATGCTAATTATGCTGAATTTGCATAATTCTGTAGGAAGAGAAAAACAAAAGTTTTGTCGCACTTCAACTGGCTGGGTATTGCATTACGAAATGCAATACGATGCCAGGCGCCATAATTAATTAGTGTTTACGGTAGCATTAAGTCACCTGTTAAAATTAAGTAATATTGCACTTCTCAATAAAGAATTTCAATTGCCATCAAGCAACTCAAAATAACCAAGCGTTTAATTCGCTAAGAAAAATAACAGGCGTTCAACCCGCCTACGAGCAAGATTTAGGGACCGTCTCATGCCGAGCTTCATTGGCAATCTATGAGACGGAAAGACTTGGCGTTCCAAAGCCGAGCAGATTAGGGATACATTTACGTCTCACCCGTTCAACTAAAGAAAATCACCACAAAGGTAAGTAAGGAAGAGTATGGTAAAGTAACAGATAACTGCCATGTATGTGCGTAAGATATAAGTGCGAGTTTGGTATCGCTGGGACGGGCTATGCGTGGGAGTGCGTGGGAGTGCGTGTGTGTGAGAGAAAGTGACAGGGAATACGGACCAACGGACAAAAAATGAACTGACAGACAACGAATAGTACACACAACGGGCCATACAGATGCACTTACATCATGTTTCAGGTTACGTTCTGTGAGCAGGAATGCTTTTTAAGGAAAAATACGTCTCACATGCGACTGAGCACAGCTAGGCAAATCCATAAAGCTCTACCCAAGCATAAGTGTGACAATGTAAGCATGTGAAGTTATATTTAAATTTAACTAGCAAGAACGCCATCCAATAAAATATTAATTGGGCTTTGTTAACGGCTTAAATGGACTTTCGGAGAGAGTTAAATGAAAATTTAGTTAAAGTAGAAGCTTTTCAGAGCTTTTTTTGAAATATTGTAAAGAAAATAGGACTTTGTGTTAATTAATTAAAACTGTTCTATATGAACTAATATGGTGGCATTGTTCGGTACGTGAGCACTGTGACCAATCCAGCAATGCTGGTAAACGAAACTAATATCACGTGAATCCTTGATCAATGACCATTTCAACTGTGTTGTAGCATTATCGATTTATCGTACTTTACCCGTTTATTAATAATTTATGCTAAGTTTACACTTTTATATATTTCCACATAATAGCTATAACCTAGTTAAGATCAGTTCTACATATAAGGCAAGATAAGCTATAACCCAGTTAAGATAACCCAATTTAGCCATACATGTAACTTTAGTAATAGCCTGGTATAGTTTTACTACTTTGCTTATTAGTTAACATAATAATTTATTATATAAGTTACTGACCACATTCCAGGTGAGTTAGAAGTAAAGCAAGAACTAAATAGTAAAGTAGGAAGTAAACTAAGAAGTAAAAATAAAGAAGTAAAGAGAATTCAAAATAAATAACTTTCCAAATGAACGCTAATTGTGTTTTCACTACAGTGTATCATATTTATGAAGAGTCCTTGAGAAACATAGTTGATTTGTGCCTTTGTTAGTTAAATTTATATATAACATCTTGTTTGTCATATTTAGCATCGTTCAGTCTAGACAGAAATAATGTTCTTAAACAATGTTTCGTAACAAACATTAAGAAATTGGAATATGTTTTATTCTCATTGCAAACATACTCTTTCGTATGTTTGTGCATAAAGAAATGTAAACAAAGGCATTTTTTCTTTGCCCTAACGGTGATCAAATTAATAGAAAAGAAGAGGGAAAACCACTACGGACAGTAAATACCATACTTCGCTTTGAAAAGCAAGGAAATATGACAAAATTTGGATTTATTAAGAAAAGTAATTTTTGGATAACATAGAATTCGTTTACCTTCTTTTCATATAAGCATAACTATATTAATGTATATAATGTATATATATGGGAATCTCAAATCCAGTTTATTTCAACTAATTGCTTTTCCTAGAAAATAACTTTCCGACGCAGGGAAAACGAAATGGCGCGTCATGCAGCTGCCGGCCGGCGAAAAAGATTAGTGCAAAAGCGGATTAACGGTGGGACAAGAGCATTTGTGTCGAAAAGAAATGCTTAAGTTAAGAATGCTGTCAAACTAAGTAAACTCTGGAAAGTCCTACCCTTAAAGAAATTGATTAACGGTGGGACAAGAGCATTTGTGTCGAAAAGAAATGCTTAAGTTAAGAATGCTGTCAAACTAAGTAAACTCTGGAAAGTCCTACCCTTAAAGAAATTGATTGTAAATAAAAGAATCTTGAAGTAAAAACGTGCAAATGTATTTCTCTTAAGAAGAAGATCCACGATCTAGTGATGCGAACCGAGAAAAGCGAATTTCGTAACAATATTTACAGTAATATTATATATCGCTATAGTAAATAATATAATAAAATACATAAGAAATAATATAATAATATAACAATGATAAAAAGATACTTAGTACAACGATAGTTTCGTGACGCGCTTCGAGTATACTTTCATACAACTTATTACCAAAGCTAGGTATAGCTGATTCACTTGAACTTTGCAATACCGAAAACACTTCAGTTTTATAAAATTCATTACTATAAGGATCACATAAATCTGCAGTCTAATAAACCACGTGCTGAATTTAAAAGTGTTCAGTTATCCCCAAAAAAGACAAAATAAAGTTATCATCTGTTTTGTATGAAAAAATAGATCTACTACATCTGCCAAATAAAAGGGCATGGTGGATTTATTACCATGTATATATAACACGGTGGCGCCATTCCAACGAATATTTTAAAATATTCCATCTTAAATGCAATTCGATACAATCATCTATATAAAACAAGTTTTTAACGAAAATGTAAATGGAAAAATTGAATAACATTATGTTTTCATCACTAACCAGTTAATTGTTATTGACGGGTATACTCATCACGTGTAAAAAATAGCAATCATTTTTTTTCTAAATTGCAATTTTGGTCAAGAATAAAATATATACGTTAATGCCAATGTATTTGCAATAGTCGGAGGCCAAGGTAAACGAATTAAAACATGAATATATAAATAATTTTCTTCAAAATTATTGCAACAAAATACACGTTCACATTTTAGACATTGTTGGGAACACAACTGCATCATAACTACTTCCAACTATCGGAAGTATCCACACTCGTTCAACTAAACGTCTCACTACACGTCCAAGTGGAGGTACACATTTAGTAAACTTTATTTCTTTAAATTGCAAAGTGTATTATAAATACACCATACGCAATATATCGCTGCACGAATCCATTGTATAATATTAATATTAAAAATTTTGGGAAGATATCTGCTTCATTATTCATAAGGTTGGACCAAACTAACTAAGAGTTCTCCTCCGTCATAAAATAAAGGTTAAAAAGTTTCCTTAAATATGCCCTTTGCTGTAATATTCTTGATCCAAACTTCTAAGATTCAGTAGAGGGAGAGAGAGTTGGTATGAACAAATCATTTATTAACAAGTGAAAACATCATAATAGGGCTGGGCCAGCTATCAAATATTACATTCTCTAATACAACTCTTATTTTTGCCATAAAAGACAAAAGTTATACCCTACTTTTGTAGGAACTCACTATTACGGGACTGTATACTATTTCTTCAAAATACGGTGTTACATGAGGTGTGGTCGAAAATGTGGACTGATCCAAGCTATTCTCAATAGCGTTTGTCCTTAAATCAAAACACATCAGTGTACCAAATTTTATCACAACCTCTCAAAATTTACGACCTTTAGTTTGACCACAAATTTATATGGACTTATATTAGACGAACATACGAGTCGATTTAGAAAATGATTCTGAATCCGTCGGCTATTGATCAAACATTTACGAGATATTAGTTTCGTTTGTTCCTAGTATTTGATTTGGTCACAGTGACCTATCGAACGTCGCCACCATTATAGTTCATATAGAACAAAGTGTCCAAAAAAATTCTTCCCAAGGACTCTTCATAAGTACGATACACGGGTTTGGAAAGGCTATTGATCAAAGATTTACGTGATATTTGATTCGTTTGGCAGCATCACGTGAATTGGTCACAGTGGTTAAGTAAACTTTCACTTTGTCAGTCTGGTATTTGACATAGTAAAAAGACCTTTTCATACTAAGTTTTCATTAATAAACGAACAACTATCACCAAATAAAAAAATTTAAGCCTGGCCAGTAAAACTTTCACTGTTCTGGTCGACATGCCCCGAAACGTGGTCCAAGCAAGGTGAAGCACAATTCGCTTCTAAACGTGTTACGCAAGATGCCACCAAGTATGAACATGTGCTTACCGCTCTTCCGCAAGAAAGAATATTGTCGGTCTTAGATTTCATTCACAATCCGCCGACTAGCAACAAATTTGATGGTCTAAAGAAAATTCTTATCGAGAGACGCGTTTTAAGTGAAAACGTCTTGACAAGATTATATCTGATTCTGATGAATGTGATCAGAATTTTGCTGGAATCTGCGTATTCTTGGCACGCTGGAGATGGTTAAAGGAATTGTGGATTGTGTAGCTCTTACTGGTTCCAATGTCAGAGATATTAACGAACTAGCAAAGTTGGCCGCTAACATTTGGGAATAGTAAATTCTTTAACTAGAATGTTCGCGAATGCCATATCTGCCATATGCAAGGTACGAAAGCTCGAAACAGCCGCTGAGGCATACTGTGGCAATAGATATAACTAATTTTTCCGAACACGAAAAATTACAGTCTTTCCAAAAGAAATAAAATGAGTCGGACAAATCCACAGCAAATGAAAAATTTATGGGAGGAATTGGCTTGAAATTTTAAGGGTATAAATGAACCTAAGAAGAAATAAGTATAAATGAATATCTAGGAAAGTATTTATTTAAAATAATGTTAATTTCATTTTCAATCTTTGGATCACTAAAAAATCAACTGAGACGCAATGCGAAATAACATGGTTTTGGCCGAATTAAGGCTTTACCGTAATTCTTGTTGAAATAAATAAATAGATATTGGGTCGCATGTTTCTTACCATGAATGCCAGTATCAAGCGTGAGGCTTGCAAGCGGTTATCGTCTAGTTATAGAAACTTTAGGTCGATTCAGATATCATCTTCAATGATTTAAATCTAAATTATTATTGTGTTAAATAAATTTAAAATATATAAAGAAATTGTAAGAAAGTGTGTAAAAGAAGAAAAGGCCAAAAATTTATTCAAAAAATAAAATTTCGTATTGTATTAAAAATTACTATTGTGTTAAATAAATTTAAGATTTATAAAGAAATTGTAAGAAAGTGTATAAAAGACGAACTGAAAGAATTATAAAGAAATTGTAAGAACATAACAGAAAGTACATTTATTTCATCCATCTATCTTTTATATATTGATAGGGCGATCCATCTAAGATTCGTATATTTTTTCTGGCAATCTCGTTGGTGTCTCCTTATTTCCCAGCTATTTTGTAAACAAATCAAAGTCGGTCAGCGGCATTAGCTTAGCTGAGTCGGAATCTACTTTATTTATGATGAGATGTCTAATATTTGATTTTTTCAAAGATTTTGCAACTATTTTACCGACAAATGAAATATTTTTTAAATGTTTGTGTTTTCATTTGAACTGCAATTATTTTTTAAATGAATATAATGAATGATGTATACGCATATATATAAATATACATACATGTATATATTATACATAAATATATATACATAAATATATGTTTGTGCGGTATTGGTATTCCACACGCGCACGTGTTACTATACTTTGTATCTTTGCTAAGAAAGGTTTGAGTTGTACCAAGAAATCCTCATATGAGAATTAAAAATATTGGCAAAATAGAGCAAATTCGAGGTACAGTATTAATGCATAATTTTAACATAACAATTAATATATTATTTTACGTATGTGTAGATCGTAAAAGAGGTTATCAAAGATGCACCCAGGACCAATAAAGCTATTATTTAGGCTGTGTCAGAAAACAGCCAGATATTAAAAAAAATAATATAAATCCGACAAATCCGCAGCATATGAAAAATTTATGAGAACAACTGGCTACAAATTTCAAGGATATGACTAACAATACCAGAAGTGTGTAGAAATGGAAAATAAGTACAAACGAACATATAGAAAAGCAGTTATTAAAAATAATGCTAACTTTCTTTTCAGTCAGTTTAAGTCATTAGAAATATCAACTAAGATGCAGCACGAAACAACATTGGTTTAACCCGAATAAGGGTCAATCCGTATTTTTTGCTGTTTTGGCAAGCTTGGCCATAATCAGTCGTTGTTACTGAAAGTGCTTGTAATATTTTTGCTAATTTACAAGTTTCAGTGATAAAAAAATTAAACTCAGTTGATTTATTAATCCACTGCGGTGTTTCTGGTCTATTAGTCTCACGATCGTGGCATTGGATGTTTTGCTGCTTTGAGTGGTGATTTGCAAGTGAGTTGTCAGCTGCTATGTGCTGAAACTTGCGTATAATGTATTTCTTCATTCTGACGCACTAAGTGTACTAAATGTACGCGAGTCGTGGCGGAGTCTCTGCCGGAAACAGTGGTTCCATACAACGAAGAAGAGAAAAATTATGTATATGCAGTTTTAGTCGATTAGAATATTTCACGCCAAAAACAAATTCTGCTTTGAAAGACACCTTCATCGTAATGTCGATCCCCTGGAAGTTCAAAGTTTTGACAAAACTGTTTTGCGATTGCGTCGACAACAAGCTAAGTGCTCGTTAGGTACCACAATGTCCGAGATCGAGGAGATCTGCCTGAAGGACACAATTATTGGTAGATAGGCACTGTTAGGGCGTACGCGCAAATTATTTAAAAAAGCCTTGACGAAATTTTAGATGGGTGGGAATATGTAATAGGTTCTGCGGCTCGAAACTTGAAATACAATACGTGTTCCAGTGTTAGTCATTTCGCTCGCAAGTTTAAAACGAATATTAAACGCCAGATTACGCAAAATATGAATTTTGAAGCGGGTAACGCTGTCTCGTTGATTATAGACTCGGGACCTTATTTTAACCGTTTAAGAAGAAATGCAACGCTGTTTAACATTCCCACAAAGTCCAGAAATCAGTTTCGAACATACTTTTCTGAAAAAGTGCTTAGTGGAATTTGTGTTCTCCATCAAGAAAAATTCGGAAATAATTGCTACATTTTGTGTCATTGAAAATGGGAAAAAATCACTATTGGGACGAAAAAGAGCTATAAAACATTTTAAGACTTGGCTTAAATGTGAATCGAGTAAACGAAAATCGATCCCTTTCCTAAGTGAAAGGATGTGGTATTGAAATTGTCCATTGACCCTAAGGTTGTCCAAGTTCAGTAACCTGTGCGATGCATGCCTATCGCTCTAGAAAAGAAAGTTGTAGCCAAATTGAAAGAAGCACTTAGTCAAGACATCATCGAATCGGTGGTCGGCTCAAGTCTCTGGATCTCGCCAAAAGTAATGGCATTTAAGGAAAAATGACGATATCAGAGTGTGTGTAGATGTGCGTAAAGCAAATAAAGTTCTATCGAGAGAAAATTACTCACTGCCAACTATAATGGAAGGACTTGATTAAACAATTAATGTTTGCTAAGAATGGAAGCCGGAGATATTGTGATTTGACGTAGCATTTGTTTTGGAGAAGAGAAGAGATAAAAAAATGGAAATGGATCACCTGCAAATGCTATTTTTTTGTTAACTATTGTAGTGTGATTGCATATCGTTATATGCATTCACTTTAAAGTGCGAAAGAAAACGAAAATTATGTCGCACTTCAACAGGCTGAGTATTGCATTACGAAATACAATACGATGCTAGGCGCCCCAATTAATATAATTATGATTACGTTAGCATAAAATCATCTGTAAATTTAAGTATAAATACAGCTTACAAAATTCAATAAAGACAATTGCTAATAACAATTCAAACAAGCGTTTAACACGCTACTTTTGTAAGGCGTTCAATCCGCCTAAACTAATAGGGACTGTCTCTTGCTGAGCTACGTTGGCATCTTAAGAGACAGCTTGACTTGGCGCACTGAAGCCGAGCAGCACTAGGAATCTCATGGCGATCCTGCCCAACACGAACTCAGAATCAATTCAGCAGTAACCTGGCTCTTTCCAAAAGATTTTTAACGCGATCCTACCACCGATCCCGTACCCGTTTTTTTCATCAACGCGCTTAGATTCTGCCGAATCTAAACAAAATGCTATCTGAAGGCTCCAAAAGGATCACAGTACAAGAATACATGGGAAGACAGCAAGCCAGAAAGGAACAACAACTAACCCAGATACCACCCAAAAAAAAACGAGGAGCAAAACTAATAAAAAAAAGCAAACGCCTCGAGATTTCCTAAAAAAAGCAGTACAGCACCCTATCCCGTGGAACATCTCCTCTCAATACTGGAGAGAGATTGACGACATCGAAAGATGGATCGAGAACAGGAAGACAAATTAAAAAAAAAAAAATTTTTTTTTAATAAAATAAATGAAAAAAAAAAATAATACCAATATATAAGCATACAAATATATATGAAGAATATCGAAAGAAGTGTACTCTACAACAAAGTAATTCCATTACACTATATATATAATACAGTTACGAAAACAATAAAATACTTGCAAAAATACAACTAGCAATGGGGTCATACGTGTTAACGAAGAGGAACATGACAACACAGTTAGGGAAGTAAGCAAAATACTTCGTGATAATGATGTTCGTTTAGATGAGAAGATATGTGTATGGAATACTCAAAATTTAAATTTCTGGGCGACGTATTGTCTGACCAGGGTATTGAAGTTGGTTCGGAGAAAGCACAAGTAATAACATTTGTCGAGGTGAGAACGCGAAATTTCTCTTTTTTAAACGAAACGGGAGAATTTTTGAAATCTAATCCTCGTACTTTTTTTTTTTTTTTGCGATCATCAATCAGAGTTGAGTTAAGATCTCCTTTCCTCTTTATTTGTGAAACAAAAAAAAAAACAAATTGCTCGTGCCGATTATAATCGGCCTTAATTAAATGTAGGGTGCCTACGCAAAAGCCATAATACTTAAATTTATAACGTATTTGAATACATATTGATCAGTGTCAAGAAATTAATTGTGTAATAACAAGGAATACAGAGTTGAATTGTATAAACACATATTCGAGCAAAACATATAGCAAACAAAAAAAAGGGAACCAACCCCCACCCAAACAACATCGTTCCGAGCCCCTGGAACCTGGAAGGAAGATATTCGAAGTTTTCTAGGACTAGCCACGTATGTGGGTTTGTTCCCCACTTGGCAAATAAGTTTCATTAAGACCTCTAGTTAAGAAAGATAAAAAATTCATATGCGGTGTAGAGGAAAAAGTTAGCTTTCGAGAGCCTGAAACTCCGGTTGGTCGAAACACCGAAATTGTTCTATTTCGATCTGAAAAGCAAGACCCGACTAATTGCTGATGCCAGCCCAGTTGCTTAAGGAGCTGTACAGATGCAATTTGACGAGAACAACGAAGCACTTATTATATCATTTGCCAGTCTATCTGATATAGAAAAACGATACACACAAACGGAGAAAGAAAGCCTACAGCCCGGATTGAAAGATTGCTTTTACGGCTTCAAGCGTTCAAATTTAAAGTAATCTACAGGGCAGGCAAAAAGAAGGTTGCAGACTCTCTAACTACAATTGTGATATATATAAGGAAAGATTTAAGAAGCACAGTAGTGTTAATGTCAGCAGTATAATTGAGTACCTCGGAGTCGAAATCTCCGGTGACAATGAGAAATGTTTGGTAGCATGCATCTATAATCTTTGCAGAATAAATAGCATATATTTTTTGCATATGTTGGATGAAAGATCTATTTCTTATGCCAATATAATCATGTTTGGTGGCTACAACGTTGATGTACTGCTGAACGGTTCATGCGTCACAAGTTTGCTTGATGCAATAGCTCGCTGTGGACTAATTTTAGCCAATATCTGATCCACTAGATTCGTTCCAAATAGTGGATCTAGATATCCTATGTGTGTTTCTGGTTTCACCTTAGGATAAATTCCTTCTGGGAGGTTTATCTCACCATGAAATATCTTTCGTAGCTTATAATATTGAATTACTAAGTGAGCTTGCATTGGCTTCGCCAACAATATAATGATGGTGGAGTAATGTATAGCACTTGGTTGATACTATTAATATGCTTCATTACTTGACTTGTGTTTGAATTGTTCTATGAACATGTCTGTGATAGGAAACGTTGGGTTACAAGCTCGAAATCGTCGTGGCTCACCACGAATATTATTAGAGATTAGTGACCTATAAGAAAATCAACCAAAATGCAGTCAGAAGGAAAGTTTTCGGTAAGTGCGGGAATAAAGCACATACGCCGCATAAGGCGACCGTGCTTTGTTGGAAAATTGGATACAAAGGGTTCATCCAAAATGCTATGGAAGTTTTTACAAGAGATAGGGAAAGTCAGTTGGAATGTTCTGTATCTCGTGAAACATCAAATGAATACTTTGTTGGTTCTAGGAATTTAATACGTAATACTTCTTCACAACTTGATAATGAGTTACTATATAGACACAATGACAGGTTTTATTTCAGAGCCCTTACGGGGAATGAAGACTGGCAAGCAAATTTAAGCAGTAAATCTGATGCTGCCGGACATGACGATGTTACCATAAGATTGCTGAGGATCTTTCTTCCATTTTTGGTAGTCCACTACTTACTAATAATTTAAAAACGGAAGTTTTACAACAAATTATCTAAAAGTACTCCCCTGTTGTGGAAAATTTACACCTGCCCAAGAGATTAAAATTTGCTGAGACGAGAGAAAATTTTTACAGGATTTCTAAGTTAATAAAAAGATTGGTAAGCCATCACACAAATTTTTTATTTTCATCTTTTGTGAACTCTATATAACTCAACAGTTTATATAAACTTTTCCTTTAAACTGCCTTCTTGGGGATGGGGTTCGTTATTTAAGTATTTATTTCTTATTCGTTATGTAATTACGAAAATCTCTCTAAAAAAAATTAATCGTGCTTGTTTGCGGTACTTTAATAGCGTAAAAAAAAATTTTTTTTGAAAACGTTTCTTGTGGGAAAGAAAGCGCTTATCTTGAGTTGAGAAAGAAAAACTGCAAACCTATTTTAAGCATAAATTGGTTTGGTTGAATTAAGTATACATAATATTATATATCTTGAACAAAAATTTCAATTTTTGACCAAAAAGGTACTGTTTCGTTAACAAAAAACGCTTAAATTAACTAATAGAAAATATCCTACGTGTTTTACTAGAAATTGTTATTTTGAAGACATTGCGAATAATAATAAATGAAAGAGCTGAACATTTTTGCACTTACGCTGTCTGCCGTTTTCACAATAAATTCCTTTTATTTCTTCCTATCAATTTACGATTCAAATATAAAATTGCTTCCATGTTCAAATAATCCTCCGTATTATCTCCTATCGATGAATTTGTACTAGAAAGTGTTAGCTATTGTAGTGTGATCGCATATCGTGGTTAATATGCATCCACTTTGAAGTGTGACAGAATTATGCAAAACCAGCAAAATCAACTGCACAGACCAGTTCGATGCGCTCTTGGAAAAATTGACATTAAAACTAAACAAGTTAAATTTCTTAGACTATGCATTAAGTCTACAAGATGATATATTTAATCACATATCCAAAGAGATATTAAAATAAAAATTCAACAATATTGAAAGAACCCGGCATAAATATATTATTATATAACGAAAGAAAGACAAAGAATACATGATGACAAAGAAAAGTGCAAATATATCGAAGTAAAGAAAACATTTCAAAAACAAAGCCAAAAATACATCTGGCGTAACATGTTCAAAATGATAAAAAAAAACTACATAAAACAATGCCACATTTGCCAAACAAGTAAACAAATGAAACATACAAAGGAATCTCTTACAATAACGGATTCGCCATCCACATCTTTTGAAACGCTATGCATAGATACAGTAGGACCAATAAAAGCTTCCAATAACTTCCGATACATATTAACAATATAATGCGAATTAACAAAATATATAATCGCACATCCTATTAAAGATCAGCGGGCAAAATCAATTGCCAAAATATTAATAGAAGAAGTAATACTTAAATACGGCCAATTCAAAACGTTAAGATCCGACACAAGAACAGAATTCAACAATGAATTAATAAAAGAAATCTGTCTGTCACTAAATATCGAACAAAAGTTCTCAACCCTTTACCACCACGAAACTTTAGGTGCAATCGAAGGAAATCACAGAGTTCTTAACGAATACTTTTTCCCCTTGGCAACAAACAATGAGTGGGACAAATGGATACCATACCAGAATTTCGTGTATAATACTCGCCCTCATCTAGGAACACAATATACCTCTTTTGAACTGATATGCGGAAAATTGCCATACATGCCCAACGAAAAAATATTAATACAAACCAGAAAACTACATAAATGAGGTAAAAACAAAATTAAAATACCCACTAGAGAAAGCTAAAAGATTCTTAGAAAAAACAGAAGAAGCAAGAAAAAAACTTTCAGAAGAAAACTAGATATACTGCGAGGCCGTTTCGATCCTTTCCTTTGGCTGGGGCAGCTCAGCGGCCCAGGGAAGGAAACAAACGCAAGAAAATTTATATTCGCAGGCACTTGATTCTTCTTTATTTAATTGATTACATTTCGTGAATTTCATCAGAGTTTATAAATTATATTCTGCTGTCTTCGTATTCGTTTTCTCTCAGTCACTTTTATTTAATCGCGCTATTCATTTACCGATATTCATGAAACTAACTCGACTCCCTGGCGCGAGAGCCTAACTACAACCCGTCGGCTTGTGAGCCTAACTTTAACTCCTCGGCTCGAGAGCCCAACAGCGACTTGCCGGCTCGAAAGCCCAGCATTGACTGCCTTAAACTAATTTTCCCTATCCTACTCGTAACCTATACTTACACTATTCTTATTCTATTCTATTCTATCCTATCTTAATCTATTCCTATTCTATGTTATGCTATCCCTATTCTATTCCTAATCTAGTCCTATGCTATTTCTTATTTTACCTTAATCTATACTCTAGCACTTCCCCCTCCCCAGAGACGGAGAGTCCGTGAGGCCAAAACGAGGGCACGACTTTGAGTCCTCACAATACGTATAAATATAGTCGAACAAATTTTATTAAAGAAACATAATAGAAAAAGGTCAGACAAGCCTTATGAAGGCCCTTGTAAAGTAATAGATGTAAAGGACCCCAATTTAACAATGCAAATGAAAGACAAGCCAAAACAATACATAAGAATTTAGTTAAGAAATAAAAAAACTATAAATATAAACCGAAGTTAATTAAGGTATACAAAACTATGAATAAAAAACTATATATGTAAACTAAATACGTAAGAGTGCACTTCAATAAAATCCTCTTACGTTACAGATAATCGTTGCCATCTTCCAACACATCAACAATGTTCTCCCTAAAAGAGTAGGGATGTAGTGTGATCGCGTATTGTGGTTAAAATACATCCACCTTGAAGTGTGGCAGAGTTATGCAAAATCAGCATAATTCATTTGTAAAATGATTCTCATTTCGTAATGCAATACGACGCTAGGCGCCCTAATTAAATTAATGGGTCAAAATTGTATGCTTACGCTAACAATAAGATATTTTTGTCAAATTTAAGTATAAATAGCCATAGTAAAAAGAAATAAAGATAATTGCTGTGAATTAACAATTAAATAAAGCGTTTTATTCGCTATATGAAAAAATGCGTTCCATCCGCCTAAGTTATCTAGATAGGGACAGCGTCTAGCCGATCTCGCATTGGCATTAAAAGAAGTTGACAGTTTTGACAGAACAGATCACGTTCACTAAATAGATGTAACTTACACCTTTTAAGCCGTTTTAACACATGGCGATCCTGCCAGGAGAAGTTGACAGTTTTGGCGGTATAAGCTGAACAGCATATATCACGTTAACTAAATAGATGCAACTTACACCTTTTAACCCATTTTAACACACTAGATTGCATCTCTCAAAGGTATAATCGAACATTTTATACTTTGCGTGCGTGTAGCAAATTGTCATAGGAAACGGCAAAAAAATGCGTTATAATTCAATAGCACATTTCAATAAAAAATTTTGGTTCATCCGCTTTATAAACTATTGTATGTACTTTAGTAGACGGGATAAGGAATCCGTTCATATGCGCTATGTGCGCTTGTAAATGTGTGACAACAAAAGAAGCAACAGGTCAAACAAATTATGTACATTTGATATACATGCTTTGTTTGA
>KK500014.1:113631-124145 GCA_000688715.1 Glossina pallidipes | reverse complement strand
TTTTTCTGAGAAGAAAAGAAGGAAGAAAAGAGGAAAAAAAAAGAAGAAAAGAGAAAAAAAAAGGGGGGAAAAAAAAAATTTTTTTTTTTTTTTTAAACACAGTCTCATGACAAGTCTTGTGAGTACATAGAGTCTAAATCGATGGAAATTTCTTGTAGATATTTAGAAGACAAGACAAGCGAAAGGACAAAGGCTAAGCAAGAAGAACTGTTAGAAGAAAATTGGCGTCGAACATCCAAAAAAGGAAAACAAAAATTCAATAATAAACTTTGTTTAAGTCAAAAAATATATAAAAAATATGATTGGGAAAGCTTCTCTACCATAAAAAGAAATGTGAGAGTCAAGTATTGTATTACTGGAACATACAATAATGTGTTTTTTAAAATTTGAGATGATTCTAGCAACTTTTGGCCGTTTTTAGACCTAATAGAATTTCAAAGTTTAGACGAGAGAAAAGTGATATATAAGTTGCAAACGGTCATCGTGTAGCTATAGGAATTTTAAGTAGATTCAGATGTCCAATGATTGCTTCCTTTCGAATAAGTTAAGATAAGATCGTATTGCTAATTATCAGTTCAAAAGTAATGATGAGATAGGTCACATGCAATAATAATAGTTGTTAACGACGTAGGTTTGCGACCAACATTGATGACATTTACTATATCGATTTATATCATCATCGCGGTATGCCGCGATATATGTAGCATAACAAGCGCGGTAAATTTACTACATTAGCATTCCAAGAGAATGGCTTTAGAAACCGATTGTTGCGTCTATTACGAACATTTACTTCGAAGCGCAGTATAAGCTTTCGCGATTAATAAAATTGTATTTGGGACTGATATCCTCACCTTAGAATGAAAAGAATTTACTCTTTAACTCTTTTTAGAATAATTTAAAAAAAAAAATCTATTTTTGCTAGGAAAACGATACGATTACGATACGCTGAGTCCAATAAACGAACGGCTCTCTGGCAACTCACCGTTAAATTATGTGTTGGAAACCATTATATTCACTTATAATTATATGAGGATTCAACTTCTTAATGCGTCCAACTTAATTATACACACTTTAAATGATAATTAGGAATTTCATAAATTACGTGAGTTACTTATTATATCATCTGAGACGATTTTTTAACACCAGTGAATATTATTTGCCTATATTATTCATTATAAAATATTTTGATTTACGTCTTTTAAACTTTTTTTAATAGATTTCGGCATTTAATTCACATATCTACATTTTACCGAGACTTTGTTATCAATTTCGCGCAATTAGTATTAATTTACATTATTATTTATTATACTAAAATAAACAATGAATAAACAATACAAAAAAAGTACCTGGAATGTGCAAGCAGTCGCCGGAAAACAAAATTATTGATTTCAATCAATGGTGAAAGCTGCTGCCGCAGATACATATCAATAGCACAGCCACTGACTACCGAATGTATAAACCGTTTATTGACAATAAAAACTCCAAAAATTTGGGGTAGCCCTTAGTACATCAAGGATAGGCAACTATTTCAATTGTACGGAAGTTTGAAAAAGTTGCTGCAGAACAATATTTCGCAGAATCTTCAAATCAAAATTGTTGACTTCAATCACACATGGAAATTAATAGGCCAATAAACGCAGCTCGAGTCCGATTGTCGAAGAAGAACGCCGAAGATGTAAACTCGAAATGTTGCTAAATCTGCGTAGCCCTGAACGCGTTAGCGGTCAGCATCAATTGTCTGTTATCTGATATCACTTTCCTGACCTACGGGAGATAAACATTTCGTAACATTAGTTAAGTCGTGAATAACGCAGGAGTTTCCATGAATAACGTAAAGTTTAAGACAAATCTCTTTTATAAGTGTTGAACGCTAACCTTAATTTTTCACACTCTGTTCGCCATTTTTGTGGCGTGCTATTATCAAAGATTATTGCAACCATATTCCCTAATTTTCACCCATCGTCGATATTAATTAAATTTTACGTCTTGTACTTACAGAATCTCCTGTTATCTTTTATGACGCTGCAATCACCTAAAGCAGATTGTTGGATCGCCTCTTCCCACTGAAACACGCCTGGTTTCCTTAAGCTCATATCATCCATGAAGGTTTATCGATGTGTTCAGATTTTTAATAAAATCCAGAATAAAGAGCACTTATGTGTACGCAACTCAAAAATTGCTAGTGTTATATAGCCCTTAATGCACCGGTGATATACAATGAGTTCAAATGCCGGTAAATTAGCTTACACCGCGCATAAACTGTATGAAATTTTGTATCGATGAGCTTCCACGTTTTGAAACATATGTAATGGCAGTGAAAGTGTAAGAACTACGACATTTTATTTTTCATTGCAATACTTGCATCACTTTCAATTAAAAATATTAACAGTTAAGAAATTTGTCCATGACTATTCACACCAAAAGTAAGATTTCTAAGATGTCTGAATTTCGTACATAACAAACGAAGTTCTCAGTCATGCACAACAAGTTTTTCTCATAGGTGAAACGAAACGAAACGAAACCGAAACAAATAAAAGTATCTTCGTTGTAGCATCTATTAAAAACTCAAAACGTTCACATTTAAAGTGCTAGCATGTTGAATATACTTACGAAGGGTTAAATTTGCATTACTCATTGCATCGATGAAAAATGTTGACAACATTTTAAGCTTTCCGCATGCATTTCCACTAGCAGGCAAAGCAATGATGTATTTACGTAAACAAAATCAATAAAAAATTACGAAAGGGGAATTTAACAAACCTTATTTTATATAATTGTATTTCATTTACGTACATACATGGTTTTCCTTTGGTTACATAAGTTATTGATTTAGAGGAATACCGCTAACCCACAAAAAATTATTATTGGGTTGTTTCATAAGAACTGCGTTGCTTTCATATTGTTTCATATCTTGCACATATATAATTGTTTAATACGATTATGTATGGTGTTAACTAAGTTTCATTTGCGAATTTCGACATTTTTATGTATGTGTATACACAAGCGTTCAGCGTTCAGCGTTTGTAAGTAAACAATATTGTTTGGAATTTGTTTTATTTTCAAATTGCAGCTGTTTTCTTTTATAAATGCAGCTCTAAACAATCAATATTAACTCAGCACAACCAACACGAACGCAAAGCGTGAGCAATCATGCGTGGCCCTGTTTTGACAATTTCGAGAAAATGTTTCTCGCACATCTTGTGCATACATTTAGTCAGAAAAGTAGGAACTCGAAAATGAAACCTAGTTAACGCCATATAACATCAGTGCCCTGTTTTCTTACAGAATTGTATTCCTTATACAGTTTAATTTCGAGATTTTTTCGGACGCCTTGTCTAAAGGCACTATTTTGAAAAAAAATATTATATTATTAGCGAAAACCGAGAGAAAACACATTTTTTACAGGAATCTTTTGTTCTAGAACAAATTCACAAAAAAAAATTTTTTTGTTTTAATTCTAATTTTGACAGTCCCGCAGAAACTTACGTATACAGCAACCAAATACAGCTGAGGGAATATTGCGATCAGAATTCAGTTGGTTTATGCTCACGCACATGTTAGTGGCATGTATTAGTTAGAGTGGGGATATTGATTTTTATTCCAAATTTCAATTTCAACTTTTTCCTTGATGTATTTATGGACTGATTTTCCACTGTACGCTAATTTTAATTTTTTTTTTTGTTATGAAAATGAATTGTTTTTGTTTTATAAGTATTTAATAAGGATTTCATCACTGCTTCGTTTACATGATTTTCTGGGATAATATTTGGAGTTTTGTTATCTTATGCGATATTTTAAAGTTGTGGGGCAATTCCAAAATTTACCATAAACCGTAATATTTTTGACATGATTTTTTTTGCACAGTTTTCTAAGAAACGTATCTATCGTGTAGAAAAAGAGTTGGGTATACATGGAGAACCGGCGCTGATGATTTATCGCCCATCAAGTTTTTCGCAACTGCTGTAGAAATTGCAAGCAAGATCTGGGGAACTGGTAAACAAGATTTGAAAATTGGGGAAGAAAAGAGTTATCATGAGGAACATTTTACCTTGTTTTCTCACGCATCGAGTAGTTGATGATAGGCCCAATTACCTTTAATCCATCGCCGATTTATCCGACTTTGTCGTCCTTGGACTACAACATCGTGTCCATTATTCATCAGCTCTAACAAAGTAGCTGAGGGCAAGACTTTATCATGAAAATGTCACATGATTATCTGGTGCGAATTTCTAATAAACAGAATTTTTTTATTTTACAATAGAAGGAAAATATTAATTGACTGAAAAAAAGAAAAGTATATAGTGAATTGAATGATGTAAAACCATGTAGGTCGAAACATTTATTAATGTGTATCATTTCACGTCTCTTGAGCGATTCTAAAAATGATGTATTTTGTATTTTGGGAATTAAGCCTAACGACGGTCGCAACTTAATGTACAACTTTTTACTGCATTGTTGCGCTTTAATAAAAGAACAGATGTTTCACGTATTCCTTGATTCTTTTGGACGGATACCTCTTTCGGAAAATTTGACTAAAGGTGTTGTAAGTGTCTGTGTGAAATGGTCTTTTGGTCAGTAATATTTTTATTTTGTCCGCAGACACACAGAAAAAACGCAGCTTTCAAAAATAAAGAATTTAAATTTATACATAAGCCTTTGAAATAAACAAATAAAATAATAAAAGGTAAGAAAATTATATTCTGTCGTGACCGAGTAATTTATACCCATCGTTATCCTAAAACAAGTAAGAACATTATAGTTGGACAACGCCGACTACTCTACACCAGTCCGCCTAGTGCAGTTATTCGCTTCTTCTGGTAATAATACTCCAACAGGTATACGTTATTTCCACGTAAAGCCGTAATTGTCATGAAAGCCCGCATACTGGAAGGTTAGATTTTCGTAATAGCACTTATATATATGTGGAGGCCGAAAAATAGACCTACGTGACTCAAATTCAGTACAAAGTCCCATAAAGAAATTCTCCGAGCAAAATTGAATATAACCTGGACATCGTTGGAAAGGCTATTAATAGAGGATTCACCCTGCCTTACTTTCATTTTTCCACAGGATATGGTTTGCCCATAGTAGCTAAGCAAACTTTCGCTTTGAACCTCATTTATGACATAGTGTAAAAATACTGACGTTTCAAATATTAATTAATAATAATAAAAACATAACTACATGTTTTGTTTACTATATTTTGTAAAAAAATTTTCCAAAACTTTTATTTTAACTGAATTTTGACTTAAATCCCTCCGAGACTTCCTTTTATAGAATTCTGTTAAGGACTTAACAGAGCTCTGTAAAGAAATTTTGGCTTGTGTCTTTGCTAGTTATATTTAAATATAACTTCCCACCCTTTATTCTGTCGTGACCGAACAATTTATACCCATCGTCGTTACCCTATAACAAGTAAGAATGTTGTAGTTGGACAACGCCGACTACTCTACATCAGTCCGCCTAGTGCAGTTATTCGCTTCTTTTGGTAATAATACTCCAAAAGGTATACATTATTTCCACGTAAAGCCGTAATTGTCATGAAAGCCCGCATACTGGAAGGTTAGATTTTCGTAATAGCACTTATATATATGTTGAGGTTGAAAAATAGACCTACGTGACTCAAATTTACTATTTTTAATTTTTTTTTGCTGAAATGCTACTATGAATTACTTTTCTTCATCAAATATTAAAAATTAACCCTTTTTCCGAAAAGCTCAGTTCGTATAAGACATCTCATATGGATTGAAGCCAAGAAATAGACCCTTGGGGAGTTTTAGAATAAACTATTTGTCTTACTTACCTGGCAAGAAAAAATATCAGAATAAAACGTGAAACAATTTAAACTTCGTTTACAAATATATTTAAATTTTAATATAAAAGCCAAAATTACTGTATAAAATAAAGTATTATTATGTAAGGCTTATAATATTTAAATCGAAAATCTAAACACTAAAAAAGGGACATAAGAAAAAGTTATTACAAAATTGAGAATAATATTTGGATAAGGCATTTTGTGACGATATTTTATTCGATTAAACATTTTGTACAGATTCGTTTAAATACTTTTATACTAAAACAAAAAACAATTAGTGGATTATTGTCAAGAGAAAAACGTATAGCACAATTTTTAACGTTTGCCAATATTATATAACAATTTATTCCATTTATTCGATTTTCTATTAATATTCAGTTTACAATTTTTTTTTGATTTTTATTTTTGAATTTTTATTTACTTTGATAAATACTCAAAACGCAATTCTATTAGTCTTAGAAAAATATAATTGACAATAGCTTAGCTTTCTAGCTGCATTGTGTTTGTGAAAGACCACTCATGCCTATTATTTTATTTTTCCATATCGCTAAATAGTATCTAATGCATTAAACTAAAAATATATTAATTCGTATAACGATATTCCTGCTTGAAAAAGTAGAAATATAACACCCTTTGGTATTATAAAACATCAATGAAGATGTACGATAATAAATAATAACAGTTTTTCGAGTTGTCAGAGAACGTTTCATATTGCAGTACGAGTTAAAAATGTACCTTGAATTGCAACTACACAATCCGAATAATGTGGCAACATGACGATCTTATTCATTCTTGATATTGTAGAGCTTTGTCCTGCGTGGGTTCTTCTTTCTTTAATCTTAATATTGTTTCAAGTGTTTAATAGAAACTAAAAAGTAAGCCATTGTTGGTAAACGAGAGACATAACATACACTATTGTTTTATACTCGAACTAAGAAGCCCTTAGTTTTTAAAACAAATTTTAAAAGTTTTCTGATTATTTTTGCTATTAAAAAACCGCTCTTAATTTCCAAAATAAGTGCCAATACATTTTGGGATTAAACGGTTAATGAAAGTTAACGACTGGAAGTAAGAGAACGGGAAATTAGGAAGAAAAGTAATTTTGGCTTTATTAAGAAATGGCTAGAAAGTAGGAAGGGATGTCGCTTCACTTTCAATAAAAAACATCAGGTCTTTATTTGCTCTAACGACTTATTTTGATCTTATATGTCTTTAGTTCGGGCGGAGGGTGATAGCTTAAGTCAGTTGTGTTAGTGTTAAGCTACTCTTAAGCAAACATGGCGGACGATGGGTTTGAAGAAATTCAACTGAAAATATTTATTCTGGTAAGCTTGGAGGAAGATGAAAGACCTCCTCTTTCCATTGTGCTTTGTGAAGAGGATTCTAGCAAAGTTGTGAAAATCTTGATCAGTTTGCAGTCACCTAAGTCAATGTGAATAAAGTCACGCTAAGTTAAGAATACTAAAATAAAATCCAAATTAGTGGGAGGAATCGAAGTCAAATCTACGTCGATGCTAAAAATCCAAATTAAAGCGAAAGTTGAACAATTAATGCAAGTCTTCTAATTACTAAACCTAACATTGATTTTTCTTGCCTAAAACAGGCCGTTGTAAAAATTTATCTTGCAAAATGGCTGAATGACGTTTGACTTGAAAACGAACCAGCGCACGATCGTGGAAAAAAAACACTCACAACACTCAAGACTAACAGTAAATGACACTTTTGGCGCGTAATAATTTTACAGAACTTCTTACTGTTTTTGTTTAGAATTTATGTTGGAAAAATCTTTAACAGCATTTCACATAAGAAAGAATATTCTTAACATGTATTAATTTTAAAACAATTTTCGTTTGCATATATATATATATATATTTGTTGTACATAATTTTAGCTAAACATGAGGAGGAGAAGACGGAGGCAAAACATTGTTGTGGCTAAGCTGCAATACAGCGTTTGCAGGGAACTTTTCCACAACGCTGAAGAATATGATGCTCATCCTGAGCAAGTATTATTAACCTGTATTTTTCTGCGCCGAGAAAAAAAAGTGAGCAAATTACTTTCGGGTGAGGCCAAATCTTGTATATTGTAATTGCTTGGCATGAGTGGTTGGTAAAGAAAATTTACCGAAAATTATGCAACTATTTGCGCTCCATTAACTGATCTGACTAAGAACAAAATGAGATTTGTGTGGAACGATACAGCTTAAAAGGCATTTTAAGATTTAAAATATTTATTGAGTTCTGCTCCTGTCTTGCATAGCCCAGATTGTATCAACCCGTTTTTTAATCATTGTGATGCATGCCACACAGGTATTGGAAGTGTTTTAGTTCAACTAAATGCTGAAGATGATGAAGTTCTTATTGCATTCATGTCCAGAAAGTTAAATAAAGCTCAAAAAAATTACTCAGTTACGGAACAGGAGCGTTTAGCTGTCATCCTTAGTGTTAAAGAATTTAGGGCTTATGTCAAAGGCCATGAATTTACAATAGTTACAGATCACGCATCTTTAAAATGGCGTATGTGTCAAACGGAATTAAAATCCCCATTAGCAAGATGGGCTTTAAAACTAGAGGCTTTTAAATTTAAAATTTGTCATCGAAAAGGTAGTCAGCATATCGTTCCCGATGTACTCTCACGTATTAATTCAGACGAAGAGAATTCGGCAGACTTACTAGATAATATTCCACGAAATTGTTAAGTAAATAGCTTGACAGCTAATGATACTGGTCTGTTTGTTGATCTTAATTCACTTCATTTTAAATCAGAGGATTATCGAGAACTAATTCAGGGCATTGAAAGAAATGCAAATAAAATGCAGGATGTCAAAATATTAGATGGATTTGTGTACAAGCGAACTCAACATGAGATGGATGAGCAATTACATGACGATTTATGTTGGAAATTATGGATTCCAAATATGATGATTAATGAAATTATTTACAAGGCTCACAATGATCGTCTGTCTTCACATTTAGGAATAATCAAAACGTTAGAACGAATTCGTCGACTTCGCTATTGGTCTAGCTTGGTTAACGACGTAAAAAACCATATAAATGAGTGCGATATTTGTAAAATGACAAAACATCCTAATTATGTTTTACGACCACCCATGGGCAAAATTACTATGACTCAAAGGATCTCTCAAAAACTATACATCGATTTCACTAGGTCCATATTTCCTAGTAGTAGGACAGGAAACATTGGGATATTTGTAGTTGTACACCACTTATCAAAATTTCCTTTTCTAAAGGCTGTTAAAAAATTATCCACTGATGCAATATGCAAATTTCTAGAAGAAGAAATTTTTCACGTTTTTGGAGTACCCGAAATTATCGTATCAGATAATGGCGTACAATTTAAGTCTAATCAATTTAACGAATTGATTAATAAATACAATATTACTCACACTTTTACAGCTGTTCATTCACCTCAAGCTAACGCATCGGAACGTGTTAATCGAACTGTTATTGCTGCAATTAGAGCTTATTTCAACGTAGATCAAAAAAATTGGGATGAAATGCTTAGTCAAGTTGCTTGTGCACTGCGATCTCACGCGCCCACTCTGCGATTGGGATTGCGACGTATTATAATACATTTGGCCGACATATGATTACAAATGCAAAAAGTTATGTATTAATTAAGCAAGCAAAAATAATAGAAGTAAGAATCCAAGTAAGATTCCTTAAATATCATCCGGAAACAAGCTTGTAATCATATTGAAAAGCAAGAGAAATGAGAAAAGTTACAATTTGACAACTAAGATTGTAACTTACAGAGAAGACAAGAGGTATTCAGAAGGAATTTTAGGCATTCTAATTTTGAGAAGGGACAATGTTCTAAATTATCTCCTTTATTTATAAAAGTAAGAGTAAAAAAAAAGTTAAAAAAAGTAGTTTTTATTATGAATTGGAGAATTTAGGAGATGAAGGATATACGTCAGTGAAGATCCTTAATTATCTTTGTGGCAATTTTTAAAAAAAAATAAAAAAAAAGAGAAAGGTAGTTTTTTGCCAGAAAAAAAAAGAAAATTTGAGTTTTCCTGGTGAATAAACTGTAGTGTGATCGCATATCGACATATGCATCCACTTTGAAGTGCAGACAGAATTATGCTGAATCTGCATAATTCCCATTATTACATAATCACCAGAATAGAAAAAAAAAAAAAGGGAGATTTCCAAAATTTAAAACCCAACAAAACATAGAAGAAACGCAAACAAATCATCAAGAAAAAAAAAAAAAAAAAAAAAAAAAAAAAAAAAAATAAACAAAAAACAAAACCAGAAAAATCCAACAGAGCAAGGAAAAACGTAAACTCTTGTTTTTTTTATTTAAACCCAATCAAACGTAACAGAAACGCAAACAAACCAACAAACAAATCATCAAGCAAAAATATATCCAGCAAAAGTGCTTAAAATCAACAAACAAAAACAATACCATACATCCCAAACGCCATAAGATGCAATAGTGATAAAAGTACCGCAATTTGGTCGCCGCAAAACCTTGCGAACACTACGCGGCGAATTGACGGCTTGCGGCGATATCAAGAAGCGAGAAAAAAAAAAAAAACGGGAGAGGTAACAAAGAGAGCAATGGTAGCAATCGCAGCGGACGGAGTAGTATCTTTAACGGGTGAAAAGTTTTGGCCGAATTTTGCAAAAAAAAAAAATATAAAATAAAAGAAAATTAATACGAGATTTAA
>KK500014.1:5445-70038 GCA_000688715.1 Glossina pallidipes | reverse complement strand
AATAAGTAAAACGTAAACACGCATGGAATTAAGCAAAGCGAGTAGGTAGACAACTAGCATGCCTAAGCATAACAAACCAACACGTATAAGAATAGCCATATAAGAATAGCATTATTATAACGGGACAGCTTGGTGGTCAGCACTATAAAAGCGCGTGTCGCAGTACGCTCAGCCTCTATCGTGTCATAGCCGCCGCCGAGGTAAGTGAAAAACACCGACTATACTTTAACTACTAGGGACTTTCTTTGTTTGGCTTTACGGATAGGGGATGTGCTGGTTCAGCTTAATCGCCATCACTGAACGACGAAAATGACTATTGACTCCACGAATAGGGGATGTGCTGGTTTAGCTTAATCGCCATCCCTGAAGGACGAAAATGACTAGTGCCTCCACGGATAGGGGATGTGCTGATTCAGCTTAATCACCATCTTTGAAGGACTGATGAACACTTTTTTTACGAGGACCAGTTAGGCAGGGACTCGCAGCTGCTATGAAACAAGTGAAACAAATTCGTCTCGTTGTAGAAACCCGCGTCGTCGGAAAACAAGCAAATAAAAATTAAAAAGATAAACGTAAAGAAAAGTTGGGCCACCAGGCTGGTTTTTTTGCCTACCGCGCTAAAATAAGAAAAAAATCAAAACCGCTTGTAATCCTCTACCAAATCAAATCGAATTAATAAACGGATTAAACTAACGTACCAGCAACCCAAAGATCCAAGTCTTTATAAATTTTTCTTGGAACGGATCCTGGTGTGACTGAGTATACCCCAGCCCCGGGAAGCATCATTACATCGGGGTAGATAAAATAACATGACGTATAAACAATACTTATATTTTAGTTCCACGAATGTTAGCCTGGCGGAGCTGCCGCCATATTGGCTTTTTTTTTTAAAAATGGTACTCATAGCGTTGAGTTCTGCTGTCACTTTTGCTGCACCAGTTTTACGTTGCCTGGGCACAAACCTTTTTAGTGTTCGTTGATCCCTGCCTGTTGGCTTTGGGTTGCATCCGATATTCCCCTTCGCCGAAGATGTTACCCGTATCCACGGACTATCCACGGTAAATACACAAAAGATGCTAACGCATCGTTGACGAGGAGGCAGAAATCATTTGAATAATAGTTTCGACAAAGCCAATATGGCGTAATTAGATTTTTAATAAAATATGAATTCCATGATCTCTAAAAATTTGATAGATATACGTCTATAATCTTCAATTATATCTCTAGTGTTAGAAAGATAAGGACAGTTAGAATTTCTTAAACCACCCCAATTGCCGGCGAGCTAGGCCACAATGAAAGAGTGCATTCTAATTTGTGTCTTCTTTTTTTGTCATCTAGCTAAAAATTATTACACACACCAATTGAAAAGTGCGAATGGCTTCATAGTTGTAATAGACGGAACAAAAAGTAGTACTCCCACTATTGAAGTAGCAGAAGGGAGGGGTTTAAGTCCATATATAATACAATATAATAAATAAACATAAAATCACGCAACCATTTGGAACACGTGGAGCTAGAATTTGATAAAAACAAACTCAAAGAAGAAAAACTGCACCCGATTTATAATGTTTGCTACCTACCGCACCATAAAATCGCAATAAAAGAATCACACAAACGCAAAAATCCACCTGAGTGTGTGCAATGCCCAGGATTTGACCCTACGAAAGCGTACTGTGAGCTACCACGATATGTGTAATGTACATACACTGTGTTGTTCCTGGTTTGCATAAATTGATTTTTAAAATTGGCATAATATACTTGGTGATGCGCAAATTTGGTTATATTCCTGCGAGCAGCCCATAGTCCACTGTTAATTAATTACCTGAACAAATACTAGGTATAGCTGAAATCAAAACGTGCTTACTATTGATTAGCATAAGAATCTTTGGTTTTAGATTTTGAAGTTTGTAATCAATTGATTTTGAGTTGCGTGTTACAGCAATTAAATTTTTGGTCAGTTTAAAAAATAAATACTCCATCCCCACGTGTAATATGAGTCACAATTCGACTTGCACACAAAAAATTCAAAACAGCACAAAAAAAAGGAAAAATCTAGCAGCTGCGACGGTGGACACATTGCAAATTGTCGTCGCTGTTTGGTTTATAAACAAATACAGCGTTTTAAAAATTGCAACAAAATCTTAAACAGTTATATTCAGTTAACTGATGTAAAAGAAGGTAGTAAAACAACTTCTCAGCCTCTCAAGGATCCTCGAACACTAACTCAAGCACAAACCCTATGAAATCTGCAGGCATATACTACAAATTCAATTCGGTCGATTTTTTGTATACATTACGATAAAGTTAATAAGAATCGTATCTTCTACTTCCCTAAAAAATTGAATAATAATCTTCCACCTAATGAAGTATCGAAATATCTGCAACTAGTGAATCGCGAATAAAGTAAATATTATATTTTTACATTTATTATATTTTTTCAAACATAATACTAAATCCAGTTTGATTCGTAATCCCTGAAATCATAAAATACCGTATGGTTGTAATGGATGCTTTGAATTTAAAGCTTGCGCAATGGACAACGTTATTGAATCAAGTCGAACGTTGTTGGATATGCCAGAATATAATTCTTAAAATTCGTATTCCTCATGTCTTGTGTTTAATCACATATTTGCTGGTTGGAAAATCCCTCTATTAAGAAAAATAGCAAAAGTGGTAACCCTGAAGATTTTCGGTCCATAAGCGTTTTCTCGTTTTTGAGCAACCTATTATGACTCAAACAGAACTCCATCTTAAAATCAATAATCTACAAAATTCAAACCAATCAGGCTATAAATCCTGACACAATTATGACCCGGTATATTAAATATCCTCAGCCATACAACAAAGGTGATATTACAATTTTGGTCATGTTAGATTTCCCTGATGCTTTTGACGCTGTTGATCATTATCGGTTTTTAAAAAAATTCAAATTATACTTCGATTTTGAGCATGCTGAGGTAAAATTAATGAAGTCGCAGTCTCTACGCGAGTATCACCGTCTGATAGTAAATAATTCTTTGTTTATTCTCAGAAAAATGTTCTCGAGATACCTCAAGGTTCGAAGAAGTTTTACGAAAATTATATTAAAAATTAGTCTAGTGTTTAATAAATTAAGTTGTTGACGAAAAAGAAGGAATTACATGTGAGTACATTCGTGTTCAATATTAGGGTCGGTTTTGCTTGGTGTATTTGACAGCCTCTCATTACAATGCGAAAACTCATCTACGTGCTGATGATGCACAAATATATTTTTTATGGCCATTAAGTCTTGTTGAGGGCCTTGCCAAATATATGGTAATCTACGCAATATTGTCTGTCAACGTAGTAATGGAATATACAGGGGACGAACTATTGTTTCCAGCCATGGTTTGGGATTGAACACGCTCGTGGGATCTATAACCTTTTAAGAGTGTTGTGGCTTTGATCTTTCTATATGCTTAGTGAAAGAAAGTTGAAGCTCATCTTATGCCTTATAGTCCCTCTCATGTCAGCCACAGTGCTAATGTGTAGTCCTACAATTGTTTCAAAAGAGGATTATATTTCTAAAAATAAATGAGCGTTGGCCGTAAAAAATTATGCTAGACATGCATTCAACAAAAAGAAATATGCCCTATATCTCAGCTGCCCTTGATAATTTTCGAATTAGATTTGGATTCATATTTAAAAGTACTATGTCTTATCTTTATTCATAAGATTATTTATATGCAAGAGACTAAATATCCCGTTGGCAGGCTGACTTTTGTTAAATCTAAAAGAACGATGAATTTTTACTTAATTATTTATATTAACCTACAATTAAAATTATAAGCTACAAAAGAAGGAGGCTACAACTTCAACGCTTTTGAGCTCCATACATATTGTATACACATTCTTAATCACAAGTGGTCTTGCAACAGTGCATAAGTATACGGAGATTTACAATTTCAATTTCAGAATAGATTGTTTTTAATTTCAAAATAAGCCGCGATATTGGTTAAGAATGACTTTTCACGGTTTTGTAAAACGTTATAGATTAAAAACTTTCATACAGTCAGTCCTTACAAATTTGATATTCCAGTTCTGTTGGTGTTACATATGATGCTACCATTGCTCAGTTGTACGATGGCATATTTCTTAGACATTCTGTTACTATTACAAAAACAAACTTCCAGAATCACACTATAAAGATTTTCGTTCGCTACTGGTCGGAAAATAAGGGTAAATAAGTTGTGCTTAGAGAGTAATAGTAATAAATACATAGATTTATGACCAACATTAAGGAAAAATCCTTTACCGTAGCCACAAACATCTCTTCGTAATAGGGATATAGAATCCGTGCTAAATTTGCAATTGACGAACAAAGTAGTTTAAATACCAAGGGCTATTAGCACATAAGTTGCTAATTTTACCAATTAATATTACTACTTCTCGCACTAATAATCACTTAAAAAATGAATGTAGCCTCTATTACGATGATCTATTGCTAGAACCAGAACGCATTTACAACCTTATTGCCGAAACTATATTGCTCGTCTAATGAAAAAAAGAGGAATTACGGATTAAATTCAAACTCCTCCAGTCATTAACCCAGATGTGAAAAAAATGTATTTCTGCTAATAAAGCAATATGATTGATTTGCCTTTATGGATCGCAAATCGTACAATTCAAGAAGACCTACCATTAGGTTAGGTTTCGATAACATGTTCCCGCTTCTGTTTAATAAATTGTAAGTTTCTATTTTGTTTACTAAACGAAAAGTTCTCTGACAATTCGCCCAAAACTTATAATGTGTAAACATAGCGTCTTCGTGTGTTCAACTTAACTACGCATTCTTTAAATATTAACTAGAAATTAATTACTTATTGTTATGTACGGAAGGAATTTTAATGCAACCGAAACTTCTGTAAACTGAACTAAAATTTATATGTAAAGATTATTCATTTGTTCTTTTGTTTTTTGTATTCAAATTTTCCTTAATAAATATTAGGCTTATTGAAATAATGTCTAAATAAATGACATGGAAGAGATTACCTGTAAACTGCAAACAGTAGTTGTAGGAATCGGGATTCGTTTAAAATATTGCCGATGATGTAAACTTCGAAAATTGATATCGATTTCTAGGCATTAGCACATCAGGGATTATTTAAATCGTGTGGAAGTTTTAAGGACATGTTTCGGCGTTCCTAAGCGCAGTTGCAGACTACTCAAAATCTACGCAGATTGACGATAGTACAACTCCAAGGATAAGAAATTGGTTCATTCCTCTGCCCGTCCAGTGTATCAATTAACTCGTGAAAAATTTCATTAAAGCTAACCTTTTTAGAATATTAATAAACACGCGAAAGCACGAGTTGCCCATATTTACTTTCGAGCACAATATATTTTCTTATCTGAAAATACCAAAAATTTAAAATAAACTACCCTAGACCTTTAACAAATATTGAACGCTAACCTTAATTTTTCACTCTTCTTGTTTTTACAGCGCTTGTCACATATCGCTTCTTTTTAGTTTTAACCCATCGTCAATATCTTATTCCGCATTCGCTCTTCTTTTAACAAAACTCAGGTTTTTTCTTATGACACTCGAATCCAGCGTAATAGCCATTGGCGGCTTGTTAGATTATTTCCTCACGTGAAACTGTTTAATCTTGTGCCAGTTGTGAAGGATTTCCAATGTGTGCAAAAAGTATATAGGATTGAGCCCTATTTATAGGGTAAAGGGTGCTAATATATACACAATTCAACAATTGCTATTTATATCCTTAAAGCACCGATTATATGCAATGGACTCAATTGCTTTCACCGCAAATTAACTTGATGAGCTGCCATATCGATTACTGTGAACATTTTAAAGCCTTTATGATGACGGCAATAATGTGAATGATGCAACGGTTGACTCCGAACAGAGTTGAAACAACTAGAAGTGATTTTCTGGCAACATTCACATAGAATTTAAATAATGTTCAGATTAAAGTCATTCATAACAATTCCAATGAAATAACGGAGGAACAGCTACAGCATTGCTTGAGCATTTGTTGATTAGCTGGCTTTTGCCCTCAACTTCATGCAACTGAAATTTCAAAATGAAAAGTTTTTACAGACCATTGAATGAGACACCGGAATGCTCACGAAACGTATATAAATAAATATATAATAAATAAATAAATAAATACAGATAGATTATGACAAAGGCAATTCTGCAATTAAATGATATACAACGATGCCTTCGCTAAGTCATGCACAAATGCAAACATTTAATGCGCGTGTTATTAGTCAAAGATACTAACCTTTTTTGGATAGATATGTTTAACTTGTCGTATATATCCAAACACATGTTTAATTTTCAATTATATTTTAATGTCAAGTAATTTATTCATTCATATTTTCTTGATTTGTTTAAATGAATGGATTCGATCGATAGATGATTAGTCCAAATAGCATGATGAATTTTTATTATCTTTTGATTCTTTGCGTTCATTTTTTCTATTTGTTGAGCTTATTGATTACAAAATTTTTCTTCAACTTGTCTTTGGTTAAGTTATATGCTGAAGCTGGTTGTGTTTTCATTAACGACAGTACAAAAATCTTAATTTAATTTCATAAATTAACAAAGCTGCACGTTTAGCTTTGATTGCTTTTGTTATTCAGAGAAGTTACTTAGGCGATAGTTGTTATCGAATATGGTAATCGAATTTTCTTGCAAGTTGCCTTTGTCAGTTTTATTTAATGTAACAAAATCTGTCTTTTTTTATAGCTCCGCATCGTTTACGCATTACAAACTTCACAAACAGATGTATATACAGCTGTATATCGGCGGTTTCATAAGGCAGAAGAAAAAACAGAAATCACACGCGACACAAATCCATTGAAAGTAATGAATATGAACAGAGAAATTTTCGGTCACATCCAGCACAAAAAATTTTTGAATGTTTACTAGGTATTACGGTGATTAGCAAATCTTTTGGTCTTTTATGTAGATGTGTCAACGACGGAAGAAATTACTAGAATACAGCTGAACAGAAAAAAATTAAAAGAAGAACAAAAACGATTTATGTTATTTTTAAAAGTCACTTTTCAAATTTTCTATTTACATTATATTATATTAAATTTTTTTTATACTATGATTTGAAAAATTTATTTATAGAATATGTTATTTTACAAAAGTTCTTGTTAGGGCAAAGCATATACTAAAATTACACCGATACAGAAAAGATCGGCAGTACATCTCCACAAGGACGAGACGCAAAACCGTGAAGCGTTTCACATTTTAAATGTATCGCGAAACATCATCAAAATCCTACTATGAAACGTCACTTGCCAGTCCGTTCAGACCGTAGTCAGACCGTTCTGGATACTTGTTTTATACTCTGAGAGATGATATCTTTAATTCGGACAAACGTATATAATGGCTTGGACCCAATTACTTATCATCAGTGGGTATCCTGTGCAAAGCCACTGACAGCGAGGCAGATTCATTCACATTAAAAAAAAAAAAAAACACTTTCGATATCCATAGAGGATTGTTCCTTTATTAGCTATTTTACGTACATACCTCCAAAAATTCTTAGTATTGTTATATAATAAAATCCATTGTAAATAGCTTCCATATATTCATGTATATGAACACATATAAAAGTACTTTCTGTGGATACATACATCCCTGTCTCATACTCAACTCTGACTTCGCTGTTGTTTTGTTAATAAATAACTGGGCGGTAATCACGCACTTGAATGTTAATTTTCGCGGTAAAACCAAGAGTTGGTAAACGATTTTGATGTACTCGCGTAAGATGTAAATGAAAGAGCAGAAAAAGGAATCAAGTTTTTGTTTATATATATTTGTTGCTGTCAAAAAGCATACAATAACAGTTATTTATTCTGTTTAACTCATTAACAAACAAACAAACCGTTGAAGAAATAATGACTAAGTTTTAGCTAAGCGGGTGCGTGAACCACGAGCCATTAAAGTAATTCGTGAATTTGTTGGGAAGGAAATAGGCACTTTTTTTGCCAGAAAATATAAAAGGCCATGGGCTAGCCTTGAAACTTTTCCATACTCACGCGCAGCGTGTAACTGTTTTTTTTTCAACCACATCTACTCATCGATAGTTAGATTAAGACGATTATATTTCTAAAATTAATTAAATAGATACCGATAAGCAAATCAAACCTTGTGATCTAAAATGAAGAAGTCTCAAGAAAAAAAAACACTTATTTTAGAAAAACATGATGAGAAAATAATACAACAACTAATATTTTATTTATCTGTACAATTTCGAATCTACATTTCGCAATTTAATGCTTATTGCACAATTTGTTTATGCCTAGCTTACTGTGCGTATAAGTTCCGTTTTCTCTGTTCGTAACAGTCAAAGCAGAGATACAAAGGAGCATGCGCAGGTCATTTCGCTTTACTTGTATTTTATAATTTTAAGTCCTTAATGTTAGGAGAATACATCATTTAGTTCTCGGTTTGTTCTTTCTTATTCATCAAGGATTAGAGTTTAGATAGCTTTTCACTTACAAACGTTCTAAGTACTGCCTTTAACTGAAAGGCCAAGGAATAGTACTTTTGTCAAATGTTATATCCGACACTTTTACAATAAAGATTATCATTCTATCCCAAAAGGATAGGTTTCATATACTCGCATAAGGTTTTGGATAATCACCTTACGAAGTCTCCGTTGACTTTTATGGGCCTGTAAATATCTATCTCCGTACACAAGGCGTAATTCCACACACAACGTAGAACCTGTGCAAGGAAGGCATTTTCGACTTATCCACAGAAGCATTTATCGCTGGTCTGAAAACATTCTTTAGGTAGAGAAGTAGGCTTTCTAACTGATATGTTTCGTGACAACGTTATGAAATTTGTAGGGGCGAACTCGAATCTGAGAGAATTGAAAACGTTCCTATTTGATGGCCAGAATGAAAATCATATTGTCAATATTTATTCCCATAGAATTTTGTGGGAGGCCGCTGTCAAATTAGCTAAAGCTCGTCTAAATCGGACTGGTCTACATTATTAAGAACTTGTCACAGCCCTAATCGAAATCGAGGTTTACGTAAATTTAAGGCCAATTTCACCGCTGTTAGTGAGCCTAGTAATTGTTAGACACTTTCCCTTGGTCATTTCATAACCGGCGAAGCATTGCGATCTCTCCCTGAACTAGATGAAATGGAAATAAAGCAACGGTTTTCGAAAAAATGGACGCATGAATAAATCAACGAATTGCAAGTAAGAAATAAGTGAACAGACCCGAGTTATAATATTTAAATACTTTATGTATCTATCTACACGGTAGCACTAACTTATTTTTAACTCCAGATAAATTACTTAGATTCGAAGTTCTTGCCTGTAATCTCCTTATTGACCAGCATAAATATTATTTATTATATTTCGTATATATGTTGTAAGACATAGGATAGCTTCCAACATATACCGTCACTATATCTATCTCTATCGAAGTGCATAGAATTTCACTAGCCACATGCCCATAAAATTTTATTGAAATTTCTTTGTTAAATATATATCTTTTTATAGCGCCAAATATTCTGGAAATCTTACTTCAAGATTACGGAACCCATAGGATTTTCTCCTCGAAAATTAGTGACAATGTCTTCCTACGAACGTGCCTGCCCGTTCTACAAATTAACTTTCAAGACTTCCAAGACACTTTCTTCAAAAGTCATCGTTTTCATCTCTTACAGACGATTTATGCCTACTGCTTCGACGTAACCGTGTAAAATAAAGCTAAAATTTGATCACATTCTTTTTAGTTTACGAGAAAATTACGATCCTGTCGCCATGAGTATTAACGAATTTTTAATTAATATTTAAGAACTGGACGGGAGCATGCGTTACGGATGTGCTATGTGACATTCGCAGTCATGACGATGAAATGATAACTGCTAATTGAATTCAAAACTAGAAATTTGACAAAATGCAGTTAGGTGAAGCTGGTGGATTATAGGATAAGTAGTATAGATGAGTAACGCGTTAGTATAATTCGATGAAGTACTGGATAGGAATGAGAAATTGATGGTGGGTGATTGAATACGTTGGGATAAATGATTTGTCTGACTTACCCGACAATTACTAATAATTGCACCAGAAAATAATATCAAAAATAGACCAGACATTAAAATTCATAGGCTCATATATTTCGATTTTAATATAAAAGCAAAAAATTATTTTATAAAACAAAGCATTATTATATAAACTTTATGATAATTGAATCGAAAAGCACTGAAAATACTGAAAATGAAATATGAAGGAGTTATTGGAATATTCAAAGCAGTGTATAATAAAATAATTCACGTAATATAGTATATGATAGTTTTTTTTTGCACAATTGTATGGCGATGTGTTTTTTGACTTAAACATTTCATACATAGTTTACATATTTTTACACTAAAACCAAGGATCAATTAATTAGTGGGTTATTCTTATTATAATAACGTACAGCATGATTAAAAGAAATTATTCTGATTTCGATTTCTTTCTTTTACATTTTTCTCAATTTCACTTTCTTACTTTCAATTGTTACTTTATACATATTAACAAATACAATACAATTTGTATTGTTTAGAATTTTATTGGTCGTATAAAAATATCACTTACAATAGCTTCATTGTGTTTATGAATGGTCATTTAAATCTAGATATCTAGCAATAGTATCTAATGCATTAAACTAAAAGTTTCTGCGTTCTTATAACGATGTTCTAGTTTGAAAATGTAGGATGAAGAATAAAAGCTTTTCGACTTATCACAGAGGAATGGGATAATATTTAATAGCCATCCGAATCGTCAGAGGGTATTTGACCGCAAATGAAAGACAAAATTTAGCTTGAATAGAATAAAATAAATGCAATGCCTAATTTTTCAGATTCAGATCCATTTTTCTTAATCAAAATCATTCAGAATCGCGTTCTGAATCGATTTAAGCTCCTCTGTCCGTTGGTCCGTTTCGTTTTGTTGCCGAAATTTTGTACGTCGGCGTGTTTTAGCCGAAGGACGAACGGTACTGAAAATGGGCAGAATCGTGTCACTTTTTCGATCAATTCCCATATAACGTCCTATTTTAAAAATGTGCTTTTACAAAAACAATTGCAGGGGTGTATTTATTTGGTTCCGTTTTAAATTAGGACTTTTTGCAGTTTTCAAAATAAATTGATATATGAGCCGTTTTCTTTGAAAGCGATGTAAGTCCATTTTGACAAAAAATTATTTAATGATAAAAATGAATACAATTTACAATGAACTTTCTACTTATAAATTTTGATATTATTATTGCAAATTTTCGTAGTTAATGAAGTTACAAATAAAATTACTTTGAAAATAGTGGAAGTCCACGTCCCTTAAAGACATACTACTATTTAGTTCAAAATTGTACTACATAATTTCTTTAGCGTATTTTTATACGTGTGGCAACATCGTAAATGACATTTCAGATGCCCACCTAACCTATATAAAGGAGCATATCCAAAACTTTCCGCAGTATGAAAGCCATTATACAAGATGTTATAATCCTAAACTGAACGGAACAGAATTAAATGAAAAACTTTTGATAAATTTTTGAAATAATTCAATAAATTCATTAATTAGTTAATTTATAATAATTTGCAGTAACGTGTGCAGTTGAGAAGTCACAATCAATCAAGTCAAGGAATGTGGAGAAGAATCCGATTTTAAATAAAAGCAAAGCCATTGTCGCAAATCGGACAAAATTAGAGTACAACGAAAAGCGCAAGAAGATCATAACTACCGAGGAGAGTATTTAAAGACGGGAAATGACTAAATGGTCACACATTCCAAACCCAATATGCAGCGTGCATAGGAAAAGTAAATGCAAGAAATCAAAGACGAAATGGAAAGGAGAGGACAGCAGCGTAAGTTAATTTCTTTCAAAAATTCTTTAATGAACGTGTAAAGCACTTACATAATATATGTAGAGAAAAATGTTTATAATAGCAGTATTTTTCAAGGAGATTTCAAAATATATAAAGAAACGGGGAACCTGTTAAAGAAAAATCTAGAAGAAATTTGATACGTTTTCTTATTTTCACCTCTTATACAAAAAATCTGACATTTGATTTGAGAGTAATTTTAAACTTTTTATGAAAAATTTCTCACTTTCAGAATTGTCGAGAACTAAGATTTAAAAAGAAAATGAATCTGACGAAGATATTTACACCCTGAGTTAAACGTCAAGCAAATTGTACAATTTATATTTAGAAAAGTGTGACAAAAGTACTTTTTATCCCGTAAAAGAAATCACATATGCGAGTTTTTAAGGAAAAGCAAACTCTCCAGCATCTTAATAGTGTTAAAAGCCGCCATAAAATGAGTCCGACTCAAACGGAGTATTACAATCATACCAAGAAAATTTCGATCTAAAGATCGCAACTAAAAAATAACCCATATTTTCAAAAGCAACGTAGGGCAATAAAAAGGGAAAAAGCAATAGCTGCCGCTTGGGACGGTAAGGAAATCTAGCTCTCCACCCTGTTAGCAGTTTTAACAGCCGCTATAAAATTAATCCAACTCAGACGGTTTATTACCGTTTAAGAAAGTTCAAATGCCTAGCAGAAATCGACAAGAAAATTGCTAAACTTAATCGGAAATTCATCGGAAATCAACCAGAAGAAGTAGCCTGCTGAATCGAAGATTGATTGTCTTAGCACAAATGAAGGAAGTGTAATAATAAACATTATATAAGTGCACTGCGCATTTAATAAAAAACAAAAGGAGGAATAGTAGGAAAAATAAAAATTGTCATTTTGTTAACGAAAAAGTGTAGCAGAAATTTTGTTTTGATAACAGATATGAGCTAAGGGGATTTAGACATTTTAACTTATGGTTTAAACATTAGCAAAAAAAAAAGGGGGGAAGACAATGAATGCGGAAGAAGTATTAAGAATAGTACAAGCCGCGAAGCGGGTAGCAATGCAAACCAAAAAAATCGAATTCGATTGGGAAATCGAAGAACTGTCAAAGAAACTAACGTGTTTCACTTCGACCGGCACACCCTGCCTATAATGTTTTTTAAAAGTATGATGGAGAGTTTAAACACTGTCAAACAATGGCTATCGTTTGTATTGTGTTGAACTTTTACATCACGATAGCCAGATTAGGTTTACGTAGGCTGATAACCGTCCAATTTATTTAATTGACCAAAAGCTCAGTGTCCTGAGGGAGGATGCGCAATCAGCCTTGATTAATATCATGACGGGCGAGAGCTTCTAACTTCCCACGGAAAATCGCATAATATAGCTTATACGATGTTAACGAATGAATAAAACTTTGGCAATGCCAGTTAATGGAAAGTATAGTAAGGATGCACTTCACATTTTTATATCCGATCTTAAAAACTGACTATGTGACGTACTCTCTTCTGCTCGCTCATGTGCCAAACGGTTTCGCTCTGGCCATTAACGTCGAAGCTAGTCATGGACGTTATGTTTCTGCAACGACATTTGCTAATAAAAACGAAGAGGAGTTTAATCAAGCCAAATCAATGGGAAAAAATCATGACAATAATGCCCAATGAAATTCTTACCGACATAAGAAACCTTATTGCAAAAACATTCAATCAAATTGGCGGAATTGGCTCGATTTATTTTTGATGGGTTTCGATGTGGATAGCATAAGGGTTAAATAAAGAGGAGTTTATACGAATGAATTTGCTCGTAACAATACAATTAAAGGCTGGTGCATGACTTCACATTTTAAATAGTGTTATCGAATATAATATATATAAATATATATTGAACGTACTCAATTATGTTACGCATGATCTGATAATCGAAAGACTTATGAGAATAGCGAATAGTTCACCGCCGGAATAAACTTCTAAAAAGGATTAAATAAATTATGGATGCCTTCGAATTTTGTTATGTTCAATCTCGGTGATTGAAAGATATATTAAAGATCCATTTAACCCGTATACTCCAGTTAATTCGTATGCATCCTATGTCATCTAAATGAAATGTTTATAAAATTCGATAACACCTAACACATTATTAGAAAATATTCATTACTTATGTTTATGTACTGTCAGGCTCAGTCTAAAAAAATTAAGGGCAATTATATATGATTGTGTGCGTGCCGACAACGATACTACTTAACATTTCATTACATATGTCATCGTATCTCGTGATAATTTGGTAACAATAGCAGCCAGTCAACTATAAAATCTTTAATATCTTCATCTTCATCAACAATAACTGCCGCTACACCGTCATCATCAATATATTCTCCACCCTCCATGTTGTTCTTCATTGTTTATTTCTCATATTATGAATAAATACGTAAAATATTAGAAATTAAGTTGAAATTAAATTAAAAATGGAATGAAAGTAAAATTAGAACACATTTTATAATATACAGGTCATAATTTTTGTGTTTCTAAACGTTCAGTAAGCTCGCCTATTTTTTTTTTTTTTTTGTATTCAATAAACTTCTACCAACGGTTTTGTTGGAGAAAAAATGTGTTAAAAAAAAATAAAGTCGTTGTTTCATTTTTCTTTAATTTGTAAATTATTTATTCATTGTAATAATTACTGTTTATTCTTAACTCGTCAATTTTATTTATCATTTATTTTCAGGTTCTAGAATTATTAAGATAGCATAAGTATTTCATATTATCTTATTTTATTATATACACTATCTTATATGTATTTGGTATAGAAACTTGAATTTTATATTTAAAAATATTAAGAAGATTTTTACGAGTATGTCTACTCATTGCGATTCGGAGCTCCACTAAGCTCTCAGCTGACTTCTTAAACAATACCCGAAATTAACAAGCGGGAGTCGGCTAAGGACGAATACGGGGAACTGGCGGAAAAATTAGGCGAGGGGCTGCACCGACTATATCCAAGAAAAAAGTGCGGTCCTTCCTAAAAAACGTCAGGCAGCAGCTGAAAAAGCTGGAGATGGGGCAATCTCGGACGACAACAATCTCTGAAATAACCAAGGAAATGTTCGGCGAAGAAATCGCAAATGAGGAGGATTGCGATAGACCTTCGAGTCCTGCCCCAAGCATCGAGCCAGAACTCTGCGAATACATGGACATTCCTGAATCTACCTCGGCATCAGCAAACCTCGAGACACTTCGTGATGTGCTCACTATTCATAACAGAATTGTGCAACTTAGTTTCGACGACGTCGTATTCACGAAAGGAGGACGTGCTGCGAGGATGCGGGTACGACAAGGAAGGCACGGGAACCGAGGCGCACAAAAAAGTCATCGGGTTCGCAGCGTCTATTGACCCCCTTCACCCCCTTCAACATCGTGCTGAACGCATACCCCCGCACATCCAATACGCGTGGGTTAGACAACCTACTCGAGGAGAATATTCAAGCCGCGGAGGATATGGGATTATACGTCAAAGCTGTTCTCCGCGACCGAGGCGGGGAAAACTAAAAAATACTTGGACACAAATTCGACAGTGGCGTAGGACAAAGGAAGCGGGCAGACGGCAGCATCCACTCAATTCGCCTACTGTACGATTATCCCCGCAGAAGATCAAAAATTCGAGAGGAAATAAATTATAAAGGTTCTCGATGTTTTCTGGGAACATCAATAAGACGTCATAACGTTTGAACTTTCTTCATGGTGAGAAAAAAGCGATATCTTTTCATGTAGAAGAGTGTCAACTAAAAGCGAAATGCTTCGCCTCACAATGTCCTAGCCCCTCGGACAAACTGACCACATTATCATGTATATCCAAGTTTTACTGCAAGAAATACGACGACGTAGAGTACATTGGGATGACCAAATACCGTAAAGCTTGTTGGTCAAATGGACCCAGTGAGTTAAAGAAACTTTGGTCAATTATCAGGACGTTGATGTTCAACTTGATATCTTTGTCGATATTAGTAACGATGAATACGCAGCTGTGTGCTACTGCCAAAAGTTGAAAATAGTTTTTGCTCCCTAACTAGTTCTAAACAGACTAGCGTTTTTTAAACAGATAAAAGTCATGTCTCTCTTTTTGAAACATTTCTTAAAGCAATAGGAATCCGTAAAATACCAGAAAAAGCTATGGGGTTTTTTCACTATCCTTTTTCTTATGAGACTTTCATTTGTGTAAAAAATAACTTTACTTTCATATCTTAAATCTTACCTCCTGTTTCAAAATTTTGCATTTATTGGTCCTTCGAGCCGTCTAGGTTTCCAAAACACATAACGGCAAATTCGGAGCAAGCCACCCTGCTGATTGAGCGGCAAAAAAATAACTTTGGCAAGATGACGAGATAATTGATAAAATTAATAATACTTTGAATGGAGGCTAGATACCATTCGAAAAATTATGGTAACTGTAAAGTTTGTGGCAAATGCAACCCTTTAGTGATTGTTCATTTCAACAACTATGAATGGCGGTTGTAACGAACAAAGTTGGCATGCTTGCAAAAGAAAAGAACGAATCAAGAATGATGGAAGGAGAACGAGGATCGTGGATTTTGCCTTTTAATAGCGAAGCTGTAAAGTAGTCACAAAAAGGTGAAGTGTATGTTCTGTAACGTCCGCGTATATAGATGTAGGCAATAATGGAATTCCGTTAATTAGTGTCGCTTTTCATAACTCTTCGCTCATATAATGACGCAATTCAGAGAGAGAAATTATGAAACGAGAACGAAGTCCAAAGTCTCAGTATAGCATAAAGGTGGGTTTTGTATAAGAAAATGATATGCTTTTTTTGTGCGTTGTTATCGTGACTTAAAAGAATACTGACTCAAAAGAGATCAAGACGAAAAAACCAATTGTGGTGCAAGGACATAATAAAAAAGAGGAATATAATGTCTAATATTTACAACAGAATTTTCCATACATATTTTGTAAGTTTAAAATGAAAACGAAACGGGAATAAAAAGAATTTCTGCTGAAATACAACAGATAAACTTTGCCTGTCAAGCAAGACGAGAGACAAAATAAAATGATAATTACACTATAAATGTTTTTATAGTGAATTGCGGAAGGTATTTAATTTAATTATACCGTAAAAAGGAAGAAAAGAAAGAAAGCAAATTAGGCACCAACTTAAATAAAAAAAATATTTCTAAGAAAATAAATATATGTGCGAAATAAACTGAATAAAAAATGTATGAAAGCCATCAACAGGCAAAACCACTTACCGTTGTCAATTGAAATACAGCGGAACAAAGTGGACCCAGACCTTTGTCTTATTTAAGGGCAAGAGAGGTAACTACAAAGATTGTTTTGTACAACATTCCAAAAGGAAAGAAGAGGTAAACAAGGATTAACAACAACACCATCATCGTTAACTCAATCTGCGGGAACTACGTAAGGAAGTTAATAATAATGAAAAAGGGAACGAGACAGACGGGCAATAGCCCGTTGTCATTTGTTAAAAATATGACATCATCTATATACATATTTATCAAACGTCCATAACAGACAAAGCGCAATTAGTATCACGCAACGGTGTGATAATAATTTATCTTCACATAACCCAGTATCCGGCTTTTCTTTGCATTTGACAATATCAAGATCAAAGTTATTATGAGTAACCACAACATCAAAAACAATAAGCGCAGCAACCAGAACAACAACAGAAATGCTAATAACAACTCTAATAGCAACCTCATTATCAACAACAACTTTAGTGACACCATGTTTTCTCGTAATAAACAACGTAAATAAATTTTGTTCGTACTATAAAAGGATACAGAAATTTACAAAAAAATATATGTTTTGAAAAAATGGAAGTCGCCATCGTACGTTTGTGATTTACTAGTGACGTCACAACAAATTTTACGTTCAAATTAAAGAAACAAACAAGCACCATCATCTTATAATTCATATATACAAAAAGCACGGAAGATTTAAAACTAGCCTGAAGTAACGCTGGGCATTGCATTCACATTGCATTGTTTTCTCGCAAAGCGATAAATCGTAAGTTTTTACAAATATAGTCTGTGTAATAAACAAAATAGTGACAAAAGTTTGAATTTAAATTATCAAATTATCAAAACATCCTATTGTTTTATAAAAACGTAGCTAGTCCAACGAAAAGTAAATTTCTATCGTCCGGCAGAAATCCACAAGCGTATGAGCCTAATTTTATTTGTCTAAGAAAGGAAACAGGTAGTTTGTGGTATTGAACTAGAAAACGTCCAGCGGTCGAGAAGAGAAGTTCCATCAGGAAATTGGATGGGGGTAGACCCGCAGGGGGTAAACCATGTGCAACGCCAGAATGACAAGCAGACGCTTGGAAGCCTGCATCAATATTTGACTTCTGAAAAGTACAAATTGATGACTGGTGGGGCCCTGCGTTTTTCACGTGGACTGTGTTGGATAAGCAGTGGCATCGTATCCTGACGTATGGGGAGAGTGTCGACAACTGGACACGATGGTCATTGAAGAACTCCCGGCGACGGTGGTACACTTACCTTAGAAATGTCATCCGAAGACAGCTGGGCGCAGCATGGTGACCCAGACCGAATGTGTCGATGTGGGGTGCGATGATCCTCCGGAGAGGGCCCGATTGAAGGATGAAACCGAACAGCAGAAATGTTGGTTGGGTGAAGACTCGCTGCATACTAACGGAAGTACGCGGCACATAGATGAATTAAGAGCCGTGGAAGGTGGCAAGTTGAGTAAAAGAATCGGCCTTGGGGAAAAAAACCGTTGTTTATATCTGAACTGCTTGACTAGGAAGACGAAAACTTTTTTGAGCAGGTGCAAAGAATTAACCGCCGCGAGTCTAATGGCGATTGGCTCAAGGCCGTAGGCGAACAGCGCATGTTCGATAACATCCCAGTGGAGCTCCGGCAGATGGTTTTTGCTTTCTCTTTTTCTTTTGAGGATGAGTCATATCGTTTCACGATGACTCGTAATGGTTTGAAACACCTGGTGCTGTTGCCAAGAAAAGCTGACAAGGGGCCAGAATGGGTGCTAAGCAACATAGACATCGACCTTCTCCTCCTGCTGTGCAAAATCGCCGAGTGTACAAGTTACACGAGTGGGACGGGGTGCCGAGTCAATGGTATTGGAGAGGGAGCGGGAGGGAGAGGGCGCGGTACCAAGAAGAGCAAAAGAAGCGGATTGAGTGATTGCATTCTTCTAACTGGGAGCAGCAGTTTTGTTGGAAGAACCAGAAGGGAGGAAAATGTGTGAGGACCAAAAGGCCAGGACGGACGGAGTTCATTAAACCAGACTGCCCGCACACTTTTATTTGCCTCACCGAAACTGACACAACTTTGATAGACATATTTGTTAAATACGTTGTATTAATAACTTAGATGAAATGAAAAGTCAAGTTCGTTTTTGAATACAATATGTTTTGTTAAATCAAAATCGCATACTTTTTCTCTGTATTATTTAATTCATTTTGATCTCTGCTTCAATAATGGCTTTAAATTTGAAACAGGTTATGGGTTCAGATACTGGAAAAAAAAATGAATTCATCGTTATTTAACATTGAAAAATTGAGTCTTGGAGTCTACATTTGAAAACTGTGTTGGTGCAACAGGAATTATGGAAAGAAACGAGGAAACTTGGAAAAAGAAAGAAAAATATTATTTCAAAGATCTCATTTATGTACATTTTGCAACATCAAAAATTGTAAAACGTTGTAAGGAGCAAAGTCACCCCGCTCCTTTTGGTCCTTCACGCAGTCTAAACCCGTATGTTAATCTTGCTAGTATAAGTATATGTCCAAGTAAGTCAGATTGGTAAGATCGTGTATTTATAAGAGTAGATGTTTACGGGTGTGAATTGACGTGGACGGATGATTAGGCTAGTACGCGACTGTACTGCCCAATACTCTACCGACGCACGAAGAGCGCTGGGATTTACAGTATTGTGACTAGGCTATCGATTGGCAACGCCAATCGGACGTTAATCCAAGAAGAGGACTTCCGACTTGTTGTTTCCATTTTTGCGCTTCTTTACCGAAACGCCGTTGAGGTAAGGTAAAGACTAGAAAACTTAGATCCGTAATCATCCGTTAAGACGACACGACGCACGACGTAGCTGCAAAATCCGATATAGTAGCAGTAGCGAATCGTCCCTGCCGTCCGTGGGCAAGTGACGTCAGGATAAAATAAGCAGGTATTGTGAGGAGCCAAAGTCGTAGCTCGTTTTGGTCTCACAGGTTCTTCGTCGCTGAGGGGGGAGTGTTAAGCTAAGTAAGATTAAGAATTGGGAATAGGATTAAGTAAAGTACTAGACGGACGACGGGAGATAAGGGAAACCAAAAGGTTGCCAAAAGGCAACCTTGACAGGAGTCGTAACACAGCTGGCTTCAAATTGTCCGTGTCGAGGAACAGACCGGTTCGGTCGAGTAGTAGAGCGAGTCAGGGGAGAGTCAAGAGCAAGCCGCGAAACAAGACGGCCGGGTTTCTAATGATAAGCTAATGTCATACCTCGCGTCCTTATGAAATTTAAAAGAAAGAAAGAATGTATTTTGCGTGAATTTAACAGCGGATCTAAACTTCGCTTTTGATTGTAAATAATAAACGAGCTGAAAATGAAGTAAACTAAATGAAAAAGATAATCATACTGTTCTTGTGAGTCAGAGCCTGGTGCAGCTGCGCATACCCCAGCACGAAGAAATGGGCAAGAGGCGTCACAGTGGCGCCTGATTTGATATCATCGAAAAACGGGAAAATATTTAGAAGGATTGCAAACAAGAATTCTTTGAGACAACATTATAAATGCGCTAACATCTAAAAACGAAAAAGAACCGGAAAAGTATTAACAAAACAAAAACGAGAAGAAAGAAAACTAATAATTTTGTTATTAAACTGATAATTATTGCTATATCAAATTGAGGAGTAATACAAATAAAACACATGAACTAATAAATCTTTTATTAAAATAACTAAATAATATAACAAAATCTTGCGGCGGCATCGATTCAGGTGCTCGCAAGCCATTTTACAAGTACACAAAGAAGTTGTAAAAAGTGAATAATAGCAAAAACAACGCCGTGCATTTGCTAGCCCATAGGAAGTGATGTAAATGCGCGTACCGTAAGGAATTCGCCCAAAAATCGTTGGCCTAGTGAACAAAGCGCAAAACAAAAAAAAAATCAAGGCGAGTGATTTTTGCAAGCAAAAGAAAGACAGTAGTGCGCGAGTGACCCACAAATGAAGTGCTTCAGTTTCGATGCTAAGGATAATAATGCGAACTTGGTTCGTAGAGCAGTGTAATCCTTGGTTAAGAGCTTGGAAGCTCGACAGTTGGTATACTAAATTTTATTACACGAAATGCACTAGAATCAGTCATAACACAACAACATAGCCGTTTTATGAGTGCTGCGACTGTGCATCCTATAGTAAAATACAGTTATAGAGAAATTGAAGGTATAATACGCTCTAGACGATTAAAATCTTTATTTTATGCAGCTACATCATCTTATTTTAGATTAAGAATTCATGTTCCATACTCTTTCGAACATGATTTAAGTAAGTCTTTTAACGAAAAAGTAATAAGTATTAATGGTTCCATAGAGGTTGATGTTTGTTATGAACGTCATATAATTCTATCAGGAATCAGGAATCAAAGTACTGGCTCTATCTGTTGATCATCATCGATATCTACACGAAAATGACTATGTCGTCGATACGCATAGAGTTGATGAAGTATTTCGTGTTGCCGCTGATGTAAACGATATTGTAATATCTACGCAATCTTTTTTTACAGAAATTGGCAGAAGAAGTGTGCAAATTAATGCTCTGACAAAAAAAGAGTTTAAGTTCATTACTCTGTATCAGATCGATAGTTGAAGTTCTTTACTAATAAGGTTGTCGACTAGGAACTAGCAACGATAAATTAATGGTACCAGGAAATCGATAGTTATAAAAGCAGCGCGGGACCATCGATCATTCTTTTATTATTCAGCGGCAGTCGAGCAGAAAAGATGAGCAACCAATATTATTCCTCCAGAACGTTGGTGATTGGCTGTTTCCTGCAATAGGACTGTCAATCATCTTTCGGTCTGAGGAATATGCCTTATTATTCCTCCAGAACGCTGGTGATTGGCTCTGAGGAGGAATTGCTAGGCTAAGTTAATGAAAGTTTCTAATGATAAACTAATGTCGCAACTCGCGCTCTTGTGAAATTTAAAAGAAGAAAAGAATGTATTTTGAGTGAATTTAACAACAACCCAGAGAGTAATTTAGAGAGTAAATTTAAACTTAGCTTTTGATTGTAAATAATAAACGAGCTGAAAATGGAGTAAACTAGATGAAAAAGATGATCATATAGTTCTTGGGAGCCTGGTGCCGATGAGCATACCTCAGCACCAAGAAAGGAGAAAAAAGCCCTCACACTGTGTAAGTCGTTTTAAGTTTGGCCGTATGTTAATAAAGGAGTTGTATTAAAATATGAATGAGTGTTGGAATTTCTTCTTATTGAGATAATGACGCCTAGAATAGCCGCTGAGGCTACCACAGCATCATTATTCGAAATCCACAGATCACAATGGTCTCAGGCTGTTTAAACAAACATTCACCGTACGTAAGAGTGAAAATGAATGTGTACAAGAGTTTATATGTATTTTTGCTTCAGTAGCGGAAAAATTGGCTGAAATAGTAATGAGTTTACCAGAAGAACAACTTGGTATTACGCTATTGATAAGCTTACCGAGGTCATATCAGAATTTTGTCGTTCCCTTGGAATTCAGTGTTAATCATCGGTTCCGATAATAATCAAAGTCTGAATTTAGCAGGGAATATAACTCCGCACACAAGCGGCACTGAGGAGAATAAAAGTCCCATTCTTTTGAATTGGAGGAATCCCATTTCCAGGACCGACCGAGCGCGTCGTGTGAATCCTCACTTCATAAAGGGATGGCCGTTGCCGCAATCAGGATGGTCTTCTACTATGTAGCATGATTTGAACGAACCAAGGGTCGGAGGGTCGACAAATTTCCGAAACAATTCAGAATATTCTAAGCTGCTGACTAGTTGGTATCGTCGTTTTTTCCAAAATTATGCAACTACTGCCTCTGCATTCATAATTTTAATATAGTTTTGACATATTTTGAGATTGACATTTGTCCTTGCAAGCTTATTCGCACCATAACACTTTTTAAGACTTTCTCCAGAAGTATGATGTACAACGCGTTAAAAGAGCTGAACTAGTTAACAGATCCGTTTTACGGACTATACGCACTGTATGAGCATATTCTTAATATAAAAGAACAAGACAAAATGTACAAACACGTATAAGTAGAAAAGTATTAATACGAGCGAACAGCGGCCGCTCCAAGTAAGTAATTACACATAATGTAATAAAAAGATACTTTTTATTTAAGGTACTGATCCGCTTATTATATGAATTTATTATATGGTGATTCCGCCGCCTATGCAAAACTCGCACAAAAATTAAGGAGGATATGATTTGAAGAAACCGTCAAATTGTCCAAACAGTTTAATCTAAGCCACAGATTGTGGATATGTCGGAACTAGCACCCAAAAAAACTACAAAAAAGAGAAACCAAAAACTCCACCAAACCCTAAAACCAAAACAGGAATGTGGATATATCCACAAACTCCGAAAAAAGAAAGCGATATCAATAAAGGAACGCCAGCAAGAAAAATCGGCGTTAGCCGCCTATGTCAAAACAATTTTGTTTTCTTTTAATATATAAAAATATATGTATATAACTTTAATAATTTTGTAACTATATTACGGTCAAGTATGGTGCAACGTATATACATATTTTGTAGACATTTATCAGCGATGAGAGAGATCCGAAAGTTGGAAAAATGGCTACCACAAAAATTGACTGAAAATGCCATTTCGAATCGTATCATTGTTTGCCAGGCAAAATAAGAAAGAGTTTTCTCTAGCACATTGTGACTGGCCATGGGAAGCGGATCTATTACGAACCAAGCGCAAAAAGTCGAGGGTTAGTCCAACAAAGGCATCCACATCGACACATATGGGAAGGCATATGGTAGTGTAACTTACTATGGGCCGCTAAAACCGAATGAAACTGTTACTGCAGATGTCTACCTACGTCAATTGAACAAATTGAACGATGTATTGCTGCAAAAAATATCAGCAATAGAGGCTGACAGACGCAAACTTATCCTCTTGCCAGAGGACGCTCGACCACATATCGCAAGAATTGTCAAGGATACATTGTCACAGCCCGAATGGAAAATTCTGCCGCACCTATCGCACTCACCAGACATGGCGCTTTCTGATTACCACTTGTTAGGAACAATAGTTGGCTGGCACGCGGTTTTTCTCAATAAACGCCTTTTTCAAGCGAAAATATTACCACAATATATATATATATATATACTACATACATACGTGCTATCTAAATTGTGCGATGTAAATATTCCGACACTAAAGATCTCGAGTGACGTCTACCGTTCTGGCAATAGAACAATATAACAGTCGCAATATGCTTAGTTATGTTTAATGTAATCACTATTTTTGTCACATGTATGTGTGAGCATTCTTAAAATATTTCTAACAATAAGTTCACAACAAATTTAAAATTTTACTATGTCATTATACTATAACCGGTAATGACAATTAAAAAATAATAAAACCCAACGCGAATGTTGCGAATGAAGTAACAGCTATCGACGAGGACCAAAATTTATTTCTGATAAAAGTATCTCTAATTTTAATAGTAGTACTAATGTATCCAAACCTCGCACTGCATATGATGATCAAAAGCTAACTGAACATTAAAATGCTAAAAAGGATGAATAGAACAGAACCAACAATATAAATAAAGTTTGAAACTATGGAAAAGTGGGATCCGATAGAATCACTTACGCTCTCAGAACGGGAAAAGGTTTAAAAATCATGAAAATGTATTAAGAAACACCGATTCTAAGTTCATATACAGTACGAAAGCATTTCGGAGTAATAACAGCCCCATTTGAAAATATTGGGAAAATGATATATAATTATAATGAGCGCTAAAAAATACCTAGCAAATAGAGAATAAAAATGTAAAAATTTTTTTTACTTTTTTAAAAAAAATTACACTATATACGCTACCTTCCTGTCCGTCCGTACACTCCGTCTCACCTTCTCATTTTCCTTTACAAAACCTAATTATTTTCTTAAATGGATTGCATTTTTTTTTATTTGTATAAGTTAAGGACCATTCCAATAAAGCTCAAATTTAGGGGTAAAATAAACAAAAAATTTCATAAACAATGAATGTCATATAAACTCATTGTAAACATTCTCACCTATAGCACCCTACCATAAACATTTCCCACCAATATCCCATAGCACCCTACTGTAAACACAAGTGCTGGCTGTCAATAAACCGAGGTTTCTTTACAACATAATCTGTAAAGAATAGTCAGTCTTTTTATCGAATTGTAACCGCTAGTTCCTAAAGAAAAATAAAAATCTTGTTAAGTAAAAATAATAAAAAAGCCTAAATTAAAAGCTTGCTTTTTATTCCAAAAAAGGAAGAATCCAAAAGTAAAAACTTATTTAATTGGCGACCGAGCAGTTTTCCAGAGAAGGAAGGACCGAGACACTGCGGACTGCGGTGGTATAAAGAAGCTTCATTGCCCAAAAGGATATAAAAAAAAATTTTCCTAATTTAAAGGATTTCAAAATCAAAAGAAATTATAAACGAAAATAAATATTATAAAACGTAAAACAAAGATAAATTGATAAAATAAAAAGTTCCAATAAAGTGACAATTTAAAAATGAAAAACGGAACTCAAAGAAAAAAAACGAACTAAAAAATGGGAAGTGATAAAAAAAGCTTCGAAAAATCCATCGTAACCTCCGGTCGACTTCAAGCAGCACGAGAAGCGGCAAGGCCCCCAAGTAGAAATCACCAAAAGGGAGCACCAGTCCGAGGAGCAGGCAAGCCGAAGGAGCAAGGAGTGCAGCAGCTGGAAACAAGGGAACGGAAAGCGGCCAAATGATAAAGGACTCACCAACTATGGTAATAACCATAGTATTAATGTAAGTAAAACTCTACATCTTACTACAAAAAACAATAGAAATACAAAAAATTTAAAAAAAAAAAAAAAGTATATTAAAATAAATTTTTTTTACGAGAAAAGTGAAAATTGAAAAGAAAAGAAACAAGTTGGAAATAAAAAAAAAATATATAAAGAAAAGAAATTTGGAAAATCCTTTTTATCAAAAGAATAACAAAAATTAAATAAAGGCCAAAGAAAGCACAAGAAACGAATCTAAGAGAAAATAAATTAAAGATAAATAAAATAAAAAGAATACTAGAAATCAATTAAAGAAGAAAATTGCAAAAAAATCCGAAACGAAAATAAATAAATAATAAATTGCAAAGAATTTGCAAATTTCAAATTTTATCAAAATTTAGCAAGTAAGCTTAAGCCAATTAAAGTTAAGAAATTTTTTCCCTTTCGCATAAGTTATCGGAATACCGAAACTCAAATATTATAATTTTAAAAAATTAAGAATCTTTCAAAAAGATATCGGAATACTGAAATTCAAATATCATAATTCTGAAATTAAGAATCCTTCAACATCGAAATCTGAAAATATTTTTTTTGTTGTTGTGTTTCTTTCGCGATAAAACTGCGGGTTATTGGAATAATAAATTCGAAATATTAAAATATTAAATAAACTTTTTTCTCTATAAAACCAAAAACACCAAAATATCAAAATAAGCATTGAAAATTTAATCAGCCCATCTTAAGTGCAAGTCAAGCTACAGGTGCAGGATCGTCCGCCATAAATTTGTCCGATATGCAAGTACAGATAAGAGAATTAGTACTAGAAACAATGAGGGGTGAAGGAAGACGGGTACTTCAGGAAATAATTAATACCGACTTAGAAGACGATAACCCTGATCAAACAATTGATACCTCAACAAAACTTAATCTAAGCGTCAAAAGAGAATTTTCGGGCAAACCAGAAGAATTTAGCTCATGGAAAAAAAGTATTGACAGGATATTAGGGCAGCCCTAAATACCATGACACTGAACGTAGTAAGGAACAAAATAGTAGGACAAGCGGATATAGTCCTTGAATCCTATAATACACCATTAAACTAGAACAAAATATCAAAGTGCCTAACCATGCACTATGCGGATAAGAGGGATTTAGGAACACTTGAGTATCAAATGACGACACTGATCCAAGGGAAAAAAAGAATCCAGGAAGTCTATCAAGATGTTTATAAACATCTTTCTTTAATTTTAAATAAACTCTCTTGTATGAACATGGATACTGAATCATTAAATAACATGACTCAGGCATACCGCGAGAAAGCGTTAGACACATTTATTAGAGGGCTTATAGGCGATTTACCTTGCTTACTCAGCATGAGGGAACCAACATATTTGCCACAAGCATTGCATTTATGCTTAAAGCTTCAGAATGCGAGTTACAGGACACAATACGCCAACACTAGCCAAGTTACCATCCGCAGGAGCATAGCTCCACCCTTACCACAAATAAGGAATTATTAGCCAATCCCAGAGGTCAGAAAACCATACTACAATCAGCAGAAACCACCTCCAATTTTCCAAAGACAATATCCAAGGTCACCTTCAACATTTGATAGACAATATCAACAAGGAACCAATCATCCAAGGACGTACCATCCGACATTTCAAGGAAATCCTCAATAATGACCAGCAGCACTTCCAAAACCACAACGACGTGATGAACCAATGGATGTAGACAGGAGCATGCAGACAAAACACATAAACTACGCAAATCGCTCGAATCAATACCAAACAAACGTACAAAAACGCGCATCTTGACAACAATTTCAACGTATGCCTCCCAAACATCAAAGGTCCTACAATATAACGTGTGAAGAGGACAACGATGGAGGAAACACAATAGAACCAAGTTCAGAGGAAACATATAACGAAAATATGGAACCAATTCAAATCCCGGAGTACGAAGAAATAGAACAGCTGGAAGACATTCATTTTTTAGATTAAGACAATCTTCACTGCCTTACCTTGAACATAGAAATGGCGGTGGAGATATTTTAAAATTTTTAATAGACACAGGGTCGAACAAAAATGATGTTCAACCTAAACATATAAGAAAACCTCTTATAAATGAAAAACCTTTTCTAGCCAGTTTCGTTTGCGGCAAAATTAAAATAACACATCATGCCAACGTGCAACTATTCCTAAACAAGAATAAAATTAAATTTTTTATTTTACCAAGCCTTAAATCTTTCGATGGCATTATCGGTAACGATACATTGAGAGAACTCCATGCAGTCATCCATACCAATCGTGATTTCATGACAATACACCCAGACTTTAAAATTTCCCTAAAACAGTGCACATCAAGCCACATCAATGATATAAAACTACGCACCTCACATTTGTCTGAAAAACAAAGCAATCGACTACGATGTAGTGTGATCGCATATCGACATATGCATCCACTTTGAAGTGCAGACAGAATTATGCTGAATCTGCATAATTCTGTGGGAAAAATAAAATAATAATTTTGTCGCACTTCAACTGGCTGGGTATTGCATTACGAAATGCAATACGATGCCAGGCGCCCCAATTAAAATAATTATATTTAGGCTAGCATTAATTTTATTGGTAAAATTATTGTATAAAAACAGGTGGAGAAAATAAAGAAAACCAGTTGTTTTACACAACTCAAACTTAAGCGTTTAATTCGCTAGGCGTTCAACTCGCCTTAAACTAAGATTCAGGGACCGTCTCATGCCGAGCTTCATTGGCAATTTATGAGACGGATAGACTTGGCGCATTGAAGCCGAGCAGGCAGTAACCAAAGATATATCAGAGATACACGTAACATTGCTCTGTAAAGAGCGCTCGGTGGCAATCCTCCCAAACAAAATATTGCACCCAAAAAACTATTTTTCTTTACATGGCGATCCTGCGACCGACCCTGCGACCGAACCTGTGGTCGAAATTTTTGTAAGGCAGCCAAAATTCTAAAAGGGCAACCAAAAGTTTCTTCAAGGCAGCCAAAAACAATTCTACAACAAAACCCGCTCAAACAATGATACCTACCGAAGCAATTACTCCAACAGGCGAAGCAGAACATGGGATATCCTCCTTCACCCCCTTCGACTGCGAACATGCCCACCCATTATTTTTCGGCGATGACGTCGACACCGTTAACAATGAAGATGTCATCAAAGAACACATCCACAGACAACAATTCAGTACATGGCAACGATCACGTGCCAATCAAACAAAAACCGCTGAACCTACCCAAATATAATATATAGAAAGAATATGAAAAAAAAAAAAAATGTAAAGCATATTGAAAAATAAGAGAAAGAATGAAAATCAAGAAGACCAAATAAAAGATAGAAAATACATTATAAAGAATAAGAAGAATACAAAAAAAAAAAAAAAATTGTAAGGCATATTGAAAAAAAACGAAAATCAAGAATAGAAAAAATATCAATAATTTTACCAATAAAATTAATGCTAGCCTAAACATAATTATTTTAATTGGGGCGCCTGGCATCGTATTGCATTTCGTAATGCAATACTTAGCCAGTTGAAGTGCGACAAAATTATTATTTTATTTTTCCCACTGCACTTCAAAGTGGATGCATATGTCGATATGCGATCACACTACAACGAGCATTACTCCAAAACTGCCCACACCTTTTTGCAGACCCCAACAAAAAACTAACCTTCGCAACAAACGTTTTAGCCGAAATCCGAACAACGTCCGATCAACCAGTCTACTCTAGAAGCTATCCATATCCGATGGCTTTGAAGGAAGAAGTAGATAACCAAATAAAAGAACTATTACAAGATAATATAATTAGGCCTTCAAAGTCTCCATACAATTCACCTGTGTGGATTGTACCGAAAAAAATGGTCTCCTCTGGTCAGAAAAAGTACAGAATGGTAGTCGACTACCGCAAATTAAATGAACTCACTATACCCGATAAATACCCAATTCCGGAAATAAATGAAGTACTAGCTAATCTTGGCAAAAACAAATTTTTCTCTATAATTGACGTTAAAAGTGGCTTTCACCAAATACCGCTCAAAGAATCTGACATTCAAAAAACCGCCTTCTCAGTCAACAATGGCAAATATGAGTTCGTCCGACTGGCATTTGGTCTAAAAAATGGCCCATCAATATTCCAAAGAATAGATGATTAGAAGATGAAGTTCTAAGAGAACACATCGGGAAACGCTGCTACGTCTATGTCGATGACGTGATCATATTTGGAAAAGACGAAAAGGACCTTTTCAACAACTTACAAGAAGTCTTTGATACCTTAGAGAAAATCAACCTGAAGGTTCAGCTAGACAAATGCGAATTCCTAAAAGACGAAGTCGAATTTCTAGATTTTATAGTAGGATTAAACCCAACGTCAACAAAATCCAAGCAATCGTGGACTTCCCGCCACCTAAAGCACTCAAAGATCTACGATCATTCTTTGGAATGGCAGGCTATTATAGGAGGTTCATCAAGGACTTTGCTAGGCTTGCCAAACCCCTGACAAGGCTTTTAAGAGGGGAGGATGGACGAACCTCTAAGAAAAAATTATTAAGGTAAGGGAAAGAGGAGATGGAATCCTTCAATCACCTAAAGAACTTTCTAAGCTCGAACGAAGTCATATTGACTCATCCCAACTTCGATAAATCCTTCGAGCTTACGACAGACGAATCCAATTTCGCCATAAGAGCACTTTTATCCCAGTATAAGAGACCAATAACATTCTTATCTCGCACTCTGAGTAAGACAGAAGAGGCCTACGCCACAAACGAGAAGGAAATGCTAGCCATAATATGGTCATTGAAAACACTACGAAATTACCTATACGGACCATCAGCCACTCACTTATGCTCTGAGTAATAGAAACACAAACCAAAAACTCAAAAGATGGAAAGGAATCCTCGAAGAATGTGTTGGAATACAAACCCGGCAGGGAAAACATCGTAGCTGACTGTCTGTCCAGACCACGAACGAACAAGGAAATAAACTCCTTAACTGGTACCGTCCATAGCAACGAAAGTTCAGGAAAGCACTTAATCTCATCAGTAGAAGTTCCTGTAAACGTGTTCCGGAATCAGTTAATTATTAAACACGGTAATCAAGACAGCTATAAGTTAGAAACCATTTTCAAAAATTTCTCAAGACACACAATAATCCAGAAGGAACTCACCAATGAAGCTTTGATAGAGACATTTAAAAGGTATCTCAATCCCAATGTCATTAATGATCTGCGAACCACAGAACCAATTATGGGGATAATACAAAATGCTACCCACAGCATTTTAAAAGTTATCGCACACGATTCTCACAAACTGTAGTAAAAGACATAGAAGTCGAAGAACAGCAGACAGAAATAATTTGTTGGGAACATCGTAGAGCCCATAGAAATGCTAAACAAAATCGCCTACAGATCCTACAGCAATATTTCTTCCCAAACATGTCAGCCAAAATCAGGGAAATAGTTAACAACTGCAAAACATGTAAGGAAAATAAATACGACCGTCATCCAAACAATATACAGATACAACCTACACCCATTCCGACTCATACGGGCCACACCCTGCACATCGACATCTTCTCTACAGAAAGACGCCTGGTACTAACCGCCATAGACAAATTTATTAAATTCGCAATAACGAAACTGATCCAATCCCGTGCTGTTGAACAGAGACCTTTACAAGATATCTTGTTCTATTTTGGCATTTCCAAAATGATCGTAATTGATAATAAAAAGGCCCTGCCATCTGCCTCCATTGGGGCTATGCTCGAAGACGATCTCAAAATCAAGGTATACCGCACACCACCATATAGGAGCGAGGTGAACGGACAAATCGAACGATTTCGTTCTTGTGCGAAATAATGAGATGTCTCAATTCGGATGGACAAAAAAGAAGCTTCCAAGAATTGCTGGAGCGAGTTGTAAATGAATACAACTTCACTATTCATTCCGTTACAAAGAAAAAACCAATAAAACTTCTCCATGGACGCACACCCAATATTGACCCCGAAGAATTCGAAAAATTAAGATTACAAAATATTGAAAGACTGAAGGAAAAACAGAGACAGGACTTGAAATACCACAACAAACCAAAAACAAAAATGAAACAATACTTACCGTGGGACCAAATTTACGTAAAACACAACAAACAATTAGGCTCAAAATTGGCTTCCGATATTACAAAGAAATAGTTAAAGAAGACAAAGGGACAATTATCATAACTAAGTCAGGAAAAATTGTACACAAAAATAACATAAGGAACTAAATTTCAAATTTCAGGTTCTCGATTGGGATAATTAGCGGTGACATACTTTGGACTTCTCCAAAGCACAAGTAGTACCCATCCATACCGGACAAGCACGGATACAGACTGGAAACTTTAAATTAATCCACGTAATTGACCTGGACGAATACGAAGCGAAAATCATTGAATTGGGAAACATAGTCAACAACAACAGTGATCATTCTCTATTCCCCTATGTCAAGCATGAAACAGGTCAAATCGAAAATTTACTACGACGCCTAAAGCCTGGGAAAGTAATAAGGAAACGATCATTAGACTTCATAGGATCCGCCTGGAAATGGATCGCGGGTAATCCCGATCATGAAGATCTTGTGACAATTCAGGACAAAATAAATAATTTACTACAGAACAACAACCCACAAACCGTAATCAATAAACTCTACGAGGATAGGTACAACAATATAACCAAGATCACTAACAGCCTGATAGAAGAATTTAAATCTGGCAAAATCAATAACAAAGAAAAATTAATTTCCGATATTCAATATCAAATAAAAATTCCAAAAGAGGAATTGGAAAATATAAACCACGCAATACATTGGGCCAAGGCCGGAATAATAAACTCACTTATTCTATCCGAAGAAGAAATACAGCTATCAATAGGAGCAATAAATGGAGAATAAATACCATTCCAAACAATAGAAGAGGCATTCAATTTATCCGAAATAAAAATATTAACTAATTCTATCTCAATCCTCTATATTATTAATATTCCAACAAACAGCGAACAAGTGTACGAAACAATTCTTTTAAAAGCCGTGAAAAGAAATGATAATATGGCAACTGATCTTCAATCAGAAACCATCGTAAAGTCAAAGGACGAGAGTAAAGCGACGAAGGTAAAGCGTATCAAAAATTATTCGTTTGTAAAAGGCAAGACCTTACGAACATAACAAACACTGCTTGTATTCGAAACCTATTAAATATTAAAAAAACTACTTGCAACATTGTAAACAGTCACCACTTTCCGATTATAGAGGAAATATCTCCCGGTGTAATCCTATTAAACGGGTTTTCCGGCGCTCTCGAGGTAGGAACGGAACTACAACTCCTTAGCGGAACATTCCTAATAAGTTTCCACAACGTTTCAATTCGCGTCAACCCAAAGGCCTACACATCTAAAGAAATACCCACCTACAAGGCAGTACCTTCCATACTGCAGCTGATGCCTGAAGAAAAGGAGCGCAAACGACTCGTCTCTCTGCACATGTTAGACGAGCTTCAAATCAACAATACCAGACTAATATCATACTTACAGACAGAGTCCACCAATACTCAATTTGGGGATTCATTATTGGGATCACAATAGTGATCATAATCCTAGCCTGTAAAAGCAGGAAAAATAGCACCAAAGCAATAGTGAATAATCCAATAATGCAACAAGTCCAACCCGACGACATACCTTTAAGAACTGTGAACCGAAAGGTTCATAAAACCCCATTGAGGTTCAATGACATTCCGTATTTTTAATCACGATTGAGGACAATCGGTTCTAAAGGGGGAAGAGTTAAGGACCATTCCAATAAAGCTCAAATTTACGAAGCACCCTTACGGGTAAAATAAGCAAAAAGCTTAATAAACAATAAGTGTCATATGAACACATTGTAAACATTCTCACCCATATCACCCATTCCCATCAATATCCCATAGCACCCTACTGTAAACACAAGTGCCGGCTGTCAATGAACCGAGGTTTCTTTACAACATAATCTGTAAAGAATAGTCAGTCTTTTTATCGATTGTAATCGCTTAGTTCCAAAAATAAAAATATAAATATTGTTAAATAAAAATAATAAAAAAACCTAAATTAAAAAGTTTGCGTTTTATTCAAAAAGAAGAACCCAAAAATAAAAACTTATTTAACTTATATTTAAAATAAAATATGACAGTAAACTCTTCTCAGTTGATGTAATGATCAAAACAAGTAAAATAAAATGCACTCATTGTTATCGTGACGGCAACGTTGCGTGCGTTGATGTTGGGAATAAAAAGAAAAGAAGAACGATGAAAATAAAGAAACAAATAAATCAAAAAACGTCGCTCCATCTAATGACATTTTAGAGCTTCCCCGGACTATTTATAAGGACATTCTGGATGTTGTAACCACATAAGAGCATCCTTTAAAAGTGCGCACAGCACCAATTATTATTTGTCAAACTCAGGAAGATCGCCCCTTGTATCAAACACTAAATATTAAGAGTTAGTTCATTAGAAAAATTTCTTAAATCGAAGACTGACTGATTTTTTTTACAAAGCCGTGTTGTTTGGTCTTAATAAACAAAGCTCCTCTATCATCAAAAGACATCTAATCAGTATGAGACTACACTGTTTAGAAGTCAAACTTGTGGAAAAGACGAGTTTTAATAATAACCTGTCATCTTCAAAAACAAAGAATCTACTCTAAAATGTGCCAGCTGTAGTGATGCACATCAGTCTTCTTCAGAACAACGTTCATGTGGTCCAATTTAGTTAATATACGTCTAACAAAATCTGCCACATAAAACGCGCGTGTGTATATGGGAGATATTGTCCACATAAAACTCACAATTGTACGTTTCGTATGGGACAAGACAACCCACATAAATCGCGCAATTTGTACGTTTAGTGTTTAGCTTTTGTGGAGGTTTTGTAGGACCGTTTTGTAGATTTCTTATGAGTGGTTTGTTCGTTTTATATGGACGAAGGGAACGTTATTAGCAAAGTAGGAATCACACCTGTCGAAACTACACTAGATAAATAATCACGTATCGCACGAGCACGTAGTCAATCTAAAGATCAGCAGAGACGACGAGAGAAATACAACATGAATAATGTTCACGTTACAACAAAATTTGATCTGCCAAAACAGAGTCTGAACTTACCAGCAGTGATTCAAGATTATAGAAACCTGCCCAAATCCGGCATTACCTTTTACGGCTACAAGGATATTAAACAGAATGCGATAATCGGTCTTTCTCACACCTTTTTTACGACAACTGGACCTATTGCGATAAAAAGCGATTGGGGCGGATTGCATACGGACTAGTGCAAGAACTAAGTCGGAGACTCCTGTTATCCCTTCAAATAGGAAGAGCAAACCGAATCATTCGTTGCAATAGAAAAACTGATGAAAGGATACTGGTCCGACAACTTGTGTGGAATCCGTACTCCCATGAACCCATTAATGCCTGATAATGATTAAAAAGCTATGCAAGTTCTGGAAAGTAATACAAAACGTTCAGGAGATAGACTTGAATAAGGGCCTTTATGGCGAGATGATTTTTCACTGTTTTCAGACTCTTGCGGACTAGAGCAAGACTATTATGTCAAAATGATAAGTGTATAGAGAAAGGGTACGCAAGAGTTATACCCAAGGAAGAATTTGATATTTACTCGGAAAAGACGATTCATTTGTCGAAAAACAACTCCGTACTTTCGATCGTCATTAATTACTAGATTACATACCGTGCAACGAAGAAATGGTTTATAAGAAATAAAAATCGGCATTGTGATCAAAAGAAGTGGTTCTAAATTGAAGCAGTATGATACTTACGATGGTTTTAATTCTTTTCTAATAAAATTAAATTGATACAGTTACGAAGACTAAAGAATATTGAATTTTGTATGAGATCTTGGCATAATAAAATTTAAAGTAAATTAAGGTATAGCTAAACGAACACCCGGAACAATGATGAGTTTCACCACGGAAACCGAAAAATTACATGCAAATGTATACAAAATAACGAACTATTGCGTTCTTCATTTCTTGTAATTATTGTTGTATTGTGTTTGTCTTCTTTTTCTCTTACAAAATGAATATGCTTCCAAAATAAAGGAAAAAATAAAGTAGAAATAAGTAACAAAAAAATTATAACATATTCCCTTAATGATCTACACAGCAAAAACAATTAACTGCCCCGCTGTGAATGTGATGCGAGAGTGATTGGTTAAAATATCTTTATTTAGACTACATATACATAAAGCGAAAATTTCGGCTAATTCTAAGCTGAATGATGTTATCGGTTCGTTTAGTATAAATTGAGGGTGTGAAGGAATTATTAATCAGAAGCGCTTCAACTGTTTTATTGAATTGTTGTTTATAAAAAATAGTGAGAATTGTAATTATGTAAGTGATGTGAATAAGTGGAAAATATGGGAAGAGAAGTGGTGGGGGAGTGCTGAATTTTATTTTAAATTAAAAGGTTTTTTTTTTATTTATTTCTCACTATTAATTTTCTTTGCAGAGTAAAATGGATGCTCCAATAAAGGCACAAGGAAAACAAACGAAAGAAGAAGTAGCGGTAAGTGTGAAAGGACTTCCATCTAATGTAACCATCATAAACCAAATAAAAACGGAGGCATCAAGCCAACCAACTAAGCAGATGGTGTGTATGCTTTGCTTCCTCTTACATATACATATATATGTGTGTGCAATAGTGTTCGGTTCGCTTTGACAAGTGATTTGAATATACAAAAATCGAGAACAAGAGCGACAAACAATCAAAGTAATTTGTTTTTATTTCTTTTTCAATCTTTTGCTTATTGATTATGTTATAAGCATGCATTGACGTAAGAATAAAGTTTATCGCAGCATAATTTGCTGAAAGTTCATTGTTTGTAAAGTTTGGAGTTCTCGAACGAAAAAATCTTATTTAAATTTTCTAAAAGAAGAAAACGAACTACGGAAAACGACGTAAAATTTCCTCGATACGTGTTACCACAAAGTGCCCCTTACGACCATGGAAATTGAAATGAAGCCTTACAATGATCTAAACTTTTTTTAAGCGCATCAGTCATTTTTCCATCACGATGACGAAGCACACGTCAAACTTAGATATAAAAGTGTTTAAAAGACAAGCAACATGGCGGAGTAGTTGGTCCTACAAATTGATATTGCCACGGCGGAGTAGTGCTTTATGGCACGCTTTGCCTTTTTCCTTTTCTTGCTCTTTTATACCTGCTGCGACGAAGTAGGTAGATTTTTGTACATTAGGTTTGTGCGGGATACGTAACGCACAGAAGAGTTTAAGACAGAACGATCTTTTATTATATCGATCGATTTAGACAATGATTCTGCGTCGATCTAAGCCTGTCTATCCGTCTGTCCGTCTGATGTTCGTCCATTTTGGTCTGACAATATTTGAGATATTTTGATAAAAAAAAAACGAACAGACAATTTCATATTAATATTTAGCCGTTTTATTTTAAAACGCTATAAAAGATGAGTCAAAGAGTTTGATTATCTATATATTTACAAACAATTTCACAATTGCTCAGCTCGTCTTACCTTCGAACATTGTCGTCATATGGTTCTATCTGTACACAAGCGATTTTTATTGTTTGCATTTACGAGGGTTTGGTTGTGGTGTTCTGCTCCCATATTAATCGTGTAAAACGGAGAGGCAGATTCCTTCCTATAGTTCTACGCCAACAGAGAAAAATATGTCCGCAAAAATTATTCTATCGCTTTTCTGTCCTGATTCGATTACATTTATCAAAACCGAACATCTACAACTGCCAGACTACTAACAGCTCAAGTGTAAACGTATGTATAAATATATTCCTGGAGCCTGGAGCGAACATAGTTAATCCTTGTTTGAAGCTTGGATGACTTTATTAATAAATTCAAGGAAGCTTAATCTATTCCTGATAAACAAGCTAAAATCTTATCTTCTTATCGCCACATCAGGTTATTGTCGAGCATCAATGTAATCCTGGAAAAAGTAATTACAGGCAGATTACCAAATTTTATGGAACCAAGCTATATTATTCCATCTCAGCGGTTTGAGATTCGTAGCAAACAAAACTCAGAAGATCCACCGATTAAAATAAGAAACTCAATAAAAACAAGTTTCAAGTACCTTTAATGAACTCTTGTATGAGGGCCTAGTTTTGAAAAGAATAAATTTTAGTTCCTTTATACAACATTCAAAAACGATCCAGAGTTTTAAACTCGTGTTCATGCTTTCTTTTTTATAACTTATCTCCCTCTGATTTTCCTCAGTTTAACCAATGCACCTTGGCCATTTTCGCAGATGACACAGTAATTCTCGTGTGTGAAATTGTCAATAAATGGAAAGCATTGACAAACCGCGGCGATAGACTTCACCAGGGACAGTAAAGACTTTTATGCCCCACCAAGAGAGTAATTAATAATAATGTCCAATGAAAACCGAAAGTCAAACAGTCAAGTGTTATGCTTGATGCCAGAATAAAATTTAAAGACCATATGCCTTACTTAATTAATATATTAATTCCCTTTAAGAATCGCAAAAATCCAGCCTTAGCATTACCGATAAAAAAATTATTTCAATGTCCATATTTCATCCCAATATTTAGTCTATTAGCAAATTACTACTTAAAAAATTATAAGCAATCGACTACTCTTTCGCCTCACGCATTCATAATATATATGCATTACTACCATGGAACCGGTTTCTGGAAAATTAAATTAGTTCACGAAAAGAAAGAAATCTATTGTTGCTAAAAAATTGGAACAATTGCTATCCGTAAATAAATTATATTTGTACCTCACAATACCTTCTATTCAAGCTATCAAGAGACATTTTTAATCAATGCTACTAACATATTCTGTGTAATAAATTGTAAATCATTACTGAATCTAATTAACAAACGTCTCTCTGACAATTCGTCTGCCACTGATGTGGTCCACACATTATATCCGCTTATATTTGTTTTAAGATGCAAGGTCTTAGCGCGTTCAACTTAACTATATACATATTAAATAATAATTAGGCATTAACTGCTTAAATTGAACGACTGCTGTCGTAGGTGAACATTCCCTGCAAACATGATCTATTTTTTAAATTATTCGATTTTGTGCTTTAAAATTTTTTAAAATGTTTAACTGCAAATTTATATGCACGTATACAGGTTTTCAAGATTCAGCGCATTTCATTTTGTTTGGTAAAAATTTACCTAATATAGGTTTGAAATGTTGTCGACATTTTCTTATTTTAGTAACAATTAAGCTTAGCTCTAAAATGAAAACTTAAAAAAGATTACCTGGAAGTCACATATTACGATGCTGTATTTTGATGAATCCCCCAATATGAAATCGTTGATTTCAATTAGACATAAAAGTAGTTGCTACCAGTAAGTGCAGATCGCAAATTCCGCCCTGCTAGATGTGAATGCCTGCGAAGTTTAGCGTTGGTAAAGTCTTCGATAATTGTTATTTGCCCTTGATGAGCGCTTAAGTGCAATTGGCTACACCTTTAAAATGTCTTCCGCCTCATGGGAGGTTTCGTCAAATTAGCCGAACATTTTGCAGCATTAATAAAGTTGTGGATAAAGTAGGAGTTGTCGACATTTACCGTTCATTCCGGGATTTTTAACAACCATCTGACGTTTCAAATAAATCTCTATAGACCTTCAACAAATGTTGCGTTCTAACTTTAACTTTTCATATTGTTCGTGTGTATATTTCATGCTATTATGAAGGATAAGAAGACATTTTGTTTCTACTTCTTTTCTTAAAGGTTTCCTTTTTCTATGATTCTTCAATCAGCCATAAACAATCTATTGGATTACGGACGAAAAACTACTGGTGGAGAAATGAATTTAAGTTCATCCCGCAAAATCAGTTCGTGGCCAATTATTATCTTGTATATATATTCGTTAATATTTCACCTGGAATTATAAAATTTTTAAAAAAAGTTATATTGACTGCCAATTTATACACACTTGTATAATAGAACTTCTTTTCATCCACAGTCCTCAACTCGCCGATGATGCCAGTGTTAAAAAAGGCCGCTTGGCTTAAGTTTACATCGTACAATTATCTATTAAAAAGTCATATTGACTAGTGCACACTTTTTAAAGAGATTATAACTGCGACCAAAAACTAGCAGCGGTCAAAATTTATTATTCATCGTAATATTCTAAACGTTTTTATTCAAAAATATCAAAAATATGAAAAAACCTATTTCACTTTCCACACAAACAACAGCAATTTCCAAATGACTGACTTTCATACGAGAAGAAATTCTCAGAAGTCGGCAACGAATATCTCGAGTAATAGAAACCAGCAGAATTGAAACAGCTAAAAAACTTGTTGCCTAAATGTAACTCATAACAGCGTTCGTTGCCAAGTCTTTCATAAGAATTTCACATATCCATGTAAAAACGCTGTCGTTTGGTAATCATGTATTTTTTAGGTAATGTGCGTTCGCGAAGAATTCGAAAATTAATATTCACTTTGACAGCTTCACGTATAAGTTTTGTCATTGCTCTATTTTTGCTGAAAGAAAAAGTGAAAAAAAGTTTATTTATATTTTTCTATGGCTGTCAAATTCGGAAAAATAACGAGTGATTTTTCTCTCAGTTAAAATAAATTGTGAAGTGCATGAAAGGTTTACACCTTTACTGTGACAAATGGAAAGACTACGACACGTGGACTTGTTTTTAGTCCGCAAAAATCGATTTTTTTTAATAACTATAATTATTGTGAATAGATAGAACTTATTATTTTGTTTTCCGTCGAGGATAGGGTTATCTTGATTATGCTAGTTTGGTGCTATAATAACAAAAATTGAAAAACAAAAAAATTTTCCGTGAAACTTCATGAAACGTTAAACTTGATGGAAGACGTAATGTATGCTGCTTGCCTAAATCATGTTCTTGAAGCCGACATAATTTCCGAGATGAAATGCCAAGCTATAAAGAGAGCATTACATCCTAAATATTGTGAGTTTCCAAAATTGCCAACGCTTTGTGCATATAAGAAAAAGATGCAAGGGCCATCAAACCTGTACAAACTGCAAACTACCTCATCATAACCTTCACAAATGGTCTCTCACCTTTTGTATCAGCTGCAATAACCATTACTCGGTTTTAAATAAAAGCTGCCTTAGATATTCACAAGTGCGGGAAATATTAAAAATCAAAACTGAAGCCTATTGTAGCATTGCAAGCATGTAAAAGCTTGGCTTGGTAATAGTGCAAAAAATTTGGTTTAATTTTCGAATTCTATGAAGATATCGAGATTAGAAGCTAGTCTAAATACGACATAGGCGAAACGCGCATATTAAGGAGAGATTTAATGAATCCGATATTAAACTATAGATATTTAGATTTTTGCAAAGGATACTAAAAGAATTGAGAAATTCGCAATTATATATTGAGTAAGTTTTATGCAAAAAAAGTTCTTAGGGAGACTGTTCGGGATACCGATGGTACCATTTACTAACTAAATTAAGAAAGAAACACCCAGAATAAATTTACATTTTTCAAATGACGACATTGTAATCCATTTTCGTAAGAATGTAAAGAGACAAATTCCTAAGGACAAAGAGAAGGGAATTGCTTTTGAACGGATTCTGTGGAATGTATATAGCGTCTATAGAAAAATGCCCCACACTACACACATAGCATTAGTCCCATTAAGCTCATATATTGCATTTTTGTAAAGTAAGGGTCGTCCAAGTCCTTAGATCACCGTTTAATAAAACCAAGCATTGACCTAGCTTTATTTACAAAGAGATCAATGTGTAAAGTAAAACGAGGGATATGGTCGAATAAAATTCCTAAATCCCTAATAGAGAATGCAGTGCTACGAATTGCTTGAGAATTAAAGCTTCTTACGTTTTTTAAATTTGCTTTCATAAAATTTAGTCAGCACCACATAACCAAGTTGTCTAAGTTAGATTGAAAGAGGTGCTAGTGCGATTTTAAGGCAAGGAAAGAAAACTGTTTAACATCGTCAGCGTACATCAAGGTATGGCGGGACTTAATTGCTGAAGGGAGATAATTGACGTATAAATTAAACAGAAAGGGCTCTAAATGGCTAAATTGAGGGACAACTGATGTCATGGGAAATTCATCAGAGGTGATGGAGTTTGAGAGAACCATAAACGATTTATTATGGGGATAAGAACTTATCCATTTCAATAAGCAGAAGGCGAAGCCGGAGACCGGGAATTTAAAGATCAATATTTTATGATTAACTAAGTCAAACGCTTTACTAAAATATGACATCTGTGCGAGAGCCACTAGAGAAAGCCATGCAAAAATGCTGAGTAATTTCTAAGAGGCTCGTAACAGTTGATCTTTCCAGAAGCCACGCTGAAAAAATTTGGTAGTGAAAGCCAAAGGGTTAGTACCAATTCGTTCAAACAATTTAGGTAAGGCACCCAATTTGGCAATGCATCTACAACCCTCGATCAGATATCTGTTTCCACCTTTATAAATTGGAATAAGGTACCTGCTCTGTTGAAAGGGGGGACAACCGTTTCCAAAGAAAGATGAAAAATCTTTGAGATAACATCACATAGTTCGCCAGAGCTTGAGTTGAGTGTACATGATGGTATGCCATCAGGCATCATCCCACGACTACATTTTAGAGACCTCAAACCTTGAAAAGAAGAAAAAAAATCTTATTTTCTAAAATCATGAAATTGTGAATCGAAATCGAGTTTGCGATTAGGTATCGATAATTATCAGTTAAATCGTAGTCAGCGGTTGAAAAATATCGTCGGAAGTATTCAGCAAAGAGATTCGCGGTTTCAACATCACAAGGGAGACAAGGGAGAAATATATTTTTCTTTTAGAGTTAACAAACTTATAAAATTAGTTAGGGTTAATAAGAAGTGAGGATTTTATTAACTGAAGGTAACTGCAATAACTTTCGTGGATGAGGTAATTAAACCTATGCCTTGTAGCACAGTAGGCGAAATAGGCGTGCGCAGTCACATATTTTTTGAAAAGCTTGTCTACTTTAGAATTTAATAAAAAGATAGCTTTACAAAGAGGAAATTAAATTTTTAACTGTGGTTTCTATTTACCGGAAAATAATTACTTATCAAATAAGAAGTGAGCAAAATAAAAATTTAATAAGTAAATTTAGTAAATCTCTTATTATGCAAATCACATACATATTTGATATAATAAATCTGCCTTGCAGACTACGTAATTTAAAAAAATAGAAATTGCTTAAAATGTTACAAGCAAATATGTATTTGCTTGACAATCACATAAAGTAGAAATGCCTCAGGCAGCTGGCAATTGACGAAAAGATTAACAACATGACTACCTCGAAAAAAAAAATTTGAAAAGAAATGTGAAACGTTGTTAAGTGTAAATTGCTGTAAATAAGTTTTTGTAAACACATTTTCTAAAAATTGTAAATGAGATCTATGCTATTATCAAATTAGCTATTCAGTGATATCAACTTAATTTCAGAAATATAAGGATAAACAAACCGCAAATCAGCGATACGAACTTATTTCAAAAAGAAGTTGAATAAATAACGTAAAATTCTTAACAGACGGATTTAAGTTACAATATTAACGGGTACGCTAAATATAGCTTAATGCTCCATTAATTCTTTGCTACAGTTAAGATTAATTTCAGACGTGGGGAAAGTTTATTGGCTATTACAAAAATAGAACCGGACGGATAGAGACTCAAACATCTCCTCAAGAATCTATTTCGAAATGCTTGAATCTCTTTGCTATTTTCCAAAATATAAGTACCACCCAAAAGGAAGCTGCAAAGTTTATATATCCTTGATCAGTGTGAAATTCTGAGTTAATTTGGCCACGTCCGTCCGTCGGTGTGGTGTGTTACAAAATTATAAGAGATTAAATTTAGTTTTTTTCACTTTTTTGAGGTTTTATGATTATTTATTATAAGGCAAACAAGCCAGAATGTTTAAAAGTATTTTGTACATTCCTCAAATGAAGATATATTATCCGCCTAAAATGGGTTAATTTTAAAGTGAATATGGTAGACACCGCGATTACTTTTTTCTTAATAACACCAGCGATATGGGTATCAAATAAAAGAACTTGGAGAGTAGGATGAGAAAAGCGTAGTGGTGGGTATGCGAGATTCGTCTCCCGTCGAATATAACTTTCTTATTTGTTATCAATTGTTTTGGGAACACGCGCGGCTGTCGTGCGTATTTAATTTTAGTCCGAAAAAAATTTTTATTTTAAAGCTTGAGCCATCGTTTTGACGAAAGATTTGTAATGTTCATTAAGTAGATTCTTCCAAGGAATTGAAGAGACTACTAAAGCTATTCTACTGCTGTTAATTTTGCTAAGTTGTCTACGGGTGCAATGTACGAATTCCGAGTATGGGACTCAGACGTGAGATTTAATGTAGACCAATGAAAGGAGAATCTCGACCTAGATATAGGGTACAGTTTCAAAATGAAGGACAGTCCTAACATGTAACTTCTTTTCTCAAGCGCCAGTAGACCAATTAGTTTTAAGCGATTTCCATAGGGCGTAAGAGTTAAGTATCGTACCACACCACAGTCCACGCAAGGCAAAAAGGATTAACTGTTTTTGAATCGATTCTACACTATCTGTCCGACAAGAATAGCTTGGAGACAGGACAATTACCGCCCACAGCAAAATTGGTCTTACAAGTGCCACGTAGAAACTCTTTGTTTTGTCTTTCGACCATCTTTTGACAAAGCGCGGCAAACATTTTGCTTTATTTACAATTGATTGAATACGTAGATTACGGTTTATTTCTTGATCAAGTAAAATACCAAGATCAATGTACGATCCCACATCTCCAATATTATTACCATCAATTGTGTAGATGCAATCTTTAAAGTAAGAAGGTCACGATTAACTCTATGCAATGTCTTATTAAAGTCTGCGAAAATAACGTCAGTTTGTTTACATTCGGAAACCGTTTTTAAAACATAATTAAACAGTTCTAGTAGATTTTAAACGGTAGAGTTTCCGTAGCAAAGCCCATTTTGGGATCAGCAAACCACTGAGCCAACAGAACGAATCAAGTGATTTGTTATAAGCGACTCAATTTTGGTATAACATGAAGGTTAGCAATGCCTTCTTTGTTATAATTTTTATGAAGAGGTACTAAGCAGCATTGAAGGTAATTGCTACTAGTTTACAGAAAACTTTAGCAGCGTTAATAAGAATGCAAGATTGAATGCGTTCAGGTCCTGGTGTAGTGCAATATTTTAAATTTCGCAGGCTAATAAAAACTTCTTCTTCGATAAGGACAAACCTGTGAAACATGTCGAATGAATTTTATTTCAAATGGATAAATAGGTTCGTTGTGAACTATGATGATGGCTGCACAGTGGTTTTTTTCCTTGTGACAGTTAAAAGATCAAACAATGCTGCCAAACTGTGCATCTATCAGAATATAATAATGTCAGAGGATAGGATGATGAAAGCAGTTTTAAAAATTTCTTTTAAATTTCTTTGTTATTTCGGAAGATTTTCTATAAAACTATAAAATAGAACGAGTTTTGAATAACATGTTTTTGGGAAGAACTTAAGATGGAAGAATATTAACAAGTTGAATTCCCAAAAACATTGTGCTGTGATGTGAGCGATTAGGAAAAATCTTAGCGGTACTCGATCCGAAGGCCCTGATTGGATTCATGGCACTCAAATCAGGCATAGAACTTGTTGAAGAATTGCTGGGATATGCCGCGGCACAATTATAAAATTTTCATTAAGATTGGTTTTGGTAAGTAGCGTACGAAATTGCATTTTTTAGCGTTGACAGGGTCTTTTGATTATATCAATATTCAACAGGGACGACAATTTATGCATTTCTAATTAGAGCGACGATTTTTTTGAGTGCGACCTAATACGCGATGTTTTATGCATAGATGACCGGAGCGAAAGTTGATCTCGACTTCAATTCCACAATAGTTTTGAGAACTATATTCCAGTAGATCCATAGAAAGAAAACAAGTTTTGACTGGAAAAGTAGGAATCTGCATTCTCAGGATCAAGTAATAAAATGTTTGACGAAGGGTGCTGTTAGATTTGATTTGATTTTGTTAACGCAAACTTGCACAGCATACGTCGAAAAACCAAATACATCCTTTATATTTATAAACGTTTATTCAAAAGTGAAGAGAAAAAACGTTCGAATTTGACAAAGCATAATTTGTTAAGCTTACAGTCGATTTAATAAGTTGTGATGATGTGTAGAGCTTGGGTTTTATTCGGACCGCCTGGCTAATCCAGTTACACTGACAAAAAAACATACGAGAAAATTTATATATATAAAGATGATAAATAACTAACGGCGTGTCCTATCTCACAGTCTCATCGTCCGCTAGTATGGTTCGATAGAAACCTCCTACACACATATACGTGGACGATACAGCTCGGACCCATTGATAATTCCGTTATTATGAATAACTTTACTCTACTTGTGAAGAGCAGGAACAAAGCCGACCGACGGAAACCCCCTCCACTAATATACGCGGACGTTACAAAGTACTTAATTTGCCAACATTTCGAAAAGTTACTTGTGGGGAAACGATTTAGAACTACGAAAACAAATAAGAACTATAAAATAGTTGGCATTGAACGCATTGTCAAACTATGCATGATTTTGATTTTTATTCCTACTCTGTAGTATGTGTGTACGAATTGCCTACTACTTGAATGTAAGTGTATGATATCGAAAGCAAAAACTCGGTGATTTTAGCCGATGAAGATGGTAGCCCTATCCACATTAGTGTTCGCCAATTATTAATATATATTTAAAGAATGTGTTGTGTGGATGCTGTCGCCATGTTATTGAGCACCGTAGTAGCAGAGACGAAATTATTATAGTTGCTTAAACTCAGAGCTGAGTTTAGTTGCCCACATTAGACGATGAATGTGAAGAGAATAAAGAAAGGAGTGTCGATGAGTAATATATTAGGAGACTTACCTGCAATTTCGCGAACAAATGCATAAAAGAAACAAAAGAATTTAGAATCCGTGTACAACAACTTATCTTATTTTATTATTTTACTAGAGAAGCACAAAATTATTGGAAAAAAAAAGCAATAGTTAAAAACAACGTACGGTAAAGCTATTGGATCGCAATATATACAACATGTTTGCTAAAGTAATTCGAAGAATTCAAATTAATATACAAATTATGTATATTTTTTTTTATAATTTGTAATTACTATATTTAATGTAATGTGTATAAATGTGGCAGATGATTGCTAACGCTTATTAATATTATAAATGTAAAACAATTTCCTTTGAAGTGCTTTCCATTTCCTTCTTTTGTATTTTTTTTTTTGTAAATTTTATTTTGCAATTTTTAACTGTAAATTTATATGGATAAACATTTATAATAATCTAAAATGAAAATATAAAGAGCTTGGGTTTTTAGGTTCCTTGTGTTTATAAAAGGTCAGCTATGGCTATATTTTCTCGTATATATTAGTAACGAATTAATACGAATAAAAATGAAATAGCTCTTATGACGATAATTCTTTCAAAAACAGTTAGATCAAAAGTAAAAGCTTTTCGAATTATCAGAGAGCGTTAAAGCATTACGATAACAATTAACAGCTTTTCGAATTGTCAGAGAGCATTTTAGCATAACAGAAATGTAAACTTTTGCTAGAATAGAATAAAGTATGTACACTTCTTGTTCTTCATAAGGACAGTGAAGCATCGCTAAATAATTTGTTTCTCACATTACGGCGCCTCACTGTTGGCAACAACCAAAGCAAATAATAAATGAGAGAGGGACATATAAGAGAGAAAAAGGCTTGCAAAGGCTTTATTGTTTGCATTACTCAAAGTGAGAGTAGGACCCAACATGGTGCGGTGGGTGAAATTATTGACATTGATTCAAGCATACAAATATTCCTTTTCTTGTACATGTTCAAGTTTTAGCATATCTAACAACTTTGTTAGCTCAGTGCCGTTGTGTGAGCGAATTCAGACTTTCTCTATTTTTGGTGTAGCGGCATAAGCGCACTGAACGTGTCGCCACCATTTTTGAAAAAAAGAAAATTAAATAAAAAACTAATGGGAAAAACAAATGAATAAATAAATATAATAAAAGTAATTCTTTATTTCAGGAAGATATGGTGCAACTATTTTTATTAAGTGCTAATACAATATCTGCGTTATGCGTGGCTCACGGACTGTCAAAATAAGTTTGATCGCGTGTATTTGAACGTAGTTGAACATACAGCGTGTGTTGCCTGTGCGTTAACGCAAGTTTTTGACAAACTTTTAAAATTCATCCGTGCGTTGTTTTCACAAGTACAACACACACTTATGTGTTTATAAAAAGAAAATGAAATCATATGCAGCGAACTCCATCAAACATTCCCACGACTAACAGAAACACAACATATTTGATAACAACGATGCACACCCAAACACAGGCAGTAGTACGCACGTCGACAACGTACACACACCAAACTTTAACAAACAAAAGTTCTACTATTCTGGTCGACATGTTCCGAAACATGGTTCATAAAAGCTGAAGCACAATTTTCGTCTAAAAGTGTTACGCAAGGCCCACCGCAAGAAACAATATTGTCGGGAGACTCTCTTTAAGTGAAAATATGTGTTTTGACAAGATATCATCTGACTCTGATATGGAATCTGCTTATTCTTGGTCGATCCAATTTCACATCTGGGATGGTTAAGAAATTGTGGATTAAAAGGTTACGTATGACTCTTACTGGTTCCAATTCAGAGACATTAACGAACTCCTAAACCTGGGTGATAATATTTGGGAAGTGATTAATCACTCTGACGTAGACATGGCAACGGCAACCTCAAATGAAGCAAATAATATAGCAATTCAAAATTTGTTGAAATCTTAAGCAGAGTGTAACACTTTAAATAAATTAACATTTGAGATGAATAGCATCGAAGCACAAACAAGTCAGCATAATGCTAGATAAGTGCACGTTTTATCTAAATCACGTCGTAGGTTCGTATCCAGAGATACCGCTAACTGGATGTGCAGGTGTCATTATAAAATTGGGGAAAGAGCTAGGAAATACGAGCATCTAGGTGCTTTTTCCAAGAATAAGACACCGTCGAATGTTCGACAAGTCGCTTATTCATAATGTCTTTCACTACAAAAAAGGTAAAAACGCTACAAAAAATATTTATAATGTATGAAATTATTTTTTATATATATATATATAATATTTAAGAAGAGAAATAAACTTAAATTTCCAATAGGCACCGGCGCTCACACTTTCGTGATATCACCTTCAAAATTTTCTAATAAAAAAATGTCGTCTCACATTGTACTTGCAGCCGTCAACGGCTCTTTAATACGAACAGCAAAAAAATTTTAAATATAGATTTAAATCTTCGAATTTTTCTTTGTGTTTCTAATAGCTGAAATTTCAAATATGGCCCATTACTATATAATAATAAATCTATCAAAACATTTGAGCACATTAAAGACGTATTTGCCTCAAAAGTTCTGTTAAATCACTTTAGCAATGAGGTTGATCTGTCTTTAACGGTTGATGCTTCAAATACAGTAGTAGGTAGCGGTTTACAACAATCATTGAAATTAGACCTCCAAACAAATTGTGTCCGTCTGAAACAAAAGTCCGATTGTGGACTTTTTGCAATTTATCTAAACACTAAGCATTTTAGACGTACATTAGAAATAAGGGAATTTACGGTTTGTGCTAATCATAAACCATTACCACGGCCTTAAAATCGAAAATTGACAGGAGCCCGACACAGACGGGCTCTTACACATAACACAAACAACACAAACAAAACATGTTACATTTATGTAGAAATTATTTTTAAGTAGGCTTAGGTTTCTTTTAACTGATTTTTTTAATTTTGTCAAAATTTCTTCTTTTATAAAAATTATTTTTGTAGTTGGTTATAAAAGAATAATTCAACAAAAAACGAATAGATAATTTCATATTAATATTTAGCCGTTTTATTTTAAAACGTCCTATAAAAGATGAGCCAAGAAGTTTGATTAACTATATATTTACAAACGATTTCACAATTGTCTGGCTCGCCCTACTTTCGGAAATGCTTGCAATTGTTTCTAACATTTTCGATGATCTATAAAACGTATTCGATATTTTCATATTGTTCACGCAGCCTAAACCCGTATGTTAATTTTGCTAGTTATAAGTATATATACACGTAAGTTAGATTGATAAGATCGTATTTATAAGAGCAGATTTTTATGGGGGTGTATTGACATACGTAACACATAAGCGGATCATTAGGCTAGTACTTGCCTGTGCTGCCCAATACTGTATCTCCGCGCTGGAAAGTACAGTAGTGTGGCTAATCCCGGACGTTACGACAAGAAGAAGAGGACTTCCGATTTGTTGTTTTCCGTTTCTCTCTTTTTGGCGGAATCGCCGTGGAGGTAAGATAAATACCAGCAAACTGAGATCCGTAATCATCCGCTAGGACCACATGACGTAGGTACCAAATTCGATTTAGTTGTGATAGGGAATCTTCCGTGCCGTTCGTGGANCCAAATTCGATTTAGTTGTGATAGGGAATCTTCCGTGCCGTTCGTGGACAAGTGGCGTTAGGATAGTGTCGTGTGATCGCATATGCATCCACTTTGAAGTGCAGACAGAATTATGCTGAATCTGCATAATTCTGTGGAAAAAATAAAATAATAATTTTGTCGCACTTCAACTGGCTAAGTATTGCATTACGAAATGCAATACGATGCCAGGCGCCCCAATTAAAATAATTATATTTAGGCTAGCATTAATTTTATTGGTAAAATTATTGTATAAAAACAGGTGGAGAAAATAAAGAAAACCAGTTGTTTTACACAACTCAAACTTAAGCGTTTAATTCGCTAGGCGTTCAACTCGCCTTAAACTAAGATTCAGGGACCGTCTCATGCCGAGTTTTATTGGCATTCATAGAAACGGAAAGACTTGGCGCATTGAAGCCGAGCAGGCAGTAAAAATTTAATTAGAGATACACGTTGCTCTATGCAAGAACACTAAGCAGCAATCCTCCCCTACAAAATATTGCACCAAAGTTTTATTTTCCTTACAATATAATATATGAATATGTATATATATATTAATGAATGGTTATAGCGTTAACTCATCTTAAAAGTGTGCACTTTTAGAGCAAATTGTTCAAAACGTGAGTTGGCTTGCCTCGAAAGAGATGAGAGAGGCTATTCAACAGCTACTGTGCACCGAACAGTGCTGCATGCTGCCCTATACGGGACGCAAAAACCAAAAGTGAAACCTGACTTTCTCGCAGGCGATTACACACTTATTCTGAATACTACCTACCTCTTATAGAAATAAAAGAAACCAAATTAGTGCAACAAATCTATCTAGCAAAACGTATTTTACTGCAAATATACCCAGTATGAGTGGACCTACCGGACGTGCGTAGCAATGGAAACAGACAAGTATAAGTGACTATAGGAAAAAGTATTTACTTAAAATGTAGCCACTAATTCTATTTTCAATCGTTAAAATCATTGAACAAATCAGCTAAGATGTAGGACGTGTAAAAGTAAAATAGCTGTAAACGGCGGAGGTGGTGAGCCTTCATGGCAGGTTATATATTAACAAAGTTTGAAGAAAGAGCTGTAGTGACGTTTGTGTTGATGTACTGCCAAGTGTATCACTTATTGGCTTTAGATATGACTAAAATTTTGTTATAATTTTTTTTGGGTATTTATTACTTTACTTTGTATAGAGCGTTTTGCTCAATAAACAAAACGCAACAGAGAGACACCACAACAGCAAAGAAACGTAGCCACAAATAGTAATAGAGATAATGCCGGGGGCAATTAATAGCATATTTGAGACAAGTGACAATATGTCAGAGGCCTTCAAAACCGTGTCAAGAACAAGTAACAGTATGCCCGAGGTATTTAACATTATGCCAGGCACTAACACAGGTTATTAAGGTTTATGGGTATTTAGTTTACTTTCTATATTGCAGTTTGCTGGATATAAACAAAACGCAACAGTGAGATAGCACACCTTCAAAGAAATGTATCGTCAAACAGCAATGGAAATAATGCCAGAGACAAGCATATTGGAGACAAGTGACAATATGTCAGAGGACTTCAATGGCGTGCCAAGAACAAGTAACAGTTTGTCAGAAAAACCTTGAAAAAACGAAGCCAAAAATACATATGGCGAAATATGTTCCAAATAATAAAAAATTTCGTAAAACAATGTCATATTTGTCAAACGTGCAAACAAACACAACAAAATAAAAGAAACATTAACTATAACCTAAACTCCAACTACCAACTTTGACACATTGTGTTTATTAAGAATGTACCGATAAATGACAACTGCTTGCTGTTAAGTTATTCAAAGAATATTAAAATCTTCAATTTAACCCGCAGATGTCAATTACCTGTACTAATTTAACTTTATTTTCGTGTTTGTATCGCCTTCGGAGTATATTTGTATTGACTTTATGTTAGATGGTGTCTTTAAATAGACATTTTTATTTAAAATATTATATATTTTTACATTTAAAAATGCACTAAGTTGGTTTTTTGTAAGGAGACGAGAGTAGATTAAAAGGGATGTTCGGACCCAACTTCGGGATCTCTTTATTATAATGGAAATAAAAAATAAAAGTTTTTTTTTTGAAACGGGTATTCGTTTTCTTTCTCTTGGATCAGAGGAAGAAGGGAGAGACTTGTCAAAGTAGGACGGTGGAGAAAATAAAAGAGTGAAGAAAAAAAGGTTTTTGTGAAATTTTTGAAAAAACTGTTTTCTGAAGAAGTAAAGAAAACAATATTTGCGGAGCAATTTAAAGAATATCGCTGGTTTTTTTTTTTTGACTGCGAAGATCTGAAATATAAAATGTATCATATTGCATTTTGAAATTATAACTTAAAAAAAAAGAAGAGATATTTGGTGCGTGGATCTTGTAGCTGAAGAAATTATTTTATTATGTATTGTTTGCGAAAAGACTAATAAAACGTGTACAAATTGAAATTTAAATCGTGTCAATTGTAAATTCTGCGATCTATTCGATTGGTGCATTGCTGAAAAATACCGAAAGAAATCAATGTCTGTAAATTAATAAGATATTCAAGAAAACTGCCGTGAATTTGTTTTCCTCAAAATCATCTGGAAACTTAGTGAATTTAAAATTAGTAAAAGTGGAACAAAAACTCTTTGTTAGAAGCGAAATTTTTCTTGAACAAAGACAAAAAAGAAATAACACTCATCAGAGACGGGATTTTCCATAAATGCAGATAGATCAAGATAAAATTTTTTTTAAAGCCCCGGATATAGTGCATATTGGAACAAAAATCGTTGGTAAGTTTTTTTATTTCTTTTCTTTCTTTATAATGAAGTTTACTTTTTTTCGTTATTGTAATTAAATTTTTTGATTTCTTATTCTAATTTTTCTTGTTGTATCTTTTAAATTATTAAATTCACACACACAGAATTCCTTTAAAATGTATTGTTCGTTAAATCAACTATTTTAAGTACAAATGAGTTTACTTTAATATCGCAATTATTTGGTAAGATTTCCGGAGAAAAATATCAGGATGTGTTAGGGATAGGCATGAGTTAGGATAACTACGTAGCACATTTTTTCTTGTGATTTTAAATGTTATGGTAGATGGTGCACGCTAGTTAAATATAAACTTTTTGTTTGTGTAGCGCGGATATTTGTTTCAAATTAGAGTGCTACTACACGCACACAAATCTGTCGAGGCAGACCGGTTTAGCGCCGTTTAGGGTAGTCAAATAACACAAAGACTTTCTTCCAATAACCAATTTTTTATTTTTTCTTATTGTGTTTTTGATGCTATAAATTCTTCAAGTTAATCTTGTAAACCTACTTTCCAAAGTGATTGTATGATTAACTATCAACAATTAACTTTAAGATGAAAAATCTATGCATTATCGTCCTTGCACTATTATACACTTATTGTGTATGGAGTGAGCAATCCAAAGAGCATCTTGAAATAGATGAACACAATCCTTATGCGGATGATCAAAATATTGGATCTACAAAATATCCCATATTTCATAAGAGTATAGGTGTATTCGTTAATGAAATTGATCATGTTTATATGCCAAGTTCATCATGGGAGCATTTGATCATAGTTGAGATACATTGGTACCCAATTCGGAATGTCTCAGATAGTTTGGATACATTGAAAAGTGTCCAATCTTTAGTTGATGACTTAGCTGAGCATACTAAAGGGATCAATTTAAGTAGCATTCAAAAACTAACCGTGATTGAGCTCCAAAAGATTAATTATATCCACACGAGAGTTAATCACATGCGGTATACCTTGAATGAAATTAGTGCCATATCAACTTATATGTGGGGATCATATAATAATACACAGTGTGTTACCAAGTCTATCCACAATGTTAGCGTTAATAACCAATGTCCGAATGTTTCAAGCCGAAAAATTGATATAAGACGCGGAAAATGACATGTATCTCAATCTTATATTCACTTGGATAAACCAACAATAACAAACATTCATATAAGTCACTTATCCTCATATACGCCATTAATTATACAAAAGCCTAAGTCACCATCCGTATGCCGATGAACAAACTCATATGGAAGAACGTCAGAGTGGTGTTACCCCAAAACATGCAGAAATTAACTATAAGAATTTGATAGATACTTTCAGGTTTAACAATCAACATATGACCCAAAAATCAAATGTAAATTCTCTGTCCGAAGAATCAAACTCAGCAGGTTTTACTAGATTCAGGACTCTCTTATGCTATTCATCAAAAATGCTTGGAGTCAATTACATTATATGATACAGTAACATCAACAAGTGGAAGACGAGATCAAACCCATCGGAATTGTCGACCCTTCTTTATTAAATCCGATAAAGATTTTCTGGCAGATCGAGGTACCTTAGTTAGAAGAAGAACAACATTATGCCCTTTTTGTGGAAATGTAATGAGATGAATGTAGGGAGTAAGCACATAAGAAAATCTAAAATTAGCATTAGAATCCGTGAAAGATGATCTATCACGCACTGTTAAATCTATCAATGAAGGCTTATCAAGTCAACACATGATTGCAAAACTCTTGAAAGCAGAATTGGAAAGAGAATTGGAAGAAGCCCCCACCGAGAGCTACAGTGGAGAGGCGGCTGAAAAGGCCGCTTAACCCTGCGAATCTTCGGTGACAGGACGAGTAAGCGCCGTCCTTTAAATATGTGTTCGCCACCCTTGGTATGGGGGTGGCATCGAGGGAGACAGTTCTACGAAGCCGATGGATAGGCATCAAGACCAAGCCCGGTAAGGTCTTGATTATGGCATCCCGGAATACGTATTTGATTTCAAGATTTCGAGCTGGTGGTGGCCGTATTCCGTTACCTAAGTAGGTTGGAGTGGTATCCAGCCGAAATGGCTTTCGGGTTAATGCTGACACCGCCCCCGCCCCGTTAAAATTATGGCAAGTTTGGGAAGTACGCTCTAGGCCGCACCGTTAAGTTGGTGGGTGTAGGACCAGTTGAGAGGAACTCCTGGCTAATGCTGGACCTGGCACTGAACGTTAGTCTCATAAGGGCTAGCGTCAACCCACTGCATGGCCTCACTGCTTGCAAAGATAACCATGGGGTCCTAACAGTAACTACACCAGCGGAACCGGATAGCGGCTTCTCAATTGGGGCCCAATCAATATTAAAAATGAATACTATAAAAAACACTTTCACCACTTATAAACATCCTTTTTTGCTCGAAATAGTCTCGCCATATGCCACAAATAACATTTAAAGTGAGAGAGAAGCGCTTCATTTTATTTTCACACAAAATTTGATATAGATTTTTTGATCGATTTCTTTTGATGGCAAAAAATCATCAAGTACACTTCTTTAGTCTAAGTATATTTTATGCAATTATGTTTCGTTTAGTTCAAATATATATCTTCATTCAATTTTGTGTTTCATTTACACATTCATATGCACTCATTAACGTAACAATCTTCATTTGTTCATGCACTTGCATTTGCACATTCATGTTTCTGTGTTCGCCTGTTTAGCATAACTGACTATAGACAATAATATCGTGTCGTCGTTGTTTACATTAATTTGCTTATGTTGCATTTTTGTTGCACACTTCGCACAGTCGTTCATATTTCTGGAATAAACAAATGCAAGAATGCAAGTGCATCATTTTATGTAATCAGTTATTGCACTATAATTCTGAGTTAGTTTACAAGATTCGTATTTTATATATTCGTATTTTATCAATAAAATTTGTCTTTTGTCAAAAGCCAATTGACCAGCCCCCTTCTTTTGGTCTCTTTGCGGTTTCTTCCAGTTCCAAGTGCTGGAAGAGCCAATTAAATACGTTGGTACGACCTGACGCAGCGTTTGGTCGACTCATGCCAACCAAGCTAGGTTTACAAACTCCCATTGACCGGTTTATCGTTCAAGTAGACCGTACAAAACACTTCTTCAAAAATCCTTTGTTATTTTCCCAAGGTAAACAACACTAAAAAGAACTAAAAATGCAAAATGGTTGATAAGGCCAACCTAATATAGGTATATATGGAATGGTAAAGCGTGCAACAGACGATTTATTAACTTTGGAACATCGAAATAAAACGAAATCTGCTGATTGACATGGAGGACTTCAAGTATCAAAAATAATCATCGTCGAAGCTTATCAAAGAGTAATGAATTGCAAACATACAACTACAACAAAAGATTTTTCAACAAAGTTCATCAGAAATTTGATTTTTGCATTGCTCTCAAAAAGATTGATGAAAATATTAAATTTAAACGGAACAAAATTTGCGTGATGTTAACGTTTAATGTCATTGTATGATGTTTTTCATTTTTTGCTCGTTCAATTATAAGAAATTATACACTAAGTTGTTACAGTCATACGCTGATCACGTTTTCGATTTGACAACTTGTTTGCCGAATTGCATTTTTGCTAATTTGTTATAGTTTATCAAAATTCCCAACCGTTGAGGTTGCAATAAGTTCCGTCGCTCAAGATCCGTATTTTATATTAGATGTTCAGTATATTTCTATCTCCCGTATATTATCAATACCATTTGTACCATCCTAATTTAGTCATGTAGATCGTATTACATATTTCTAGCAGTTAAGTGTAGATATTTGTTTGTTTCAATATTTAACGTAGTTACAAATGCCTACACGATACTGCACAATACTGCGCCACCATAGTAGTAAAAGTTGGAATACCGCAATGGAGACAGATCAGCTGACATGTCTCCAATGGGGTTGAATTACCGATTGGCAGCGCCGATCAGACGGGGCGAAGATATTGAAAAGAAGAAAATGATTTCCTTCTTTCTTCTTCTGGATGCAACCGGCAACGAGGCAACGCACCACCATCCATAATACAAAAATCTGGTTTCATCCGCAGGGAACGCACACTATAGGTGCCGAATTGCGCATATTCCTAAAGGCGACCTTCTGTTCCGTCCGACGTTAGGTCATTAGAGCTAAGTGGAGACATTTTTAATTTTAATTCATAGCCATGAAGCCGTTGATAGGTAATTACACCTGTTTCTTTAGTACCACAATGAAGTTTTCAAGTTAACGATATAAGAAGTTGAACAAAAAGAATTCGGATCGTAACCTCATGAGAAATTAGGATTTTTCTTTTGTTCAAGAAGCGAAAAACATAAAAGAAGAAGGTAAGAACATCATAGCTGAGGCTACCTCAGTATATCAAATCGAGTAGAAATTTTTTTTAAAGCAAAGAAATGTATCCATCCTCTCATTAATAAGCAAATTTCTTTCGCTGAAATAATTACTACTGCAAATTGAATTTGATGAAATCAACGAGATTAGTCAAAGTGTTCAGAGTGTTGCTTAATAAAGCAAGAATGAAAGAAAACCTTGTGAAACGTCGACATTAAAACTCAACCCCAAGTGAAAACACATTATTGGAAATTAAAACTTAAGCCTAAGTAAAAACTGGAAGTTAACACTCAAATTCAACTAAACAAATGTCTTACCAAAAATAGTAATTACAAACTTAGTCCTACTGAGAACGTAAGTTGGGGACCATCTTAACAAAAAGCATTAATTCACGAGCCGCTCTAATAAATTAAATAAGCAAACGTAACATTTTATGAACAATGAGTGTCGTACGAATGTATCGTAAACACTTCTCACCAATCTCATATTGCACCCTACTATGAACACTTGTCACTAATCTCATATTTACAATGAACATTACTCCGTTTCGATAAAAGTGCTGACTGTCGATTAATGGATATAACCCAAAGGATGTTTTCCTTATAATACAAAAAAAGGAAAAACCCATTTTAAAAAAAAGAAAGATTTGTAAAATTTAATGTTATTACATAAAAAAAGAAAAGGAAAAGAAATGATGCTTCAATAAGCAGTCGATAATTACCGCTGAGCCGGGGTATGAGTGCGTGCGCGTGTGAGTGAAGGTAGACGACAGGAAATAAGGACCAACGGGCCAAGAATGAAGCAGCGGACAACGAACAGTACAGACAATGTGCCTGACGGATGGACTTACACCAGGAGTCCGGTCGCAGATTGTGGGCAGGACGCCAAAGAAAAGAACAAAAGAAAAATAAATAAAGCAATGAAACGAATTGAGAAAGCGTCGACTGAGCTTTATAACATCACATGTTAAAATTATGACAAAATGGCGCTCAACGATAAGCGAAAAGATAAATAATTGATTTAATTTCAATATGTTAGTCAGCCATATGTCATGACAACACTAGAAATCGGTTCATTAAGTTCATATGATACTGTAATTCTACTCTGTTCACCTAATTACTCACACCCATACATTGTATACTTCTACAACTATGACACTATGACGAAAACGCAGGCAATAATAGAAGGAACGCTAATGTCTGTGGACTAAATTTAAGTTAAAAACTACCAATAAGGAAAGAAATTTTCGCTTGTTCGTTAAAGCTTTCGCCGTTTTGTTGTAATTGCCCTAAAATCCGATATACACAAGCTGAAGCACAATACACACCTGATGATGTCACCCAAGTCACTACCAACTATGCACCCGTGCTTACATCCCTTCCTGGATTCAGGAATCAATGTGTAAAAATTTAAACAAACAGACAAACGCTTAAAGTCAATACTATTAGAATATGTGGTATTCAATATTTGCAAAAAAGGTGTCAAAAAATCGCAGCCATCAATTATCTGTGCGAAATGTGAAAATATTCTACATATTGAATGTGCAAAGATTACCATTGATGATGACTACCTAACAGAGAAAACCGTAACTCTCAATTTCAATTTGGACTGCCTAGTGAAAGTGGTACTATCTGATCGGCTACAATGTGTCGTCAGCATCGACGCTAAGTTTAAAGCACATTGTGACGCTGTTGACGCAACTAAAGGTGCTAGAAGAAAATTTCAACGGCCGCCTTTCGCATGTACCAAACACCGACACAAATAATCTTAGGTCTTTAGAAGTAAGTGGCTAAAAGTATCATTTTAAAACTCGTTCACCGATCCGGCATTGTTATTTTGCCTTTGCAAAATGGACGTCTGGACAACGTAATTAATATCGTCATAAAAGTCGGTCCTGTTCTCAACATTAATAGATCGCTGAACGATATCAACGTATATACAGAACTGTCTCATTGTAGAATTCAACAACAATATAGTGAACAAAGTTGAACGAATATGAACAAATAAACGTGACAGAAAGCGGTGCAGTTGGACACAAATCTATGTTGAATATTCTCTTAGCATTGCGTATCTAATGTGTCTTGAAATTGAATTTAAATTACAGTTTAGTAAACATTTATATTTCAAGTCTTGCACTTCAATGAAAATAATAGATTACATATAGGTTAGAATATTTTTTGCATTTGGAGGTTCGACAAAAAACATAGAAAGAAATTCAGATAATGCAGATGAACCAACGCGATCTTTGACCTACACATTGCGGATTTACAACTGGATCTCGCAGTAGGTTCATATCCGGACATATTCCTGACTGATTGTGTAAATATCAGTAAAAATATTGAGCAAAAGCCAAAAAAAAAAAAAGAATTGTTTGCTGAAGCGACGAACAATGAAATCCTTGAATGTTCAACAGGTCACATATTTATATTTAATAAAAAAAACAAATTTCTCGCTTAGAAGCATCAAAACTTCCAAGTTTGGCTGACATTTGGCAATGGATTCTCTATATAAACTTTGTAATGTCCGCACGCATTTGTAGTATAGGGGAACCAGCGATTATAGAAAAATATTAAATAGAAGCGCAACTATTCTTCCAAACTAAATTCAGTGTACACCTAAAAAGAAAAAAACTGGATAAGAAGAGCGCGACAAACTGCTGCAAGGAGAAAAGAAAGGAAAAAACTTATATAGTAAGAGAAACATCTTGAACCAGAATAAAATAAAGATGTATGTACATAGATGGAAAATCTCGAAACAAAAATTTTATTTACTAAAAATGTAAATGTAAAAAAAAGGATTTTTAAAATTTGTTATTTTTTTTCTTTACTAGAAAGTACAAAGAATGATGCTTAAATAGCAGCCGATAGGTACCGCTGAGCCGGGGTATGAGTGAGTGTGTGTGGGAGTGAGGGTAGGGAACGGGGAATACGGACTAACGGGCCAAGAATGAAGCAACGAACGACGAATAGTACTGACAATGTGCTTTACGGATGGACTTACACCAGATGTCCGGTCGCAGATTGTGAGCAGAACGCCAAAGAAAGGAAGAGAATAAAAATACGAAAAATAAATACAAAAATAAAACGAATTGAGAAAGTATCGACTGAGCTTTATAATGGTATAATAAAAGTCGGTCCTGTTCTCAACATTAATAGATCGCCGAACGATATCATCGTATATACAGAACTGCCTCATTGTAAAATTCAACAACAATATAGTGAACACAGTTGAACGAATTGAGAAAGCATCGACTGAGCTTTATAAGATTACAATAATAATAAAAATTACGACAAAATGTCACCCAATGGAAGGGCCGAATGTTCTTATAATTTTTATATATAATTGTCAACAATGACAATTACGTCTTACAGGAAAAGTTTTTTACACCTTAACAGTGAATTTGCATTCTTTTCTCAGTGCTGAGATTTTAAGACCAATTATTGATGCAGATTTCCTCAGAAGTTACCGTCTACTAATCAACATCAAGCTTAACTTTTACTATTAGAGTTAAGTAAAATGTCGCTCAACGCAACGTTTAGCTGACTATTTAGGTTTAACTATTAATAAATGCACCCAACATTAATTTCCTTAAGCAAAACATTTCTGAAATAGGTATCCGCCGTTCTCGAAACAAAGTAATTGCCATTAAAAACTTCAACCGTCTGAACCCCATTAAACAGACTTAAAAATGTATACAATTTACTATCATAATTACATATCTAAATTAGCAAAGCTGACCAGCTCTGCGCGTAACCTAATAAAATCAAAAGACACAATTTTAATATGGAGTGACGATGCCATCAGCTTATCAGGAAAGTCGCTGTCTCGAGAGTTTTCTCAAGTCAATTTAGCATCATAATTAGGGACCTTGTTGCAATAAAAAAAATTGTGTAAAAAATTTTTCCTTTCATTTGACTTTTCCTGAAACGCAATGTTTCGAACACGTGTATTTGCTACATCCATACCACAGGTGGTTCACATCAAAAAACTTAAATACTTCTCATATTCATCAGTTCTCTCTCTCATATTGAATGGTAAACGAAGTTCTGGTATAATTTCCTTTTATTTGCTTGTGAAGCTGCTTAGGTCAAAGAAACAAATGTCATTTATCGAGAATACTGAGCCTTTGGAAACTATCGAGAAGGGCGTTGCACATTTTTTATTCTTAGCTTGATCGTGTCACGTAGATTGTCTCTCTGACAACACATAAAAAGTCTCTTTCTACCTAAAGATATTAACTTCAAAGTACCCCTCAAGCAATCTTTAGCGGACTATAGTTCCCTGACCAGACAATAAAAGGGCACCAATTTACTGCATTACTTATAAAATCGATCACAGAGCTCATAACAAAATCATTCAGGTTTCTTTTAATATTCAACTTTGAGGATTTATACGAACATCACAAATCGGTGGAAGCGAACTCTTAATTGATAATATAAAGAATTTACAAAAACCTTCATAAATTCCTAACTCAGGTGATTTCCATCCTGTCGACCGCAATGATTGTGTGTGTACTTTTCAATTCAAATATAGAATTTTAAGCAAGTGTATTAAGATTTTCTTCCTCTTGTCGAACAATTATAAAGAATTTATGGCGCGTTAAGTATTGATCTTGCTATGGTTTTAAAGGCTTGTCCTACTTTATTTTATATGTGAATAACTGGAAGAATTATATCACTCGTTACTATTATGCATTTGAACACTTTCTTCCTCGGCTACAAATAAATAAATATTACATTTTTTATAAGCAAAAAAAATCGATGCTATCGTAATAACAAGTTCGCAGACTAATTATACAAACGCATCGAACAAGTTAAGAATATTCATTTCCAAAAAGCCAATGGTTATGAAGAGAAGAACGTTGATCGAATTAGTGTTTCACAAGTACTTTCATAAGGAACGCAAATAAATCACGCTACACTTCGCTTATGAAGTTATAAGCACGAATTCGAAAGCAAAAGACGTATTATGAGAACTTGTCCACTTGGAGTGTTCGCCTCCGACACATATTAATATAGTTATCTTTGAAATGATGATGGCGGTGAGAAATATATTGATAGAAAAAACGTGAAAATAATCAAAGCTTCTCCACTGGAAACAGACGGCACATAATTAACAAGAGATAATTATTATGCTCTCTTTATATGATTCCGCAAACTTCATCCAAATAAATGGAGATCAAATTTTTATTGTCGGATTACTATTACCATCCAGTAGTGTCCGCCCATTCATCTGCTTTCTGAATTTGCGCTAATATCTACAATGCTTGTGTTCAATTATTTCGAATTGAACTTGATGATAGAAAGAATTGATTCCATAATGAAGACCAATGTCTGACTTCAAGAGTAACCTATACCATCACTTAAGTCTTTATCAAACATTACGGTAATACCTTAAACCGCACACGCAAGCAACACAGCAAGTTAATTCTACCTTGATTTAGACACGTTAGTCAAATTCGACATGAAGGGGAGAATTTCTAGTTCTGGTGATGTAATGCGCAGTGTAATTACGAATACATTGTGACCTCGAGTTCGTATCAAATGCTGTTGTTTGTGGGAACTTTTCCCAAAACACCATAGCCTACCCGTCTTCATGTTAAGGCATCATTATAAAGAATAAGATTGTAGTACACCTTGCGGTTTTGGGAGTTTTGGCTACCAAATCACGACAGATGGTGAAAAGTGCCTAGGATTTAAAGGTCAAAGACTACCGACACAAACAAACTATATGCCTGAAAGTAATTATATATGAAAGCATTCGACTTCACTGCGCACAATTCAGACTATAGGTAACTCAACCATTCACTCTTCTTGTGCATTACCAGTTGTTGGTTGGGTTTACGGATAACTGATATTTTTTGTCAGGCTAATATACGATTTCATTTCATATTCATATCTCAGCATACTACGAAACTGTTTGTTCTTTTTGACACTAACTTAATAGAATAATGAATCCTCACCTCGGTTTACTAACGAACTCGTACTTTTTCTTGACATAAGCAGTTCTTGCTTTCGACTACGCTTTAAAATCGATTACGATAATTCTGGAAGGTAATCAAGTATTTCAAAGTTAGCTTTTGTTTTCATATTCGGGCGCTTTTGGCTTTTGGCAAACAACTGGCAAATAAAACGAAAACTATATTTTTCATACATGATTATCCGGGTGATCTTTGCCATTAGCACAAAATTAATCCTTGTTGTTTTCTTCTTCTTTTCCTACGCTATCCTTGGGTACTTGGATCATAATCAGAAGTTTCGATTTCCTTGAGCACATGTGTCTGTTATCTATTTCGAGTTCGCGCGTAAATATGCATTCATCCAAAAACGGGCGCGGTTGTATTAATTGGGAAAATGGACAACGAAACTTGAACTCTAAGGCTGCAAGCACAAATGCGTGCTGACACAATGAAGCGTTATTCTACGGGCAGCCGCGCCACCTTATTATTCTGCAAGCTAAACCCAGACAACAGGTTTATAAAAAGTAAGTGGGAACATTAAGGTAAAAGTAGCTGACCTGCTTATGTTCCCAGGCCTCGTGGAGAAATCACATTAATTTATCAATCAAATATCACATGTTTGTATTGCATCATATTTGTATATTACAAATCGATGAAAATTTACAAGTTAATTTCTCTCCCAAGTCTGGAAATATAAGCGCGGCCTCACCATGTTTAGTTTAGGTCCTAATGATTAATAATTGTAAAGAAATAATTCCCAAGAATGGCAAATTTATTATTTACATAATCGGGCGCCATTCGTTGCATTGTTTTATTCTCATATGGCAACATCGTGTAAAATGATCACGGTTAAGAAAAGTGGCAGCACTAAAGAAAGCCGACAGGAAAAATTTAGTTTAATCTATCACTTTCTAGTTTGTGACGTACAAGAATACAATTTACTTAACGACGATAAAAATAAATTAAAAGGTGCGTATGAAAAAACGACCTGTTTTTACATATAAGTTT